>CM062819.1:1728737106-1729117106 GCA_031772625.1 Pinus tabuliformis | reverse complement strand
TAGTGTCCTGGTTGGTGTGCCAATTATGACAAAAAGGTTGGCTCTATGTATTAGAGCCAACTATGCAAAAACAAAATTGGAATGTAGAGTCTATACTGGAGAAAACACAATATTAAAAACTATAGAATGACCTAGGATTGATAGTGAAATAACATCAAACCCGCGTGGAGTTGGTCGGTGAGTTGGCATGCAACGTGATCCATGAAGAGGTCGTGAGTTTCCAACCTGTCAAAGGTTATGATTAGTGCATTGTGCCTAGTAATGTTGTGAATTGAACCACCATTGGATTGCTATGAGGCACCAAAAGCCCTTACTCCACGAGATGCTGACTGTGACCGTAATAGTTGACCGTGACTAGTTGGAGGCAAGACACTTGACATTGGGCCTTGCGAATGTAGAGCCAACCCATGAGATTGGACACCAACCTGGCCTCATGTCGATGTTGGGAGGAGTATGATTTATCCCGTCAACATGAATTGTAATCCATGGTGGCTTCTTAGCAATGGAAAGCATACTCCAAAGACTAATTATGAAATCCAAAGAGTTTTTGAAAGAGTTGGAGTGACTAGCCTTACAGAATGAGAAATCACTAAAGGCTGAGACCAATTTAGCCACCGTTAGATTGCCAAACCCTTCAAAACTACTCAATAACGAACCTGATACCATGAATTGGTCCAAATACTAAGAATAAAAGCTGGAATTTGGCCATACCTCGATAGGAGTCGTGATGATTAAATTCGTCGAATTGTGATAAAGCAAAGGAGTCGTTGAGACAGGTACAACTGAATAGTGAAACTATGGGGCCAACAAAGGTGCCAGAACTAAGTTGTAAGCATAGGAGGCCTAGGGTGGGCGATAGCAATGTCCACTACTACACCAACAATCAAATTTAGAGAGAACCATAGTAGGATTAGAATCAGTCCTAGGATAGAGTGCGATGACAAAAAAAACACAAGAGGCATGATTCCCCTGCGATTGCATAACAAAATTCAACATTCTCCCTATCGAATGACTCCCTTGGAGAGGTGTAGGTGAACGAAATAATGTTGGTGGAGGTCGACGCCTCATCATGACACCACCCTCGTCCAGTTGAGTGAGGAAACACTGCCAACAATTATGAGGATCCATTACAGTTATGCAAGACCAACTAAATATGGTGTATGATGACCAAGGTTCACTTGTAATGGGTATTATTTCAATGTGATTTGGAACGTGCCAACGAATTGAATGTGCAACCAAAGGGCTAGTATTCCAATTTATCCGTGTACACTTGCTGCCAACTAATGGCCCTAAGCACCTGACGTGGGGGTTTATATTGCAACGTTACTTTAAAATAAATAAAATGATAACTATATTAAAAAATTAAAATATGTTGATAGCAATAAATATTTCAATATTGAATATAAATATATTTCAATGTCGACCGTAAACAAAACACTTCAATGTCCACCATAAATAACATAATTACATTTTATTATATATATAGAGAAAGTAATTGTTAGTAAATAATTTATAATTTCATCCATAAGTGTTTTCTACTCTTTTACATACATACATACATACACACACACACACACACACACACACACACACACACACACACACACATATATATACACATATATATATGTGGCCTTGATGAGTGCAACAACCTTCAATGTGGCAGGCCACTAGAATGCAGTGAGGATGGAAAATTCGCCATTATATATGGAGTTCTCTAGATTTCATGTAATCAAGGAGAAGGTAGTTCAATTTTGTCATTGTGCTAAGTCGATAATTATGGGAAATTCAGGTGGAAATAGAGTGAGGCGAGGGAGAGGTTAGCGAGGAGCTTGGCGTTCTCATGGTTAAGATTGCAGGGGCGATGGATCTTTTAATTACATTGACATCTCTCTATGTGGAGATGAAACTAACCAAATCTAGATCAAGTAATGAACTGCTCTCTCATTGGCTAGGGTTGCTAGAGTTAAAATTGGAGCATTTACAGTTGGCCGCAGAAATGATGGAATTCAGGGTCGAAAAATTAGGAAGGAGGATGGAAGGAAATGATATGGCGTGCAATTAGGGAGACAACGACAACCAAGAGATAGCGTCGAACGTGGAACAGAGGGAGGAATTCGGCACCAGTGTCAAGGATTCAAGGGAGAGACACGTGTAACCCATCACAGATGATGATGGAGTCCAGGTTGCTCCAACTATGGAGGACCTATAATGTCTTTTAACTTTTATATGGATATATGTTATGTCGATATGTAGTTTATAATGGAGTTTTTTGGAGAGTCTATGGGAAGAATATTTTTAGTATAATAGTATGCGATCAGAAGAAATTTTTTATTGTAATGGGGTGGGAATTTTGGATAACATGTGGAAATATCATGGCACATGTTGTAAAGGTTCTGGCCTTCGAACCAAATTATTATAATGCCAAATACACCCTTTATATATGTGTGTGTGTGTGTGTACACACACACACACACATATATATACATATATGTGTGTGTGTGTGTATAGATATATATATATATATATATATATATAACGGGTGTATTTTGCATTATAATAATATGGTTTGAAGGCCAGAACCTTTACAACATGTGTCATGATATTTCCACATGATATCCAAAATTCCCACCCCATTACATTAAAAAATTTCTTCTGATTGCATACTATTATACTAAAATTATTCTTCCCATAGACTCTCCAAAAAACTCCATTATAAACTACATATTGACATAACATATATCTATATAAAAGTTAAAAGACATTACAGGTCCTCCATAGTTGGAGCAACCTGGACTCCATCATCATCTACGATGGGCTGCACGTGTCTCTCCCATGAATCCTTGACGCTAGTGTTGACTTCCTCCCTTTGTTCCACGTTCGACGCTATCTCTTGGTTGTCGTTGTCTCCCTAGTTGCACGCCATACCATTTCCTTCCATCCTCCTTCCTAAGTTTTTGACCCTGAATTCCATAATTTTTGCGACCAACTGTAAATGCTCCAATTTTAACTCCAGCAACCCTAGCCAATGAGAGAGCAGTTCATTACTTGCTCTAGATTTGGTTAGTTTCATCTCCGCATAGAGAGATGTCAATGTAATTAAAAGATCCACCGCCCATATAATCCTAACCATGAGAACGCCAAGCTCCTCACTAACCTCTCCCTTGCCTCACTCTATTTCCACCTGAATTTCCCGTAATTGTGGACTCAGAACAATAAGAAATTGAACTACCTTCTCCTTGATTACATGAAATCTAGAGAACTCCATATAATGGCAAATTTTCCATCCTCACCACATTCTGGTGGCCTGCCGCATTGAAGGTTGTTGCACTCATTAAGGTCACTGTTACGAAACCAGCTCAAGAAAAGATAGAAAAGATAGATCAACGCCTTAGAATTCAGTCTCTTCGAGGGGGCAACCTCCTTTACATTACATAAATGAAAAATTCTTGGATGATACAAATGAAAAGACCTCCTTTCTATATATAGGAGTCTAAGGGGTTATAACATAATCAGAGCCGACATAACAATAATAATGTAAGGGCACAATAATAACAATAGTGGGCTTCTATGGGGCACAATAGTAACAATATGGGCACTACATGGGTACATCAATATAATAAGTGGGTTATACTAATAACAATAAGGGGTTACACTAGTAGTATAGGGGCCTAACAGTCACTTGCATTGGATTCATTAAAAACTCAACGCAAAAACTCTAAGATTTGAAACACTGTCCTTTGATGAACTGGTACGCTAGCACAAGGTTTATGGTTTCACACATTTGAAATACCTCAATTATCAAATCCTTGTTGATCCATCTGTCCAGTGTTGGCTCCATGCTTATGTCGTTGCTCCAGGTGGTCATGGAAACACGATTCTCCATATTATTATGAGGCCTCTCATGCAATTTAATTAATGTGAAATTGGATTTGAAATGATCTTGTATTAAACACAACATTTGATCCCTACTCTCGAGCTTAGTGCGCCTTATAATCACGATTAATTTTGACAGTATGTTCAACATTAGATAATTGGCTTTAATATTATTCCCTCATCATTTATCCTTATTTCCCTGGGATTTAGTAAGACTCCATGATTTTCCATGAGATCAAATTCTTCGTTTGGATACCTTTTGATATGATGAAAATCTATGGAACCAAATTGTTCAATTAACAACTTGATCCTATGCAAGACTGGATGGAGCCATAGGTCTTCTTTCTTGCGACACTCAATTACTTGTTGAATGATGATATTGGAGTCCGCAAAAACCTTTAGATGCCAAAGTTTGTTGGTTGATACTAATTTCTATTCTTGCCATAATGCCATATACTATGCCTGATTATTGGTCATCACCCCTAGCCTCTAGGCAAATTTCAACTCTCTTTCTTCATCGAGGTGGAGAACAACCCCTCCCGCTCCTGCCTCCCTAGAGTGTTTTCTACTTTTTAGAATGAGGGAGATGTGTAATTCTTTCAATATTCAACATAGAGCTTACACATGACATCTAAAATAATATTGACACTACAATCCACTATGAAGGAGATGTAAAATTCATTCCACTAAACATAGAGTTGACAATATTATTGTAAAAAGATATATCAATAAAAAAAAAAATTGAGTGTCAACCATAGATCAAATACTTCAATTTCCATATTAAATAGCATGATTTTATATCAACTTTATATATGGAGATATAAAAAAATTGATTTCTTTTTTTTTTCAAATAACATTTGCATTAAGATTTCAAATTTCATATTAAGTAACCTAATTTTACATCAACTTTATATATAAAGAGAAGGAAATTAAATGTAAAAAAATTATTTCAATTGTAAAATATTATTTTTGAATAAAATATATTAGTATCCATTTTAACTAATATTCCAACATCAATTTCATATATACATGTATAGATAGAAAGGAAAAATAATATTTTAATGTTAGCCATAAAAAAATATTCCAATGTGCACCTTAAATACATAATATTGTAAAATTGATGCATTGCTCAAAATAAAAGAATTGTGGAATTCTTTTATGCTCAACAAGGAGTTGACACATGACATGTATATAGAACCAACATAGATCCATCTTAGCTCAGATCTCTCAAGCATCAAGAAGGATCAAAGCTCCTTGAGGTGTAAACCTTTTCTCAAGTTTAGCACTATAGTAAAGGTTTGCACCTCAAGAGATGTGATCCCTCTTGGCACTTGGTAGATCCGAGTTAATGGATCTATGCTCATTATAAAAATAATTAAAAAAAAGTTAAACATACATACATTTAAAAAAACATGTAACAAGATTTTTAACTATGGATATACACTCCCACTTTACCATAGAGATTCTTAATTTGTAAATAGGTTTTGTTACAATATCACAGGCCAATACCATAGACTATTAGTACTACATGTCAGAAAACCAAAACTTATGTTCATGTGGCACATGTTCATATGACATTCTTTTAATCAATCGATTAATTAAAATGATAGAAAGGGCATGACTACTTTTGAAATAAATTGAAACCTTTGATATGTAACTACTTCTAAGAATATTTTAGAATATTTCATGAAGGTTAAATTCCTACTATCCACCTAATAATTATTGGTAATTAAATTTAAATTCTATAAACCTTATTTCAAAACAAGACTCACTTGGTGACATGGCATTGCTTATTTACATATATGAATTTTGTTAATTTAGTTAATTTAGTTGAAATAATACATGTAAAAATGAAATTATTTGAAATAAAAAGACTTTTTATTAATAAAATTGATTAACAATATATTTATTAAAAAAAATACTTTTTTTTTTTTTTTTTCTTTTCCACTGGAAAAATCGTAATCTTTTCATTGATTGGAAAAAATTACATGTTGTAGATGCGGTTAGCATATGCTGTATGTTCTTCCACCACACATGTGGGTAGCTATAGCTTCTATTACATACAAAAATATCAAAAATGCATCCTATAGGATGTTCTGTATCGTCATATATATATGTTGCCACGCAGGGCTATCAGTTGTTTTCTTTTTCAGCTATATACAAAAATGTTCCAAAAATAAATATCAGATCATAAACATTTTCATGGGCTGGCTGCCCTGTGATACTGTGCATCTATATACGGACGGTGGTAGTACTGGTATGCATTGGCGCCTCGCTGCTCCTGTATCATCCACTCACCTCTGGGAAGTGCCGTGGCCTCCTTGGATAGTTGGTCGGCACTGTTGTTGTGTTCCCTGTAGATATGATTGCAAGAGATATCATTAAATTGTGCCTTCAATAAATTTATTTCATCCAATATGCTGCTGAGTGTGTGAGTGTGACATGCAGTATTATTATTGAACCAATCTATGATAATCTTTGAATCCCCATATATGCTCAGATGCATGCAATTGTGGCTCAAAGCAAAATGTAGAAGATGGCGGAGGGTGATGAGCTCGGCGAAATTGTTTGAACCAGCTCCCAATCCCAGCTTAGCTTTGAAGAAATGCTGTTCAGATTTGTATAGAAGAAAGCCCCCCCCCCGCAACCTTGCTGTTGGGCAGCACCATCGAAAAAAGCCCATGGGCTGTTTTGGTTGATGTGGGGAGGGTCATGAGGACGACGGGTCTTCTGCTGCACAGGCTCCGGTATTTCGTTAAAGACAGCAATGATCTTTGCAGAGAGTTGAGGCCAGAGTACCGTTTTATCCTCAAAGGTCAAACGGTTCCGAGCCAGCCAGAGGTACCAACAGATGATGATGGGCAAGCTTTGCAATTTTGAGTTCCTGTGTTGTTGGTACCAATTTTCCCAGATAAGATTTATGTCATCTCCTTCCCATCGACCTGAGTATCGAATATCAGAGGAAATGGATTGCCAAATGTGAGTCAGTACAGGGCATTGCAGAAAAAGGTGTACACATGATTCAGCTGCCTGTTTACATAAGATACACCAGGATGGTCCATGGACCGCGCGTCTCATGAGGTAATCTCCCGTGGGGACTACACCCTTTAGGATGCACCAAAAAAATAACTTCTGTCTGGGAGGCGCCGTTAGTTTCCAAATGGAATTCCACCAGAAAGATATGTGGTCCGGGATCTTGTGAGAGATGAGGGAGAGGTACCCATCTTTTGGGGTGTAGATACCGTGCTTGGAAGGATACCATATAAGTTCGTCGGGGCCCTGTTTGATTCTAATGTGTGCTTCAGATAGAGCACTGGTATATGACATCCAATCTTGGTGCCATTGAGGAGGGATGTTGATCTGGTCAGCAGATTTCCAACGCTGTTCAAAGATGGAGGTATTCTGATGATCAGCAATATCGGCAATGTGAGTGATCCCTTGCGAGTGCAGGAACCGGATGAGAGCTTCAGGTAATATGTGCCTGCCCCCGCTATCATTCCAAGGATCCAGTCCGACCCTGACCTGAGCGCCATCATTTATTCTCCATATCAGGTTTTCTCTGATAAGTGGTAAAGCATGAAGAAGTGCTTTCCAGACGGAGGATATCCCAGCTTTGGGCCAAGTCGGAAGTCGGATCCATTCCATAAGCTGTAGAGGCCATATGTATTTATGATAAACCATGTGAGTCCACAGATTTTCCCCAGAGATTAGGGTCCATCCCATCTTTGCAGCCAGAGCCTGTGCGAAAGAAGGGAGATCCTTAAGCCCCCAGCCCCCCCATTTCTTGGGAATGGCAATCCTCTTCCATCCGATCCAAGCAAATATGCGCTTCTCTTTTGCCCCATTCCATAGGTATCTATTACAGGTTTGCTGTAATCTAGATAAAATGCTGCGAGGGATCCAGGCCAATGCCATCCAGAAGACCGGGGTAGCTTCCAACACTGCTTTGATCAGGACCAGCCTACCCGCTCGAGAAAGATATCGATGGCTCCAAATATTTAGTTTCTTTTCCAATTTAGCCACTAGCCAAATCCAGTCAGCTATTTTGGGACAAATAGGCTTGATCCAGAATCCCAAGTATTTGAGGCCCTGATCCAGGGGATGTAAGCTGTAGGGAAATAGATGGAGAGCCATATGCGATTCATTTACAGCGGTTCTGGCTAGAATGATAGATGACTTTGAATGATTGGCCTGCATCCCAGTGGCGGATGAGAAGAGAGTGATAATATTTGAGAAAGAGCGCGAGTCCCGGATGCTGCCATCTAAGAAGATCATGACATCATCCACAAATAGTAGGTGTGTGAGGAACCACTCATCTGATATCTTGAGGCCACAAAAGTCTCCATTTCTCTTGGCAGATTCAATAAGGCGACTGAGGCTGTCCATGACAATGAGGAAGAGAAGGGGAGACAGAGGGCACCCCTGCCTGAGACCACGTTCAGAGTGGAAGAAAGGTGTTGCTGATCCATTAATCAACACACTGAAAGAAGGGGTAGTAATACATGCCATGATCCATGTGATAAATTGGTGGGGGAAGCCCAGATGTATGAGGAGCATTTTGATGTATAGCCAGCTTACCCGATCGAAGGCTTTTGCAAGATCAATTTTTAAGATGATGGCCTTATGGTGTTTTATCCAGATGGAGTGGAAAGCCTCCTGTGCAACCCCAATAGCTTCATGAATCTGGTGGTGTTCCAGGAAGGCAAATTGTTGAGGGGCAATGTGGCGAGACAGAATGGGATGAATGCGATTGGCAATGATTTTTGAGATGATTTTGTAGAGAAAATTGCAGAGAGAGATGGGGCGATATTCATCAAAAGAGGAGGGCGAGTCAGATTTAGGAATAAGGGCAATGAAAGTGGAGTTGATGGCATTATACATGGTTCCCGACATTCTACATTCCTCTACTACCCGAAGGAGGTCCAATTTGATCATCTCATAAAAGGCAATGTAGAATTCGATGGTCCATCCATCTGGACCTGGGCTGCGCTCCTTTTTAAACCATTTGATGGTGGACTCAAGTTCTTCTGGGGTCACCGGATCAAAAAGACTCTCAGCTTCGTCTTCATTTACAAACCTAGGGAAATGTCCAGCAATGTTGATGATATCTGCAATGTTGGAACCCAGGGGTTGCTTATATAAGTTCCTGAAATGGGCTGTACCCATCTGTGAGAGCTTATTGAAAGAGTCAGCCACTCCACCCTCGGGCATAGGGAGATTCCAAATAGTATTACTGACTTTTCTGCCTTTGGCATAATTGTGAAAAAAGCGAGTGTTGTCATCTCCGGCCTTAAGCCAGGTGGCCCTACTGCGCAACCGAGTAGATTCTTCCCTCTCTTTGAGGATTTTTTGCTTCTGATTTTCCAACTCTACTAAGTGGGATTTATCTGCCTCCGATATGAAACCCAATCCTCTTTCATCGGTGAGAGAGGTGAGCTCATCTTCAATGTGCTTGAGAGCTGCTACCTCCTGCCTGTATTTGTTCCTAGCCCATTCGATCGAGAGCTCCTTGAGCTGCAATAGATTCGTGCAGAAGCCCTTAGCCAAGGAGTCAGCTCGATCAATCGGGTGTGAGGGCCAAAAATCCGTAACAAGTTTGATGTAGGATGGGTCCTGTAGCCATCCATGGTTGAATTTGAATGGCGCCTTTGGTTTTTTATTTGGACCGATTATTTCCAGATAGATAGGATGGTGATCTGATATACCTCCATTCCCCACCCATTGCCTGTAGAGGTGTAGTCTTTGAAGCAGAGATCCTTTCATCAAGAATCTATCAAGTCTACGAGCCAGGGCAGCATCACCGATCCTTCTGTTCCTCCAGGTGGGTAGGGGTTTAATCATAGGGACATCGCTCAAGTCATGTCGATCCAATAGATCAGTCATGTAAGCGGATATGGGATCAATTTGTGCTGAGGCTCCCCATGATTCACCATAGCCTAGAGAAAAATTTAGGTCCCCCCCGATGAGTAAGTGTTCAACAGATAGGATGGATAAGCCCAGAAGATTATTCCAGAAGGCTTCACGCTGGTGGCACGGCCCGTATATGTTTATAGCCCTGAGAGAGATGCCCAAGTCTGCAGAGAAAAGATCGAGCCCCAGAAAGCCAGGTCCCCCCCAAGTACCTTGGGCTTTAATGGTAACAGGATTGTATCCAATCGCTAAACCACCTGATCGACCAGAGGAGTCCATGGCCGAGAACTGCCAACCGAGGAATATAGGAGATAGTGAGGCCGCTATGGAGTCCGCAGGTCCAAGGGTTTCTTGGAGAAATATAATGTCGACAGGAGAGGATTCATACAATCTCTTGAGGGCTAGTTTCTTTGAGGCACTAGCCAGGCCTTTGCAATTGAAGGAGAGACACTTCATGGGGGAAGGTGTCCAGGGGTGTTCTTCGCTCTAAGTACCCCATCAATAGTGGATTGTCTCCCGGTGGCAACCTCTGCCCCCGCTCTCCGGATAGCCTTTGTGAGATCAGATTTTCTCCCTCGCGAGGGCAGGGAGGACGGACCAGGTGTAATTATACCCAAACCAATGTGTGAAGATTGAGGACCCTGTGAGTGAGGGCGAGGCCGCAGGAAATAAGGGTGATTTGCGCCCCTGGGAGATGAGAGGGAAGATGTAGGGGATGTAGGTGGTAGGGTGGCGGTGACCACAGGGGCAATGACGGAGGATGAAGGCATCGAACAGAAAGCAGCAGATAATGAAGGAGATGATAATGGAGATGAAGACAAATTTGACAATGAAGGATATAGAGAGTTACCCGGTATGCCTGCGGATGCCGCTGCTGAGGCCGCCCGAGATCTAGTGACCGGAGCAGTTGCACGTCCATGCGAGACACCCTGAGCCTGTGGAGCAGTATCAGTGGGGATGCTCGTGATCGGGACATGTTGAGCAGCCGGAGAGATGGATCTCGGAGTGGGGATGGAGGAATCAGGAGCGTCTATTCGTCTCTGGTTGAGCGGGCAGTCCTTGAAAACGTGCCCCACCCTATGGCAGCGGCGGCATCTGAAGGGAACGCCTTCGTAATCTAAGATCTGAACACGAGTGTATCTTCCCCAATGAAGAGTGATTTTTTCCTCCAGACCTTCGCGAGTGTCTAGGTGCACCAGGATCCGGGCGAGCGTTCTGTTCCTAGACTCCACAAAGGTGCGATCATGATCGAGGTATGTGCCCAAAGCATTTCCAATGCGGATGAATACCTCTTCGTTCCAGTATTGTAGGGGAAGACCCGGCAGTCGAACCCATAAAGGCCCAGCTCCAATCTGTTCTCGTTCCGGATCAAACAGGGGACTCCATCGCTTGAGCAACACCGGCGCCATCTCAATATGCCAGAATTTGGCTAGAACCAGATCCGTATAATTTTCTTTTGCGAAATGTAGAGCAAACCAGCCGCGGGGGAGAACCTGTACTTCAGGAAGTTCCATCAGAATCCCACCCCAGATCTCCTTTACCCATTGTGTTAACCGGGTCGCAGAGTAGGCTCGCCCCCGGACATGACCCACCAGAATAGTATTGGCCATGATTGCAGCCTCTGCTATGGCCATAGTCTCACCAAACCAGATAGAGATGTCTTTTGCTGTGGATTTGACACACTTTGTTCTCTTTTTACCAGATCGCGGCGCAGAAGGGTGGTGAACCAAGGGATCCGGGAGGCAGTCTGGCGGATTTGTCCTGGAAGAAGCAACTTTGACCGCCGGGGTTTCAAAACACCCCGAGGGAGAATGGAGGAGCGCAGAGAAACCAGACGAAGAAGGAGGGGGCTGGCTTGAGGAGGGTGGAGCCGGGATGGAGGATGACAGGGGACGCGATTCGAAGGGCGGTGATGGAGGGATCACTGATGATAAAAAGCGAAGGGTTCCCGGAGATAAAGGGGGAAGGTCCAGTCCGGCCGATTCAGAGAGAACCGCACCTTCTGGCGTGCCCGAGGGGGGGGGGACCGGGATAGATACCGCAGGGGAGGGGTGCGACCCAGGAAGCAGAGGGTCCGGAGCAGCAAACGATGATGCGAGAGGAGGGCGATCGAAAATGACCTGAGATGGGTGCGGGTCTTCGGAGTAATCGACTTCCTCCTCCGTGTCCATAACCTCATTAACCGGCTCCATGGTGAAAGAGACAGCGACAGTTGTGACCTGAAAAAATGGGCCCGGTCGGCAGGTTCGAAACGTAGGCTGTAGGGAGTCTGCAGGCTGAGGAGATAGGGTTTCAGGATGCCCTAACCGAAACCCTCGCGGTTAACAGCAGAGCGCGCCGGATCCATCCTTCCCTTGTACCTAAGTAGTCATGATGTTGTTTTAAGAGTGTAGTATTCCTTTGTTTTGGAAAGATATTGACTCATTAAAAAAAATACTATTTTAAAGTTTTTTATAAATCTTATTTATTTCAAGTTTTTTAATAAAAACTTTTTATGTATTTGTTAATAAAATTTTATTTTTTAGTTTGCTTGGGGTAGCTCAATTGGCAATGGTTGTGGAAATGAAGTCTCACCTAACCAAAAGTCTTGGGCTCAAATCTTGTGCTATCCCCCTTGACTGAGGTGAGAAGTTGGACACGATGAAGATGTAGTCCTACCAACCTTACAAAAAAAAATCAATATCCTAAAACTTTAACATAAAATATCATTACCTTTATTTTTAAATTAGCAAACAAAATTGCATCTTACTTTACTTTTTGCAACTTCTCCAAATCAGTGACTTAAAAGTTCTAACAATGTTATAAAACTAACATTTCATTCATTACTTCTAGTTATTAGTTTTGTTGTACTTGACTTATTTAACAATATTTCATGCTTATTCAAAATTTTTTTATTTATTATTATTATTATTATTATTATTTTTATATAAATTAAAAAATATTAATTTACCATTTAATAATTAAATTTCAATTTTCTAAAGTATTTGACTAAAAAAATGTTAAGGAATGTACAAAAATACCCTTTTTTATAATTAACCATATTCTTTTTTTACATATCTAAAATTTTGACTTTTATTATTTGAACTATAAATTTTATAAATTAAATTTATATTTTAATTATTCTAATAATTCAAATAGTTTATAAATTAAATTTATGTTTTAAAATTTATTGCTCTGAGAGGCTCATTCTACAACGAGGGGATGTGTAAGTTTGTCTGTCCCATTCTACAACCCAGTATGAGGGGATGTGTAAGTTTGTCTGTCCCATTCTACAACTCAATATGAGGGGATGTGTAAGTTTGTCCGTCCATCCGTTCCCCTTTAAAATAAAAATAAAAAGAAAAATTATGTTCTCAATAGAAAAATAATGTATAATAAAAGAAAATGATTATGTTGTAAAGTAATTAGAAGTAAAAAAATGGGTGAGTAAGATGTTTAAATCTTATACTTTTCAAAAAAATATTTCAACAAGAAATTTAAATAAACTATTTGAAGATCTATGTTAACTAATTTATGTCGATATCAACTTCCTATATATATATATATATATAAAGTTGATATCGACATAAATTAGTATATATATATATATATACACACACACTTTGTTAAAATAAAATATTTTAATGTTGTAGATAAAAAAAATATTCAATGTGGATTATCAATAAAATATTTTAATACAAATTAATATTCACATATACTTAAAAAAATATTAATAATAAAAAACCATTTTAATTTGTGACGTACATGTTATTAAAATGTTTTAATGTCAATTACATATCATTTAAAAAAAACTATGTATATAGTATGAAAAAATTAAGTTTTTTATGGTTAAAATTTTTATTTGGTCATATATATACTCTATTTAGCATTCACAAATACAATTTAAACAATGAAAATTAACACGTTGTATTTTGTACTCTAAAGAAGTTTGCACATGAAGAAATTTGATCCCTCTCTGCTCATATTAGATCCGTACTTAAGATGGATCTATGTTGATTTAAATTTAATAATTAAAATATTAAACAAAAATGTTGGATGATAAACTTTGTTGAAACTTAACAAATACGCCATTGTGGAAAATATTTCACCCTTCAATGTTCATCCTTAAAATCTCACCAAATTGAAATTTATTTATTTATTTATAATTTATTTTATTTTATTGTTTTATTTTATTTATTTATTTATATTTATTTATTTATTTTCGCCTGCTTGAGAGCGCATGGTCTGCCCTAGCCCGCGCAAGCATACAACCAAGAGTGGAGCTTAGCCGTAATGGATCCAGGAGGCGGCTCTGAGATCCCTCCTCCCTCGCCTCCTGAAGTAGAAGCTTTCAAGAAACTTGTTGCAGCAGCTGGAAAAAGGCCGATTACTGGAGCCCAGCAGAAATTTGTTAAAAAATTGGACAGTATACCTACGGTGGTTCTGCCGGTGGAAGAAACATGCAGATTGACTCTGAATCTAGCAGAGAGGGGACTCATTGGTCAGTTCATAGGGCTCTGGCCATCCCCGAAAGTGGTAGAAGATTGGGTAAATCGAAACTGGATCCCGCTGGTTTTGGAAGGAATCAAAAGTCATTTTGTTGGGAAAGGTTTCTTTGTGTTTGTATTTGAAAATGCCGAGGACAGAAGTCTAATCTTCAGGAATGGGCCATATTTTATGGGCCCTCAAGGCCTCTATTTGAACAAATGGTCTCCAGATTTCGATCCGGCTCAGGATGTACCCACAGCTGTTCCAGTGTGGGTGCGACTACCTCATCTCCCCCTCCATTGTTGGAATCAGAGGTCGTTGCAATACATAGGCAATGCCCTTGGTAAATACATAGATCAAGCGGCGAGAAAAGATCAATACTCCTGTGCCAGAATATGTGTAGAAGTCGATCTGGAAGTTGGTTTACCTGAGGCCATCAAACTTACTGTTGCTGATTGGACTCACATCCAAGAGCTTGACTACGAGCAACTTCCCTTCAAATGCCGACATTGCCACGAGTATGGGCACTTTGCAAGGTATTGCAAGAAAAATAACGAGGAAGTAATAGAGAAAGAGAAAGGAGAACAATGGAATCAAGTCAAGAAACCAACAAATAACAGGTAGAACAACAAATCAAAAGGCAAAGAGACTGGGAAAAAATTGGGGCAAAGCAATGGAAATCCTGCAGATTCACGGAGCAAGGAACTTAACAACATTGAGGCGGGAAAAACTTCCTTTGATCCTCTGAAAACTCCTCCAGAATCTCCAGAAGAAGATCGGGAAGGGTTCCTCCAGCCAAATGACACCACCTCTCCGGAATCAGGTAATGTTGAAACAATCCCCTCAAGTTCGGCCCTAGGCAATAATCCCTCTCCTTCTTATGCAGAAATCATAAAAAAAAGATGAAGACCATAGAAAATTCAAGCTCATCAGAGGATGAGACCTTTGAGAGGCCTTCGAAAAGAACCAGAAGGAAAACCCTCAAGGAAACTAGAGAAGAAGAAGCAGAAAGGCTAAAAACTCTAGGGAGTCAAGCCACCATTGAGATGTCTTTGGGGAGGAATACTAGAACCAGGCTGGCCAAGGGAGGTGGTCCCGCTCCAACGAGTAGTAAGTAATGCAACTGGTCTCTTGGAACTGCAGGGGTTTGGGGAATCCTAGAAAGGCAGAAGCAATAAAAGATTTTTTGAAAATGGAATCCACAAATATTCTCATGCTCCAAGAGACCAAAATAGAAGGGGATTCCCTTCTTCATACAAGCAGTTCAAAATGGAAATTCGATAATGGGAAGGCAGTTAGTGCCAGGGGCATGACTGGAGGAATAGGAACCCTTTGGTCTGGAAAAACCTTCTCTCTAGAAAGATCCCATGAAACACAACATTGGATCTTCACTGAACTTCGACACACCACAAGTAATCTCAGTCTAGCATTATTCAATATGTATGTCCCAATAAACTATGCTGAAAAGAGAGAGTGCTGGAAGTCCCTGTCAGAGTTTTTAGATCTCCACAACCCAAAGAATATTGTCATAGGAGGAGATTTGAATATCATAATGGACCCAAAAGAAAAAAGAGGTGGAATTTATACTAGAGACTCCATGCTCTCTTTTGTGGAAAATCTTGCCCAACAATGGGATCTGGTTGATTTTAAACCTGTGAGAGGAGAATTCACTTGGACTAACAATAGAACAGGGGAGAATCACATTTCAGCCAGGTTAGATAGATTTTTCATTCACAGCTCAATCTTTTTGGATAGAAGAATAGTCTTTTCCAAAATTCTACCGAAGTTAACCTCAGACCATAAGCCAATCCTCCTCGCTTTGAAAGAGGAAGAAGACTTAGGACCTCTTCCTTTCAGATTCAGCCCTCTCTGGGCTGAAAGAGATGGGTTCCTTGAAATAGTCCAAACATCCTGGTATAAAGAAGTTACAAGATCCCCAAGCTTCGTATGGGAGCAAAAGCTAAAAAATGTGAAGTATGCCTTGAAAGATTGGATTAAAAAGGCGATAAAAACTCCAACCAGCCAGAGGAAGGAAGCTGTCCAACAGGTGGCAGATTTTTAGTTTGATATGGAAAAGACAGAAGTCTCCTCTTCAGAGTTAGACAAAGAAAAAATTGCTCAAAGGAGATCATATAGCTTCCTTCAGAGAGAAGAAGAATACTGGCGAATCAAATCTCGCAGCTTGTGGTTAAAAGCTGGAGATAGAAACACAACCTATTTTCATAGACAATACAGAGCCTGTCTCTCGCGCAATCATATTGCAGAAATTGCCACTTCTAGTGGGCATATGTGCAAAGGGACTGAGCATATCAAAGAAGTAGCAAGTAGTCATTTTCAAAAATTACTCAGCGCAGAAGAGGATGGGTGTGATGAGTATATAAATGAGTTTCTCACACACATCTCGATTCTTGTTAATACAGAAGATAACAACACCCTGATGAAACCTTTCTCGGAAGAGGAAACCTAAAAAATAGTGTGGTCCATGGAGCCAAATAAAGCACCAGGGCCAGATGGTTTTTCAATTGATTTCTACAGACTTTGTTGGGATATAATAAAAACAGACCTTCTGAGAATGATTCAAGGCTTTATGAGAAAATCTAAGGTTGGAGGAGGAACCAACTCCACATTTCTCGCTCTGATCCCCAAGGAAGTGAATCCTGGGTCCTTTGAAAGATATAGACCGATTTCGCTTTGCAATGCCTCCTACAAGATTTTGGCTAAGCTGTTGGCTAATTGAATCAAACCACTGCTGCAAAAACTTATTTCTCCTGCTCAAGGAGGGTTCATGAAAGGAAGGCACATCTTGGACAATTTAATTCAAGTCCAAGAGGCTATGCACTCTAGCCATTCTCGAAAAGAACAAGGTATGCTGACTAAATTGGACATGTCTAATGCTTTTAACAGAGTTAATAATTTTTGCTTGTACAGGGTTCTTCACTCCTTTGGTTTCAGCCAGGAGTTCATAAATATTATCAAAGCTTGCACAGGTAAGGTATGGATCGTGCCACTAGTAAATGGAAGGTCAACCAATTATTTTCAAGCAACCAGGGGTCTGAGGCAAGGATGCCCACTGTCCCCTTTCCTCTACATTTTGATGGTAGATACTATGAGCAGAAGGTTATCTTACGAAAAATATGTTGGCAACATTCTTGGGATATGAATAGTAAAAGGAGTGGATCCTGTGAATCATGCTTTGTTTGCAGATGACTCCTTAATGCTTAGAGGAGCATCTCTTCGAATGGAAAATTATTTCAAAGTCATTCTCAATAAATTTTGAAGTGTCTCTGGTGCTCTGATAAATGAAAGGAAAAGCTTTGTATATGGTTGGAATACAGAGCGAGATACTATAGATAGAATTTCAAACCTTCTTGGCTTCACTGGGTTTGCATCCTGGGAGAAAATAAAATACTTAGGACTCCCATTAATGCTGGGCTCTAATAGGAATAACTTGTGGGAGGAAATCATAGCCAAATTAAAAAAAAAATTGCAATCTAGGGAGGATATTGGCTCACAACAACAGGGAAATTAGTTCTAATTAAAACAATGCTATCGGCGCTGCCCACATTCCACGCCTCTCTCATGCTGGCACCTAAAGCAATTACAGATCAAATAACAAGGTTAATGCGGGAATTTTTGTGGAACAGAGGAAGAGGAAATAACAAAAGGTTTCACCTCGTCAATTGGGAAATGGTGAAAAGACCCCTCATGGAAGGAGGGTTGCAGATCAGAGAACCCACGCATGCAAACATAGCGATGGGTTGTAAAATTTTGTGGCAGCTTCATACAGAACCCAACCATCCGGTTAGTCAAATTATTAAACTTAAATATCTTAATAACCAATCATTGAAGCATTTCAACACAGAGAAAACGCCAAAAGGTTCCTTGGCTTGGACCTTGTGTAGTCGAGGAATTGAATTTTTCAGAACCTTCCTTTATCGCGTACCTGGAAATCACAGAAACACTAAGCTATGGAGCGATAGAATAATGGGTCACCCTCCTTTAGCAAAAGTAAAAGAAATGGATGAGATAAGAACCTGGCTTATCGAGAAAGAAATTCGGAAGTTAGAAGATATCTCAGACTGGGATAACAATGGGAATTGGCAGAGATGGAAGTTCCTAAGAATTCCAGATTGCTTGAAATTGCAGTTTGAAACTGTTATTGAAGCTATCACTGATTTCGCTCTGGTTCACAAAGATGAGAATGACTCTTGGGGATGGGGTAGACTTGGAGCTTATTCAGCTGCCCAAGGATACTTCCAGATGCAATCTAGGAAGGATTCAATACACCCGACTTCCTTTTGGAAACAAGTTTGGGATAGCTTTAGCATCCCAAAAATTAACTTTTTCTTCTGGACAGTAATGCACATGAAAATTATGACTGGTGAGAACTTGAACAAAAGGAACATCGCAGGCTCCCATCGCTGCATTCACTGTAAATGCGCTTTGGAAACCACAGATCACTTGTTTGTCGAGTGCAAGTTCACGAAGAAGGCATGGTTTTTCTTTCTTCAAGGCCTAAATCTTCCCTTTCCTCCACAGATCTCGATAGTCTCTTTGTTCTCTTCGTGGAAGGACAACTATCATTATAGAATCAGCAACAAGACTCTATGGTATCGAGTGTGGATAGCAATTCCAAAGTATGTTTGTTGGAAGTTGTGGCTCGCCAGGAATGATCTCATTTTTAACAACATTGAGTGGACCCCAGATAAGGTGGCTGCAAGAGCAAAGGGCCTCCTAATCGAAACCTTAAATCAATTCCCCTTTAAAGAGGATAAAACTCTCCTAAATGAAGAAAGGTCGTGGCTGGAAGCTTTTTCCTGCAGAGACAGAAACCAAATTCTCTCACGTCCAACTCAAAAGGAAAGATGGCAAATCCAGGATCCGGATGATAGCTTTCAACAATGGTGGAGAACCATGGGTAAGTGCACAATTTTCTTCGATGGCGCTTCTAAAGGTAACCCAGGAAAAGCAGGTGCTAGAGGAGTGATCTATTTTCCGAATGGGATCAAAGAAGATAGTTCAGCTGGGGGTTTGGACAAAAAACCAACAACCAAGCTGAAATCCTTGGCTTATTGAAATCCTTCCAATTGGTTAGAGAGAAAGACATAAGACAAATCCTAGTCTTTGGAGATTCAAAAGTTCTGATAAAAGCTCTCAACACTGAGAAAGATCTAAAGGATCCGGGGCTAAATAAGCAGCTAATAAGATTGAATAGAATCTTGCAAGAAATTCCCTCGACACAATTCTTCCATATTCTCTGGAGCTCAAACAAGGTAGTGAATAGCTTGGCAAACATAGGATGTATGCTGGATACTAGAATGCTAAGCATAAATGCTAAGACCTCAATTAAGGCATTAATCCCTTGAGGATGATGTATTGAAATTTCTTCTCTCTGTAAATGGTTGATTGGCTTGGCCCAACCTGATTTTTCTCATAAATAAAACATAACCGTTTCAGTTAAAAAAATAAAAAATCTCACCAAACTGAAAGAGATCCACAACTTGTCAATTGTTGCATTTCCTTTTTTGTTAATATTAATTTCAAATATGCTTAAATGTAAAGCGTAGAGATCCACAACTTTTTTATTGTGATTTCTGGAACATGTCAATTAATAGGAGTAGCAAATGGAATTTGAAATGCATAGTATAACTAGTACATAAACATTGGATTTAATAGAGGGAAAATAGATCACGTCATTTTTGGAGAAATTTTCAATTAACTCAGGGATACCTATAATTGTAGTGTTCATAAATGATGAAATTTATGAGGTCATAAGTTCTTACTAGGGCAGTCTATGAGATTAGACATGACTTGTGGTCGGGAGGGAGTTCCCTCGTAGTCCCATCCTCATCTTCTTGTTTTTTTAACGTTTAATACTTTGAAATTAATTTTAATAAATAAAAAATATTAATTATTATTGTAATAATGAAAAAAAAATATAATTCAATAATTATTAATTAAAAACTTCTATACATTTATTTTGATATGAACACAAATAAAAAATGTACTAGTACATTATCATTAAAAAAAACCTCCTTAAATTTCCCAACCAATGATTATCACATATGCATGTATCAATGTGGGCCCCTGTTGCAACTCGTCGAGGGTTTTAGCCCGACGTATGGTTGGAGGTCGGAACCTATCATCACATCTCCATGGCAACTTGGCATCCAATGGCCCGACCTCTCACTAGCCGAAGTCAGGTTCCTCAACTCTTTTGTAACTAACAAGCCAACTGCTTTTTGGAGCTGACATGATTTGTGGTCAAAGGGAGTTCCCTCGTAGTCCATTCCTCGTCTTCTTATTTTATTAACATTCAATACATTGAAATTAATTTTAATAAATAATAACTATTTTTTTCAATAAGCTTGGTAGGTAATTTCCATTAATTTTCTATGAAAATAGCAGGTTACATCCACATTTCATATGGTTAGGTGGCCTCAACCTGCCTAGTGGGAAACCAGGTCTGTTGGCCACCTAACAACATGATAAGCCATCCATAAACAAAAAATAATAAGTCTTGCTAGCCACGCTATATATGTCTGAGTGTCTTTGTTCTTCCTACTATCTAGATAACTATAAACATAACTGAAAACATTCCTAAAAATTTGAAACTGTTGCATACAAAAACTACAACCAGGGGTGCATTGTCACTCTACTCATCATCAGTTGAATCAACAGGAGCAGGGTCCTTCATAGTAGAGCTTGGTAGCTCTATGTGAGGGATACATGGGATGTGCTGCTCGATGCGGCTGAGGCGTCCATTTTGCTATTGCAATTGAAATTGGATCTTTTGAAACTCCTTGGTATAATCCGGGTGCCCATGGGATGACATATGCATGCCTGTTGGGAACTGCTCCAAGGCTTTAGCCAGAAGGCTCTTCATCATCCAGTATAAGTGGACCATTTTCTTGTATTGTGTAGATATTCCGCGAGTATGTCCGTTGTCAGGAACCAGTGTTTACGACTCATCCAGATCAATTTCTAAACTTTCCTCATTCTATTTAATTTCCTATTCCCATTTGGTTATGAGCTATTTAACTGGGGTCGAGCTACCCAAATGGTAAACATGGGATGCTTCCTGAATATTCCTAGACGCTAATTTACGTCCACGCATAGTCCCCCTAGATGAGCTAGGTTGAATGGCCTAAGAAGGGGACACTTTCCTCTATTTCCCATGGCCACGTGTTCCCTGCAATTCCTTCCTTTACTAGAGGTGGCACGAACCATTTTGATGGACCTGCAATTCGAATAATTGACTATATCTATGTCTGGAAGCCAACGCAAATAGAATCTAGAGTCAGGAGCAAGAGTCTATTAGGGGTCGCTCCATCCATGGACACCTGCCAACGAAATTGCATAAGAGACCAAGAAAATAAGGATCCAAATCGATAGCTTTCTGTTAACAGGTGACCAACATAGAGTTACGGTCTTGAGCCTTCCATTGCTCCAACAATGCTCTCAATGGTCAGGCCTATAATTACAAATTGAATTGTCCACTGGAAAAAACCTAGAAGGATCCAGGTCAAGCCCATCTATAGTCAGTTCAAGCAAGAAACTTGTATGTCAGAGATAGAAAGAACAATAAAACCTTGAGCTTCCCCTAGGCTAGGTCCCACGCAAAACCATGCACCGTAACCAAATTCTAGATACCATTAACATAGGAACATGACTGACACGAGACACTTCACACAGTTCAAACCAAACCATGACACTGTGCCCACTAAGATCGAGCCAATAATTACAAACAAAGTTTTCCATAGACCAAAACCTTAAATAATTAGGGTTCGCATTAACTAAACAGGGTTTTTCATAAACCAAAATCTTAACAAATCCAACATATTGAAGGCAGGCAGCGCATCGAAACCCTGAGTGACCCATAGGCGAAACCCTGAATAAACCCATGCGAAATAGCCAAATTCCATAAACCATTGACATAAGGACACAATAGATTAGAGAATCAACACACATAATTGACCCAACCATGCCACAATCCAAAGAAATCCCTTTCCATTCCCACCTGACTAACACTTTTCCATTCACCCCAGATACCCACAGATAGAGACGGTGATCCATAGATGCAGGGATAAAAAAATTAGGAGTGGAGACATACCCATGAGAGAGACCTTGAATAGGAGGAGTCTGAGCCGACACCTTCTCTAGGAAGATGAGCAACCCAGACTAGATCCACAACGAACGGAGCACAAAGACCAACTTACCAAACTCGACAGAGGACAAACTTACCTTCACAACCTTGTTAATGCCTCTTCCACCTTTTGGGTCGACATTAAACCCTCGCATGCGCACCACCACCTTTCCAACTGTTGCATGCATGTGGAGGATGGCATTAGATTTCCTTGGGATTTGCATATTATACAATGGGTTGGGACGTACCCGTCAAGTCCAGCTCCCACCCCGATCAGGGATTAATAAATAATAACTATTAATTATTATTGTAATAATGGAAAAAATCACAATTCAATAATAATTAAATAAAAACTTCCCTACATTTAGTTTGATATGACCATAAATAAAATAAAAAAATGTATTAATACATTGTCGTTAAAAAAAGCCTCCTTTAAAATTCCTAACCAACGATGATCATATATGCATATCAATGTGGCCCTCCGTTGGAGCTGGTCGAGGGGTTTTAGCTCGATGTATGGTTGGAGGTTGAAACTTATCTTCACACCTCCAGGGTGACTTGGCATCTAATGGCGCGACCTCTGACCTCCAGCACAGAGTTCCCTTGAACTTCCTCCTACTATAAGTTTAGTGGAATCGTTTCAAGCTTCCTTGCAACCCATGGCATTGACACCACCGACAATACTAACGACTCCTCTTGTCAATTTGGCTCCCCAACGTACTCCCGATAGGTTATTGAGATCTAATATCCCAAGAGGAAGGCCTCTCCATGGATATCATGCTATATATGATATTGATCTTCGGTTGCTAGGAGAAGCTCAGCCTCAACTTGAAGTTTCTCCAATTACAGTTTACACGTCAGAACCCCTTCTGGTTGGCAGTCAACAAATTGCTGTCAACATGAATTATATTTTCTATGGATTGCATGCGGGCAATACTCGTATTCTTAATATAAATACTGCATTGAGAGCGCTGCTTCGAGGGCACTTGCAGGTATGCTTCTAAATTCTTACTTCAAGTTAATTGTCGACTTCAAAATTTATTGAAATTAGTCTAGAATTCAATATCTTCATAGATAATGTTTGTTACCTTTTGTTTTAAAATTTTTACTTTTTGTTATACCAACTAAAAGAGAAAAAATGCTTTGTTATATTACAAGAATGAACAATAATAAATATGCCAAGTAAAAAGAATGAAAAAAAAACTTCTGTAAATTTTGTTAAAGAGAAGAATATGAAACTGCAACAGTTCATGTCTATAAGTTATTCTTCCCCATTTATCAGAATTTGAAGCTTCACTAGGTAATAGATGCTTGGCTTTCTATTTGGGATACTCTTATTTGGTGTTGAGAAGTATTTTCTATTTACAAGCAAGGTGATTTCATGGGTTTTTGGATCACAACAAATGGTTTGCAATTAGCGTTTGATATCCATTTTTAACGATCCGTCTTTATACATGTAACTCGATTGATTAAGAATGTGAGAATATTTTAGACATTTTTCGTGTGACCACATGTAATATGTTTACTGAATCTCATAAAACGTTTAGGAAGATAAATAAAATTTTTGGGGAGGGATGAAATGTTGCACGAATGCATGAGGAACCATGGGAGATACCAATTACTATAATTTAGCATAAATTGAATTTCGACCTGCTGCTCGAGTTCAACATGAAATGATTTTGAGCCATAATTTATAACCTGCATGACGACTTGGACTTTGTAATCATCATTTTTTTTTCTCTTTTACTCCATGCAAGTTATGATGATAACTGTTCAGACTACAACCACTGAAGATGTTCCTTTTGGATATCCGCTTAGATCACTTTAAATCATATATATTTCTATTTATTTCCCATATAATATGGTATCCTTTGCATTGTCCATTTGGCATTGAATCTATGATGCATCCGTTGACCCAATTGTGTGCTTTTTATCTTTTAGTATATGTCTAATTTTCACTATATTTAAATGTGAATATCTCCTAGACTTTACCTATCACTGTTTTTAAATGTGGACGTTGAAGAGCATATTAATTTGAACGAGGTCTTTTTATATAAGTTTAATCTTCTTGATATTATTATAGACAATTGTATCTCTCTCTATCGCTCTCTCTTCAATTCCCCTTGTTCAATTTTTCTTCTTTTCACATGTATATGTTGTTATTAAGTTTGAATGAAAGTCTTCACATAAAAGAGCTTGCGTGTCCCTTGAAAATATGCTAAACTGTATTTGTTTTGGAATTCTGTTGTGGCAGAGGGTAACTGGTATGGCCTTTTTTTCCAATGATGTGCATCTCTTGGCAAGGTATTAGTTCATGCAATTTTATTACTTGCCAGTTGAATTGTGGATTTTTGTGAGTGTTATGGGAAAATTTAGTGTCTTTTCGAATGACTAACCCGAACAATAATTAAAGTAATTCCATTGTTTTTCCTATCGTTAACAGATAAAAGAAAGAGGAGCAAAAGTACCAACCTGTATCTCTCGCTCAATCCTTCTTCCCTTTGACTGCTTTTGCCACTTCCTTCTATACTTAACTCAGTTGAAAGGTACTTGCACACAAGCCAAGATAGAAAACCATCAAAGCATACATATCGATCTGTTAACTAAACACATTATAGAATAAAAAATACAATGTACATTTCATAACACATGAATGGGAAAAATCATAGAACTCTTTATTCATAGAAAGGAAGATTACAACCCATGCAGATGCATGTTTGATTCAGCGTCATCGTCCCAGCTTCAAACCCTTCTCTCCTCATGGAAACAACAATTTGACATGATAACATTACTCTCTCTACCAATCTCATCCAAGCAACATTTCCTTAGCTCAAGAAGTTCCAACCTCCTCTAGCCTTTGAAGGCTTGCTCCATTTATAGCTGAATGGAGGAGGTTAAGCCATTAATGGCCCTCATGAATGCTTTGCCATTTTTGGGAGTTGGTTCCATGGAGGAAGGGATAATGGATAAAGGTTCATTCATCTCCCTCCTCACCCAAAAGCGAGCTCAATCCATCTAGAATTTTCTAGAAGCATCCATTGGATGAGGAATCCAATGGATTTAATTTAAAAAACTCGTTGGATATCGCTCATTGCATGTGAAACAAAGGCCAGGTGCTATGCATAGCACCTAGATAGTGTAGTGCCTGCCATTCATTGTAGCCAGATAGAAGGCCACCTACGATGATCTCCTTAGGGACATTTTTTGGATGAATGGTGTCATGAAACTCTTGGGAAGCAAGCATGATGTTGGTTGACCTCATTAGGGAATGAAAACAACTGAATTAGGGGTTGATGGACCCTAATATCATTGATCTGGAAGCTGGGGTTGATGTGCCCAAATTTTCCTGTAACAGTTCCCGCCTAAAGCATGAAGTCGAAAATAACCATGACGAGTGAGATGCTTTACCACTTGGAGAGAAGGTTTCGAAACAGAAGGTGACCTGCATCAGTTACAAGACAAATATCATGATACTATTTTTTCTCACAATTTTTAGCCGAGGGAAGGCATACCCATGCTCAGCTTTATAAACTTTCATTACATGTGCAAATATAGTCGTCTACAGATATAGACCCATGAATGGATGATCATGAATGTAAGGCCATTGTACATTTGATATAGTACTCCTGAAAATATATCGCAGCCCGGATGGATGAAACTAGGTCCAGGGTCTTTAATCTCGTCCAATATTTCACTCAAGTACAAGTCTAACCGTGTGAATAGATGATTCGAAGTCGAACATGGAGAGACATCGTCTGATTACCAGCCAATGATGTAAACTATTAACAGACGCGAGAGGAATCATCGATAATGATAATGACCCTCAAGGTACTGCAATGCATTCCGCATGGTGTGATAAATGATTTGATGTCGAACACCATACGAAGTCTTTCGGTTGAAGGCGAGTGATGTCAACCTATCGTCGGAAACGAGAAACCTGCCATTGATGTATACAAGCCTCAAGGTACTGAGGGGGTGTTTCTAAGTCAACTTCTTGGATGATGTGCCGATGTCGACAAGAATTGACTCGTCGTAAGAGGGCCTTGATGTATCCCACATCAACGACACGAAACAAGGTAAATGATTTTGGAGATGAAACATAGACTGATGACACAAGGTTCAGGAATGGTGGGCATGAAAATGAAGGTTTATTGTATTGTAAAGGATGAAGTTTTGAACTGAATGACTTCTCTTGAAGATATCGGTGACACTGAGGTGAATTGGTAGCATTGACCCAAAACAAAGTGATAGATGGTACGATAGACCAATGGTATGATAACCATCAAGCTGAATGACCCAACCCACATAGTCACGGTGATGAGGTGAAAGTGTCATGTTCAAGAGCAACCTGCTACCATAAAGTGTTCCCAGCTTTTTCCCATTTTCCCAGTCATTTCTAACCAGTACCTCTTTATTTTTAATCAAGCTTGAGGAGGATAACATATGCTTGTTATATAATTTCACCCTTTGGGTGAATCCATCGCTATTTGATGTTTTAACGAGTCTAGTGAAGGTGAAACTTGGTCTTGTCTAGATGGACAAGTTTGTCGCTATTTAATGTTTTTAACAAGTTTAACAACAAAGATAACTCGGTCCTTTTCACATTTAGAGAGTCTGAAAAGGGACTAAAAGGAAACTCCACAAGTTATTTTTTGTACATTTGTCTCTCAAGCCCAAAAAAGCATAAAACAATACAAGAGAGAACCTATTGATCATGTTTGACCAACGAGTACCTTTTTCATAATTAATCTATCTTAGCTCGAAGAAGGGGTAAAACTATACTAAGTAGATATCGATTCTAATCCATTAACGAGCTAGAAATGACAAATTCTCGACAATCTTTTCATGTTTAGAGAGTCTGAAAAGAGCTTAAAGAGGACTCCACTTTGAGGAGCAAGTGGTGTCTAGGGTAGCAACTAGTTCCGGTGATGTTGGAACTTCTAAAAACATGTTGATTTATGTGAAGAAGTTGGCTAATAAGACCACTCATTGCAACTGCTCCTGAAAAAGGGTAAAACAACCAAGTGAGAGCGTATGATCGGCCAAAGAGATGGTGGTGATGGAATGAAAATAACCAAGGCTCATCTGATGAAAGAGGCTGATAGAATGGCAATCACGAGGGTTAAACTGGAAATGGGTTAATTTTTAGACAAGCTTGAACCATAGGGAACTGTGCTTGGATTTAGTTTCATGTTTACACAAGCTTGAAATGAAAAACTATGCTTGGATTCAGTTTCATTTTTACACAAGCTTAAAACGAAAAACTATGCTTGATTTCAGTTTACACACCCCCAGCATGATGACAGGGAGAGTCTCCTGTAACCAGATGGAAATCACTACGGTGAAGCAAGACCGTTATCCAACACCTATTTCCCTTCATCTAGATAGACAAAGGTGAATGGGGTGATTCCCTTCACATAACCTACAGGGAAACTTATCTTTACCACTAGTTGCATGGCCCCCAAGCTTCATTACATTCACCTAAGTAGACTACTCATGGCTATCAAGTGGATATAATGAAGCTTCTTTTACGAGATCAAGTGAAATACTCGACTGGGGTTTTACGAGATCTACTCAAAGACTCGACTTGGAACTTGGGACTTTGTTTCATTTTTTAACTGCGCTTGACACAAGACAAGGAACTCTACTTAGACTCCTTGTTTCATTTTTTAACGAGCTTGAAACAAGACAAGGAACTATGCTCATAGGAGCTGTTTCATTTTTTTTAATGAGGTTGACACAATAAAAGAACTATCCTCATATTCCTTATTTCATTTTTTAACGAGGTTGACACAAGAGAATGAACTATCCTCAGACTCCTTGTTTCTTTTTTTAATTTGGTTGACACAAGACAACGAATCATCCTCGGATTCCTTGATCACAACTCATAAGTGGTCATGAAGGAGAGATCTGGTTCCAATGCCCCGAGTACATGATGTACAACATCACTGAATTGATCGTCAATCGATGTAGGTATGGAACAAGTTGCCACATAATTAACCCGTGGCGGGGATGATACCATTGGTATAAAAGGACCATTTAAGGAAGATGGTTAACTAGGAGCCATATTTGGACAGGAAATGAAAGCTGGTCAATGGTGACAATTTTGCCTTCATGCGGGAAACAAAGCACTCGGAAGAGTGTTGAAACAATAGCTCCCATGGCATAAACATAGTCATGCCCTAGAAGTAAATTATAATCTAAAGGTCCTGGGACTACCATCACGTTCAGATAAACGGTTTTTCCTCCCAAAGTAATAGGTAACTGAGGAAGGATCCCTAATGGTTGACTGGTTCCTCTGTTAAAACCCAACAGATTCTGTGTAACTGGCACAAGCGGTGGCGAACCAAGCGCTTGCCAAGTAGTTGAGGAAAGGATACTCACTGATGCACCTTCATCTATAATAGTGCCCGATACAATCATATTACAAACTTGTACTATGATTTGGAAAGGCACATAAGAAGGAAGGCAGAATGTTGCTAGTCGATTCCAATCAAAGGAAGTGACTAGACTACTTGGAGGGGGTCCTGTAGAAACGGGAGAATTAACCCCTTGAGTTACGAGAACTGGAGGATTTTCCTTCTGTCTTGATGGAACAGGCGGATTGCCCCCAAGCTCATTAGAATCCGAAGAAACAAAAAGAACCTGAGAAGTATCATTTTCACTCTCTTCGGGAAAGGTACGATTAGCTGAAGGTGAAATCGGGTCAGTTGTTACCTTGACCTGTCGATTTGGGCCAGGAATAGACTCAGAGGACTCACTTTCAGAGAGAGTGGGTTTGACCGACGGTTGAATTGGGTCAGTCAATTCATCAACTAGTGAAGGATTTAGGTATAGTTTCTTGTAACCAGATGGAAGTCGCTATGGTGAAGCAAGACGATTATCCAACACTTTTTTGGCTTCATCCAGATAGGGACAAAGGTGAATGGGGTGATTCCCTTCACATAACCTACATGGAAACTTGACTTTTCCCTTCTTTCGATGATCCTTAGTACCACTAGTTGATGGTGTGTCACCAACATGATCTCCAGAAGTTGATGACACAGGATGATGTGAACAGGAAGACCATTCTTCTAAGATCTGAGGAATATTAGGACAATTTTGAAGAAAATGGTCTCCTGCACAAAGTTTGCATGGATATCGAACTTTGTGAGGCTTAATGGACGATTTCTCATCAGATTTTGCATTCAAAGCAATGATTGCTTGGTTGCCCCTCTACTGAATTTGCTTCTTCTTCTTCTTCTTCCCTTTCTTCTTCTTCTTAGCCACCTGGTTACTAGTACTAATACTTTCACCAGGTGAAGAGGAAGAAGGGGAGGAAGAAACAACCGAGGAAGAAGGCAAAGTGTCAACTTTAGGATCAACTGGAGGTTGATTTTGTTTAGTTGGAGGTGGACTCAATTGCGGAGAAATCACAACATTTTGAACCAAGGAGGTTGAAAACAACCATATTGGCAAGCCAATGTTAAATCCCGGAAGAGACAATGTAGCCATATATGGAGCACCAATATTTCCAAATGGAGGAAAAGGACTAAGATTCCCATTTGAAGGAATTCCTTGATTGGTGGACTCCGAATTTGTCGCCATATGTTTCAACCTAAGATCAACTAAAAAAACAAGTGTGGAGGATGTTATCCGCGGTCAATTAATTTTTACGACACTAGAACTTAACTTTGCTTTTTCATTTTTTAAGAGTCGAGAAAAAGCAAAAGATGACTCTAGTCGCTTTCGTTGTTTAATGAGCTTGAAAGGACAAGTGCTTAGATGAACCTTTTCTTTTAAGGAGTCGAAAAGGAGCAAAAGTGACTGCTCTGGAGATACTAAGCAAGAGGGTTTACCAAACTAATCACAAAACTGAAATATACACCTTGGTGGTAAATTAAAGAGAAATTACCAAGGATTTACCGTATGGCAGTCAGTCTTCCCGAATGTTGTGTTCGGTGCATTGTGATTGGTAAGGCGGCAGAATCGGCTTCCTAGGGATAAAGGATTTAAGCCTATTGGGGTCTCCCACTATATACACGACGGTACAAGGAGCACAAGTCCGTACTAGTACTTACCGGTTCAGAGAGGAGGAATCACCCAACCTCAATGAAACGACAACCACTAGGTTTTAAGACGCCGGAACACGTCTCTAGCCTAGACACCTCTAGATGTTTGTGTTAAATTCCAATGCGTTATTAGGTTAATTGAGGTTAATTTTAGGTTGATATTGCTTAAAATTTTCCTTTGGGTTTCACCACGTGATGTTTCCAGAATTCCTGAGAATGCAATTAAAATGAGAAGCACTCTTTCAATTTTGACAATGAAAATCCTAGCTACAAGGGAAAGAGAAAACAAGTACTTTTTGGATCAAACAACAAAGAGCACTCACTAATGCATTTCCCTAACAATTCCTTTTAAGCACACACATTCAATCTCCCAAATTGTAATTACATGTATTTCTTTTTCTTTTCAGTTCTCCTTAATGTGAATTATGCACTAAGAAAAACAAATGCACAATGATTCAAAATCCCTTTTCACAAAAATGTCGATTTATGAAAATTTCTCTTAAATGTAAAGGAAGACTAAACGACACTTTCAACTTTAAGGAAACGAAGATTTTCAACACTTAAATGAAAATATGAATCAGATGCACAAGTAGACCAATCGATTATTTTAATGAAGGAAGATTTTACAACACTTCGTATTTGACAAAACAATCAACTGAAACTACTTTCGACAATGGACTGCAAATGATAAAACAAATACATAAACAAACATTTAACAATCCAGTCTAAATTGGGTCGAAACAAGGAAACAAAGACTGTTTTCAGAGACAAGACCTCATCTAAATCCAACAAGCAATTCAAACAACTAAAAATTGACTTAAGGTTTCAGCTCCTAGATGGGAAAACTGATCCTAAAGGAATCATCGCAGGTTAGAGTGAGGGACAGTGCGATGCATAGCACTGTCTCTGTGCAGAGGGTGCAATGCATAGCACTGTGTCAGTTACAGAGCTGCAATGATTTCAGAATGACAATTTTATGCTCAAAATTGACTCAATTTCAGTGAATTGAACTTGAATTCGATGAGAAACAGAGGGTAAAGTATGTTAAAGTGTTCTAAGAGATTGATTAGCTACTATAAGGGATAAAATCGATCCCCAGTGGAGTCGCCATTTTGTTATGGGCAAATTTAGTGTGTTTTCGAACGACTAACCCCTAGACCTAGTAGCAAGTCTAGAACAATAGTTAAAGTAATTCCATTGCTTTTCCTATAGTTAAGAGATAAAAGAAAGAGGAGCAAAAGTACCAACTTGTATCTCTCGCTCGATCCTTCTTCCCTTTGACCGCTTTTTCCACTCCCTTCCCTACTTAACTCGCCTGAAAGGTACCTGCACACAAGCCAAGACAAAAAACCATCAAAGCATACATATCGATATGTTAACTAAACACATTATAGAATAAAAAATACAATGTACATTTCATAACACATGAATGGGAAAAAGCATAGAACTCTTTATTCATAGAAAGGAAGATTACAACCCATGTAGATGCATGTTCGATTCAGCGTCATCCTCCCAGCTTCAAACCCTTCTATCCTCATGGAAACAACAATTTGACATGATAAGATTATTCTCTCTACCAATCTCATCCAAGCAGCATTTCCTTAGCTCAAGAAGTTCCAACCTCCTCTAGCCTTTGAAGGCTTGATCCATTTATAGTTGAATGGAGGAGGTTAAGCCATTAATGGCCTTCATGAATGCTTTGCCATTTTTTGGAGTTGGTTCCATGGAGGAGGGGATAATGAATAAAGGTTCATTCATCTCCCTCGTCATCCAAAAGTGAGCCCAATCCATCTAGAAGTTTCTAAAAGCATCCATTGGATGAGGAATCCTATGGATTTAATTTAAAAAACTCATTGGATATTGCTCATCACAAGTGAAACAAAGGCCAGGTGCTATGCATAACACCCAGACAGTGTAGTGCCTACCATTCATTGCAGCTAGATAGAAGGCCACCTACGATGATCTCCTTAGGGACATTTTTTGGCTGAATGGTGTCATGAAACTCTTGGGAAGCGAGCATGATGTTGGTTGAACTCATTAGGGAATGAAAAAAACTGAATTAGGGGTTGATGGACCCTAATATCATTGATTTGGAAGCTGGGGTTGATGTGCCCAAATTTTCCTGTAACAATGAGTTCTTTGACTCATTTATCATTGCTTTGTAGTGCAAGTTATGATGGAAGGGTTTTCATACAGAAAATTGAGGAAGTCCTAGCAGATGATGGTAAAAACATATAACAAATCAAACTTTTTTCACCATTCAGATGTTAGGGGATTGGACATCCTCATGTCCACTGTCATTCTCATCAGAAGGTAATTCCTTGGCAGTGACTGAACGTAGTATTTCATAATTATATTTTGATGCTTATGTTTCTTTTGTAATGACATGTTTTTATTAAAATTTAGCTAATTATATATTCATATACACATAAAAAGTACAAACTAATTTGGTGTTAGGTTGTTTGGAAGAGAGCCTGCCGCCTGATTCTAAAAAAATATGAACATATTTTGTTTACTAGTCAGTCATGAGATCCACTACTCTATTTAAAAGTTGTGGGATATTCATTAACCAAAGTCTGGTCTTGGAATCTTAATTTAATATAATGGCTATAGAGGCCATGATTAAAGTATTTATTAAAAATAAAGGAAAACATGTGCACCAGAGCATAATGGATATGGGATTTAGTTCTTGTGCCTCTCCCGCTGGAGCTAGTCGTGGGTTTTTAGCCTGATGTATGGTCGGAGTTCAGAATCTATCTTCACACCTCCATGGCAACTTGACATTGAATTGCTTGACCTTTGACTAGTCAGGGTTGGGTTCCTCGCGCTCTTTCATAACTAACAAATCGACTGGCCCTACCAAGGTCAGAACTCGAGATTTCTTTTTTCTATTCTTATTTCCACGAATCTCCGACTATTTGAAGTCCACCCACCAATTTTTTCTCCCACATTCCCTCCTAAGTTTTATTGGGAAATTTAAGCATCTCCCTTGAGCTACATAATATTGTAAAGACATGTTTCTTACTTGATGTTGGAACTTATAGAACCAACAGTAGGATGGGAGGTCAATGCCAATTTACCTGCAATTGTTCTGAGGAAACTCTCGTCGAGATCTCACCAAACCAGGACTAAAGCACAAAAAAAACACCCGCACAATATCTTTTCCCCTTAAACCAAATTATACATCAATATGAGATTCAGAGAGAAGACTTACACATCCACAAAGTCACTTAGATTGCACACAAAGCTTCATTTGTTCCTCCTCTTGCTTTCTTGTTGCACATGGAATTGATACAATGCAAGAATCTCAATATGGCTTCTTCTAGCCTCACTTCATGAAGACATTTTGCTATGCATGCTACCTTCGTTCATGATTTACCCCAACTCGTAGGAAACTATACTACCGCTAGCTGTGCAATAGTGTATTATGCCTTAGTCCTTTCGGACTTGTTGAAAGCCTTTCATGGGGCGTTATCCAATTGTGACCGATGGGGCATGAGATTGGGCTATAGTAACTTTCTCTCCTGGAAGATGTATCAATTCGAACTTGCCTCTCCCGGAATACTTAATCAGTAGAGAGAATCAAACAATCAAAGCCTCTCTCAGAATATGTATGGGGCTATTGTGGATTGAGAAAAATGAGGGTATGCGGGTGGTATAGAGAATGCGGGTATGTTGCAGGCGTGAAAAACTTGATCCATTATAACTTCAACGTTGGAATATGAAATAATAACGTAGATAATAAGCTTTGTCCCTGATAGGGTATATCGTTAATCAAATATGTGTATCATGGAATCATAAAGTGTATCTGTGTATCATGTCAATCAGGGAGCATTCAGTGTTAACACAAGTGTCATTCCTAATGTGGGTCATATGTTCATAATCATGTGGGAACAAGTTCTCAAGCTTATTCCAACAAAACACCAGAACCACTTTCGATCCTTCAGCGCGTTCTCAAAACTTGGATGAAGATGCAACAAAACTTGTCTCTACCAACTTCAGAATAGACTTTAATGGTTATCTTTAATTCCATTGTGTGTTTGGGACATCTGACAACCATTTGGAAATGTATATTCGTTAACATACAACATGGTCTGCAGTATTTAATGATAACCGCATGATGCTGTATAGGATGACATTCATCCTCGAAATCAATAGTCGGGGATGCGATGGTGCACTGATGTCACCACTTATAAAAAGATCAAAAGCATTAGTTAACTTAGCAAATTCGAAAAAAAATCACGGTACGGTCTAGATTAATAGGCTAGAGTAACATAATAAACATATTTACATATGAAAGTTAAATTCTGACCATCTACCTAATAACAGTGACATAATAAACATATTTACATATGAAAGTTAAATTATGACCATCTACCTAATAATAGTGACATAATAAACATATTTACATATGAAAGTTAAATTCTGACCATCTACCTAATAATTATTGATGATTAAATTAAAATTCTAAACTTTTTCTTTCAAAATAAACCTATGTAAATAAAAAAATAAAAGAATAATCCAAATATTTTAGTAATCATTTTTGTTCATAAATTGTGATTTATAAATATATGGAAAGGCATTTGAACTATATCCTTGGTGTAGACAATTGTTTATTGTCCAACGTGCGAAAGGATATTGGAAAATAAGTATTAGAAAGCATTATTACATGACATATACTGCAAACAAATTACTAAAATCACTATAAGAGGTTTTTCTAGTGAGGAGGTTTGAATGGTTATGCAATATTTCTAGTATGTCTTTAATTTTGATGTATTTAGTATTGTAGCGTTGAGTATGGGCAAAGGTAAATGTGCATTGTTGTTACATTTTTCGGTTATATAGAGAAGGAGAGAGGAAAGTCAAGCAATCATATTCACTTTTAATTATTGTGTTATAAAGAAGTTTATTAATTTACTAGGGATTATATGTTATTATAAGTCAATTTTCATAATTAACATGAAATTATATATATATAGTTATAGTTATAGTTATGAGGCATTTATAATTGTAGATATGTTTCCAAGATATTATTCATTATTTGGTACATGCAAATTTTTATTGTTCAACATGGGAATGCTTACTTTGTGATGAACATCATAAAGCATTACTAGATAAAGGATAATTTTATACATTTTGGTTGAATAAAGGAGGAAAGGGAATGGTTGGGCATATGAATTGGAGGATATTTTTATTTCTTACTAATTTTGATTACTATGTAAACTTTGAGGGATGGTTCATTGGACAATTCATCACAAAAATTTAAAATGCTATTCTAAAAACAAAAAGGTTATATTTTATTATGTAATGTTTACTTATAATCAATATGTAATAGTATAAGCACATATAGTGTGTTTTGATATGAAAATTCATTGGGAAAGATAAGAAAAACATTGCAATGATAAAATATGATGTGGGAAGATCTAGCAGGCAAATGAGGATTATGTCTAGGTTCCTTTCTTCTCCAAATTATAATGTGAGATAAAAAGAAATACTGATTCAATGTAGAGTTTAGTAAACATTATTGCATGTTATTACCCGCTACAATGTTATCTTCTTCCTTTGTTGTACTCCATATCACACACATTTATTATACTTAACGATTGAGCCTAAATTCATTACAATATGCATAGAACACTACCAAACATTGGATATTTTATATTTTTTGGCCACATAAAGGAGGAGAATGGAATGCTAAGTAAGAAAGCATACTCACCCCGTAACCATTCAACCATTGTGTTAGAAAGAGGCACCACTTCCGCCATTAGCATGAGGATCACAATATAATTAGGATTATATGCTGCCTTGGACCAATCGTCATTAACATTGTGGTATAATAAGTTTTTCAGATATAAAACATTTATAATCATAGATACATTTCCAAGACACCATTCATTGTTTGACATATTCGATCTTTTTATTGTTTAACATGTGAAAAGGTACTTTGGGAGGGGTACCCTAGAGCACTATTAGACAATACATAATTTTATGTTTTTTGGTTGCATAAAGGAGCAAAGGAAAAAGTTGAGCATATGAATTAGGGATATCTTTGTTTTTTACTAATTTTGTTTACCATGTAAAATTTCATGGATGGTTCATTAGACAATTCATCACAACATTTTAAAATGGCATTCCAAAGACAACAAGGTTGTAGTCTATTGTGTAATATTTACTTATAATAAATATGTAATAGTATAAGCATGTACATTGTGTTTGACATGAAAACACACTAAAGAGAGGAGAAAAGTTGCAATGATAAACACCAATGTCGAAAACTTAACAAGAAAATAAGGATTATGCTTAGGCTCTTTTCTTCCCAAAATTCTAATGTGGGATACAAATAAAGCTTAACTCACTATAGACTTCACTAAACATTGTGGCTTAAGATTACCTGCTATTGAATTTTTTAGTTATGGTCAGTCTTCACAATTTATATTTTAGCCTTTGAAATATATAATAAAAAATGTAATACATGTTCTTCGTGTCATTTTATTTGATTATACCTTGAAAATATTAATGTAAAACATGTTCTTCATGTCAGTTTCAAAAGAGAAAATTTTGAATTTTGAATTTTGAGTTTTTGACTCCAAACTTGTCAAGTCAACCGTTGTGAAGAGACACTCATTTAGACTGGTATAACACTATATATTAGCCACTTGACCTCCTCCACAAAGCACCATTTGATCTCTCACAAAAAAAGGACATATTTTGGGCATCTAAGCAAAGAATAAGAGGGAGAAGAAGGACAAATCCATCTCTAACATTTCTCTCTCCCTCATTGACTTCGCACGTGTGATTTTCTAGGCATATTATAGGTAGCAAGATGAGCTTCTAGGTAGCAGTTTCTAGGCAGCAGGGCCAAAACTAAGGGCAATATATTCTAGGAAGCAGGGCGAAGTTTCTGGGCAGATTTTGGGACGATGAATTCATCCTAAAAGATCAGAGAGGGTCGACATTGTGGGGCAGAAGATTGACTTGACAAGAGGGCTGACTGACCAAGTTTGGTCATAGCATTATAGGTCAGTTTGACCATCATATTGACTAGAAAATTTAGGTGTATCTCTTATTGAACTAAAGAATTTCTCTAAGGGAAAGGTTGTTGGGTTTTTCCCCTAGTGGATTTTCTGAGGGTAAATCTTGTGTTCTCTTTATGCATTGTGATCTCTACTATCCTTGTGCATTTATGGTTGAATTTATGAAGTGTAATTAAGCGATTATAAATTGGAAGTGCTAAGAGAATATATACATCATTAGAAGTTATTATCAGTATTTCATAAATTTGTGCTAGTATCAATTACTTTGGTGAAGGAAAGGACATTGAGATCACACTTGGAGAGCTTTCGTTAAGGAAGAAGAAGCTTAGAAGACCACTCCTAATTACTTGTTCATATCTATGGGTTCTATGAAATCAGAAAACATTCTTGAAGGAGCTTCAAACTTTGGGGCTTAGAAGACAAAGATTTACCTTATTCTTGTAAAGAATGATATCTTGGGTATTCTAAAAGGCAAGGTCAATAAACCTTTAGATAATGAAGGAAAACAAATATATGAGAAAGATGACATCGCAACTAGAAGCATCATTGCGGATTCTATTAGGGATTACTTGACTCCATATGCTGCAAATCTTGAATCTTCAAAGAAGAAGTATGACGCCCTAGTTGGATTATATATTATGAACAACATTGATCGAGAAATGAGTTTGAATAATGAAATTCGTGATGTTAAAATGTCAAGGAATGATACCATGGATTGATATTTCATGAGGATCTCTTAGCTAATAGGTAAACTTCAAGCAATTGATGAAATCATTTTTGAAAGAGAACTTGTGACTATAACACTTAATGGTTTACTTGACTCATGGGACTCATTTGCATATAGTATACATGGCAGAAAGGAAACTCAAAAGTTTGAAGAACTATGGACTACATGTACTTAAGAAGAATGCAGGCTCATATCAAAAGGAAAGATTCAAATATATGAAGAAGGTGAATCCCAAGCATAAGCAACATGTTTCAAGAAGGTTGGAGGAAGAGAAAAGATTGGCTTCCAAAGAAGAAATGAAGGAAAAAGACTCGCTCCTCAAGGAAAGAAATATATGTTGAAGATCCAGTGTTACCATTGTCACAAATATTTTCATTTTAAGAATCAAAGTCTAGAAGGATCGAGTAATAGAAAGAGAAAGAGGAAGCAACATGCCACCAAAACAAACATTGATGAACGTCCAAAGAAACTCAATAATGAAGATTCAAGTGACTACCTAAAAAGGAAAATCTTGGAGATAATAATAGTTATGTAGTCAAAGGCATTGGTAAAGCATCCATTGAGATAAAATCAGGTGACAATGCTTATATGAGGAACACAATGTATGTACCAAGTTTGAAAAAGAATTTGGTTTCTATTTAAGATTTGAAAGACAAAGGGGATAAATTAGAAGTTGTCGATGGTAAAGTCCCTGTATGGCCCAAGGGCTCAAATATAGACTCTGCTAAAATAATTGGAGTTCATGAAGGAAGATTTTATAGAATTCTGAAATAACTAGCTCAAGCATTAGTGCATAATGACATCAATCCATGTGAACTATGGCATAAAATATATTCTCACCTTCACTATAGAGCTTTGCCCACTTTAAAATTAAATGGTTTCACGTGTTCCAAACTTTTAGACAGAGCATAAAGGAATATGTAAAGGTTGTGCACTTGGAAATAATTTCAGGAATCCTTTTCCAAGCAATGAAAGTAGGTCCAAGGAAACCTTGGATCTAGTTCATTATGATGTATGTGGTCCAATGCCAGTGAAATATCTTGGAGGTTCTCTATATTATTTAACCTTTATTGATGACTTCTCTCAAAAGATGTGGATTTACTTTATGAAGATCAAGGATGAAGTCTTGAACAAGATCAAGAGTTCAAGGCTGAAGTAGAGAGCTTGATAGGAAAGAAAATCAAGATCCTGAGATTAGATAATGGAGGAGAATACACTTCCAAGGAACTTGTTTCCTTTTGTAAAGAAGTTTGGATTACAAGGGAGTTGATAGTCCCCTACAATACACAACAAAATTGAGTTGTTGAAAGAAAGGACATAACTATTGAAGAATATGTTAAGGAAATGATGCATGATCGGGACTTTCCCATGATTTTATGGAGTGAAACATCTATGAAAGTCGTCTATATTCAAAATAGAAGCCCCCTTTGAATCTTGGAAGACAAGACTCATGAAGAAGTGTTCACAGGATAGAAACCAAAGGTTGGACATTTAAGAATATTTGGGTCTCCAGTTTACATTCATGTACCCAAAGACAAAAGGAAGAAACTTGAGCCTTCAAGAAAGAAGGGAATATTTATTTGATACAGTGAGTCATCAAAGGACTATAGAATCTATGTTCCTGGACAACGACAAGTTGATGTTAGCATAAATGTTATCTTTGATGAGAATGTTGACTATTAGAAGTCTAAGGAAGTTCCTATGGATTCTGATGATGATGAAGAACATGATGCTCCCATGGAAGAAGGCTTATATCCATCCAATCCTTCAAAAGATCCTGTAGAACATCAAGAAGAGCCAGAAGGCCATAGTGAACCATTGGATCCAATTGTTGTTCCAGAAATCAAGAAGTGGCTAGCTTGGCTTAGATCTACCTTGTAGGAAGCCGAAGGACATGCAACACCACATGGAACTTTTAGGGAAAGCAAGAGACCAAAGAGGTATTCTAGATATGTAGAATTGATTACTAATCTCATTAATTATGAACCTTCCACCCATTAAGAGGTGGCTAGCTAACAAGTTTGGAAGGATGCGATGATCGAAGAATACCTGCCTATTATCAAGAATGATATATGGTAAATTGTGCTTAGAAATGAAGGGAAGTCAATGACGACCTCCAAATGGATATACAAGACTAAGCATGTAGTGGATGACAGTATTGAAAAATACAAGGCAAGATTTATGGCTAGAGGATTCTCCTAGAAAGAGGAAGAGCATTGTGATAATACTTTTCCTCTAGTTTCCAGGTACACTACTATTAAATCTATTATTTCTATTGTTGCATCTATGGTTTTTAATTTACATCAAATGGATGTAAAGACTACTTTCCTCAATGGTGTGATTGAGGATGAAGTGTGCATAGAAAAAACTCAAGGTTTTTAGGTCCACGGGAAAGAGTCTCACATTTGTAGATTGAAGAAAGCTTTGTATGGAATTAAGTAGGCACTGAGAGCCTAGTATTCACAAATTGGTGGCTACCTGACAAGACTTAGTTTCTCTAAAAGTGATGCTTATCTAAATGCATATATTAAGGTAGTGAAGAATGAACCTATGATTTATTATTGTATGTTGATGACTTATTTTTAATAGGCACAAAGAATCTCATTATGCAGTGTAAGAGGGAGTTGGTTGTTGAATTTGATATGAAGGATCTTGACTTGAGGCAGTACTATTTGGGGCTAGAAGTATGGTAGAAGCTTGGTGAAATCTTCCTTGGTCAAGGAAAATATATTATAAAGGTCCTGTGAAAATTTTGAATGATGGACTATAAATCGACGACAACTCCTATGGTAACTAATCTGAGGAAATTGAGAGACTTTGATTCAAATATGGTAGATCCATTCATGTAACATAATTTATTTGTCTCCTTGATGCATTTGGTGAATACTGCGACAAAAATTTGCTTTGCAGTGAACACTCTTAGCCAGTTCTAAATGCAACCTAAACATGGTCATTGGATTGCAATAAAGAATATATTAAGATATTTTTGCGGTACAATTGATTATAGTTTGAGACCTGTCTCAAACAATGAGGTATGGCTGCAGGGATATGCATATTCAGATTGGGTAGGGAGTGCAAAAGACATAAATAATCCATCTAAATTTTGCTTCAGTTTGATATCTGCTATGATTTCTTGGATGAGTAGGAAGCAAACATATTTTGCACTTAGTAGTGTTGAGGCAAAATATATTGCATGTAGTTTAGCGAGTTGTGAAGTAGTTTGGACGCAAAAGTTACTTGTGTGACTATTTAATTAGGTGCTAGAAATGACCGTGATATATTGTGATAATCAAAGTTGTGTGAAGCTTACAAAGAATCTAACTTTTCATGACAGGTTGAAGCACATCGATATCAAGTACCACTTCATTTGTGACATGGTGTAAAAAGGAGCAGTGAAGCTCCGACGTGGCTCCGACACATCTCTATTGATGAGAAGATAGTTGATTTTCTTACAAAGCCTCCGTCTAGAGTGAAATTTGTATACTTCAAGGACATTGTTGAGAATGGTTCACTCAGTGAGAGAGAGTGTTGACGAGATAACATCAGGGACAAACATTCTCCCTATGTCAACTATGTTGACTAGATTAGGGAGAATGGTTCCACGAGGGACAATCATTATTCCTATGTCAATTATATTAACTAGATTAGGAAGAATGGTCCTATATTCCTAGGATCACCCATTTTAGTGGGTGCCTTTTAACATCAGGTTCAGATTAATCTCCAGATAGGTAGAGTGAGCTCATTTAGCATCATGGCCTATAGCAGGGCCTTTGGATTTGGGACCAAATTACTCAAATGGATTGAGTGTGTCCCTAGGGTTTCACTACAAGTCAAATAGATTGGCTAGGATGATGGTGAACTAGGCCTAGTCTATATACCATGGGTCAGAGGCGCCAACCATAATCATAGTTACTAGTTGATGCTAATGATGATTTACCATGTGTCATAGTTGTTGACCAGATTATGGTAATTGAATGATGAAGATGTTGATGATTTACCATGTGTCACAGTTGTTGACCATATTATGGTAATTGAATGAAGTTGATGATGATGATGAATGGTTATAACATTTTCTTAAAGAAATTTGTCAACATGAGAACATCTAGATAGTCAAATGAATACCTCCCTAGCTAAGAAGGATTGTTGAATTTTGTAGCTATGGTTGGTCTTCATAATTTATATTTTAGCCCTTAAAATATATAATGAAGAATGTAAGACATGTTTTTCGTGTCATTTTATTTGATTAGACCTTTAAAAGATGAATGTAAGACATTTTCTTCATGTCAGATTCAAAAGATTAAATTTTGAATTTTTCGCTTCAAACTTGTCAAGTCGAGCCTTATTCAAGTCAAGTTGGCCCCAATGAAGAGACACCCAATTGGACAGGAAGAACACTATATACAAGGCCCTCGACCTTCTCCTCAAAGCACCATTCGATCTCTCAAACAAGACATATTTTAGGCATCCAAGTGAAGAATAAGTAGGATGAAGAAGGACAAGAAGGACAATTTCATATCTATCATTTCTCTCTCTCTCTCTCTCTCTTCTTGAATTTGCATGTCTGGATTTTTGGGCATATTCTAGGTAGCAAGTCAAATTTTTGGGCAGCAAGGCTGAAATTACAACCTTTATCCATTCCAGTTCAACTTTGCTACAATTTCTGCATTATGGAAGACAATTAAGACCCTAGGTCTGTTACAACCTTTATGCATTCCAAGTCAACATTGGGAGGAGGTTTCAATGGATTTTATAACAGGTTTACCCAAGTCCGAAGGAAAGTGTGTCATCATGGTGGTAGTTGATAGATTTACCAAGTATGCACACTTTTGTGCATTATCTCATCCATTTAAAGCTAGTACAATTGCTATTGTATTTATGGAAACAATTCAAAAGCCACATGGAAACCCAAAGATTATTGTAAGTGACAAAGCTCCCATTTTCACTGGAAATTTTTGGATAGAATTATTTTCTTGTATGGGTACTCAGTTAGCTCATAGGTCATCTTATCATCCTCAATTGGATGGGCAAACTAAGATAGTGAACACATGTTTGGAATGATATCTTCGTTGCTTTGTATATGATAAATAGACACAATGGGTCAAGTGGTTGCCTCTAGATGAATGGTGGTATAACACTTCCTTCCATACTGCAGCAAAAATGACCCCATTTATGGCACTTTATGGATATAATCCACCATCCATCACATCATCTTTAAAAGAAAATTGTAAGGTTCAAGCAGTGGAAGATCACATCGAGCATTAACAATAAGTTCTCAAACGCTTAAAGGATAACCTCACTTTAGCGCATAATAGAATGAAACAACATTCAGATCAACATTGCAGTGAAAGAAGTTTTGATGTAGATGATTGGGTATTTCTATGACTACAACCATACAAACAAATTTCTGTCAAGTAAGCTAAGAAGGATAATAAATCATCACCAAAGTATTATGGTCCATACAAGGTGTTACTGTAGAAATTTTGAATAATAAACACATATTCAACAGAGATTATCCTGATCATGCACTATTGCGGAATACATGCACAATACATAAGCTCCTCTACGTTGATCAACAACTTAGCAGCATCAAAAACAATCTAACATCAATAGCATGCACACATTAACACAATATGTAACCCGGCGAAATCTTATAGCTGAAAACCCCACACCATTTGTATATTAACGATTGATAACATGTAACATTACATAGTACAATACTCCTCACAAGTATCCAGCACTATCTCCACCCGTTACACACAAAACTAGCTCAGATCCGAACAAGTCACAGGTTCAAATCTCCTCCACTGCTTTGCCTGCCTCTATTGCACAATACCTGCTGAGAATCACTCACACTGGAAATCACGTGAGCATAGGCTATTCTACTGGGCATATACTGGGCAATACTCATTGGCATACTCAATACATTGCTTGTGCAAGACCTCATGCACAACTATAGTCACAACTGATAGCAATCTCAACCTCTACCACCTGTCTCCACTAAACTGTACATGCACTGAGTTAACTGATGTATTCTTCAGTTGCATTATGAGTTAATAATTAATTCAAATAACTCATCACTAGTCTATTTGAAGTTAGACTAATTACAACTAGTTTAACAAAGTCAAACTGAACACAACTCCATCAACTCCACAGAACTCACATGCATGAGTTCTAACTGATGTCATGCATGCAATAGCTCAACTGACTCACAAGAAAAGCGTATTTCCTTCTGAAAGCTGCATGTGCCACATCTGTAGGTCAAACTGAAGTGCTCCAAGAGGATAAGATAATGTTTATAGTCCAAATATTATTATGAGACAATAATATTTGACTTTACTATTTTTTACTAGCAGTCTAAAAATAGACTCTGATCACTCTTGCTGTGATCCAAAAATAGAAGTCCATCTATTTTTCCCAACATGACCAATCATCCATAAACAACATCCTACAACTTATAGACCATGATCCATATGTCTAAAAATAGACATAGTCTAAAAATAGACTTTGCGCCATAATTTGCCTGCGGGCCCACTTAGTGAAGGCGACTCCTTTCCACTAGGATCCATCATCTTGTTGCATTCTCAACACTCCCTCTCAACAAGATATGGATTATCAGCAACCCCTATCCCGCCTCAGTGGTATTCGAATTTGCTCCTTATGAGCGCCTTCGTCAAGATATCAACATCCTGATCCTCCGTTGGAATGTATGAAAGTAACATGATTCTCCGCTGCAAACAATCTCTGATATGATGGTACCTGATGTCAATGTGCTTAGATCTATCATGAAATATAGGATTAGCCGAGAGTTTAATGCAACTCTGGTTATCACAATAAATCAGAGTAGGCTCCAAGTGAGAACCGAACAAACTGACCAGAATCTTCCTCATCCATATAGCCTCGCATGCAGCCAAACTTGCTGTCATATACTTGGCCTCTGCTGAACTGAGTGCCATGGATCTCTGCTTCCTGTTGTACCAAGAAACTGCTATCGACTCGATACTGAAGACCCCTCCGATGTGCTCTTTCTGTCCATTGGGCTCCCTGCCCAATCTGCATCCATGAAGCCACATAGCTTCACCTCATCCTCCTGTCTGTACCAGAAACCATATCTTGATGTGCCTCTCAAATAACGCAATACATGCTTGCCCGCCTTCCAGAAGAGCTTGGTTGGCTTAACCATAGCTTGTGAAAGCTGGTTAATAGCATAGCATATATCGGGTCGTGTATTGACCAGATACATAAGTGACCCCACCAACTGCCTATAAACAGTGGCATCCACTTCTTCTGCTGAAGTGGCATCCTCCTTCCTCCAACCTCCAGGAAGAGGAGTATCAACAGGCTTGCAGCGATGCATGTTGAACTTCTCCAGTATATCCCGAGCATAGTTACCCTGAGAAACAAATAGTCCATCACTGCGCTGCCAAATTTCCAATCCCAGGAAATAATGAAGGAGGCCCAAGTCCTTCATTTCAAACTCCTTAGCAAGATCATCCTTGCATGAAAGTATCAACAACTCATCACCCATTAGAATCAAATCATCTACATAAAGTACAATGATAAGCAACTTACCCTCCACCACAATCTGGTATAGGTTAGGATCCGCCTCACTCTTGGAGAATCCAAGTCCAGTGAAATAACTGTCTATCCGTGTGTACCAAGCACGTGGTGCTTGTTTCAACCCATACAACGCTCTCTTGAGCCTGCACACATGCGACTCGCTGCTGAAGATCTCAAAACCTTCGGGCTGCTCAATGTACACCTCCTCCTCAATGACTCCGTTGAGGAACGCAGTATTCACATCCATCTGATGAATGTGCCACCCCATCTGCGCTGAGAGAGCAAGAATCGTCCGTATGGAAGAATACCTTACGACAGGTGCAAAGGTCTCCTCATAATCAATCCCCTCTATCTGTGAAAAGCCTCGGGCAACAAATCTTGCCTTGTACTTCTCCACACTCCCGTCAGCCGCCTGCTTAACTTTGTAGATCCATTTCGAACCCACCACTGATTTCCCTTCTGGTCTAGGAACAATCTCCCATGCACTGTTTCTGACAATCGAATCATACTCTTCCACCATGGCGTCTACCCATGCGGGATCCTCCACAGCTTCCTTGAAAGAGGATGGCTCAGTCACAACACATTTGCTCATAAGAGCCATGTATCTAGTGTACCGATCAGGTGACTGTCTCTGCCTATGTTGGGCTGTAGGTGGTCCTACAACTTTCTCTGCATCTTGAGCCAGTCGCTCAGCTTCTGTCAAGCGCTTTCGCCCTCTGATGGTTGGCGCTGCATGAGTGGTCTCTTCTACTCCATGAACCTCGTCCTGTGGCTGATCCACGTCCTGAAGCTCATCCTTAGGAACTAATAGCTCCTCATCTGCATGCAAGTGTAGCTCCCTCTCAAGCGAACACTTCATGGCTTTCTCCTCCTGAAATTTTATATCTCGTCGCACAACAGTCTTACCACTGTCTAGCAAATACACACGATAGTTGTGGGGCGTATCAGTGTACCCCACAAATATCCCAACCTCTGCGGTCGGCTCCAACTTCTTCCTAGCATCCTTTGTCACATGCATGTAAACTTTAGCACCAAAAATTCTCAAATGAGAAAGATCAGGCTTCTTACCAGAATAAGCCTCCTCGGGTGTACTCATGCCAAGTATCCTGTGAGGACAACGGTTCTGCATTGCTGAAATCCTTGAACTCGCTAGAGATGTATTCACCACCATTATCGCTCCTAAGAGCCTTCACCTTCTTCCCCGAATCCTTCTCGACCAGTGCTTTGAACTCACAGAACTTTGAGTATGTCTCGCTCTTATTCTGCATGAAGAAGATCCAACACTTACGAGAGAAATCATCAACAAAAATCACATAATACCTGTGTTTTGCTGTCGAAGCTACTGAGAAAGGTCCACACACGTCTGTGTGAATTCTCTCAAGGATCGTCGTGGCGCGACTATCCTTCTCATGAAAGGTGGCTTTCACAAACTTTCCCAAAGTACACCCCTTGCACTGATCTGACTGCACAAGAGTGCCTTTAGGAAGCCCTGTAGTGATCTACTACAGTATCTTCAAGGCTCCATGGTGAAGGTGACCCAATATCCTGTGCCACAGCTCGCCATCATCCCAGCTCACCAATCCTTCTGCCTTACATGCAATTGTTGTGCATCCATGTACATGAAACTGATAAAGGTTCCTCACTTGAACCCCTATCTTCTGGGTTTCTCCAATTGTCTTGCTGCGTAGGAAAGCCTTTCCCTCGCTAAAAACAACATCATATCCCTTGTCTTCTAACATCGCCACAGAGATAAGATTCTTCTTCAATCCTGGAACATGCATCACTTCCTTCAATACGAAGGGTTTACCAGACTCCCTCTCAAAGGAAATGGTACTGATACCGGTCGCACTGTATCTACCATCATCGCCCATCTCGATGTGCACTCCAAGATCTTTCTCCTCCAGATCAGAAAACAAATCTCGGTCTCCTGTCATGTGAAAAGATGCACCATTGTCCAAGAACCACATCGATCCCATCACACTTGAAACCAAGCATGCGATCAATGAAAAATCAAGCTCAAACTGCGAGGCTAGAGCCTCTCCTGCTGTAGATCTAGCAGCTTGCTTGTTCTTCTTCTTCTGCGGACAATTAGTGGCATAGTGTCTGTGCTGGTGACAGTGAAAACACTTCACCTTGGACATATCCTTCTTCTTGCCTTTCGCACCAGACTGAGAAGCTTTCTTGCTCTTCCCCTTCTTTGCTTTGGCAGCCAAAGCGCAATTTTCTTCATCAGGTACCTTTGATGAAGATCCATCCCTGGTATTCCGCCTAATCTCCTCCCGCACAAGATCTGACCAAAGTCTCTCCCATCCTGGAAAATTATCCCAATCATTGACAGAGTCCTGATAGGAATGCCAACTCTTCGGAAGACCAAGGAGAGCCAAGCTCACCAAGTCCTCATCATCAACAGTCACCCCCACACTTCCTAGCTCATCTCGACACTGAGTGAACTTCGTGAGATACTTGGGCATATTGTCACCCTTCTCACATTTGATGTTTCTGAGTTTATCCTTGAGCGCCAGCTTCCTCTAATCGCTCTTGCTTTGGAATAGATCTGTTAACGCTTTCCACATCAAGTATGGAGAAGCCTTACCATGCAGGCTGGACACAATGTGATCCTTTACGCCTCCAACAGAATCCTTCGACACTTTAGTGTCTTCTTTTGCCAAGCCTCAGCTGCGGCAACATTAGTAGGCTTTGGGATCCCAACCTCTATGAACTCCTTCAGCCCATTATCATCTAACACCGCCTCCATCGTGTCCTTCCATGCAATATAGTTCGAGCTGCCCTCAAGAGCATACTCCAATCGCAATCCGTTGAAAGACATTGCAACGTTGACACCAAGAAAACACTGCTGCAAATTTGAATTCCACCAGCTCCAAACTCAACCGCCTCTAATCTAAGATTCGTGAGAACAAGGTATTTCTCGTACAGAGATTGACTGTATGGGCTTTTACCGGATATCTCACCTTCCAAACGAAGGATGAAACCAGAGGCTACCTGGCCCGATTACAGACTCTGTATGAAGAAATAGAATGTAAACACTTTCTGAATAGTAGATCTGATGATCAACAGCTTTGATACCATGTAGAAATTTTGAATAATAAACACATATTCAATAGAGATTATCCTGATCATGCACTATTGCGGAATACATGCACAATACATAAGCTCCTCTACGTTGATCAACAATTTAGTAGCATCAAAAACAATGAAACATCAATAGCATGCACACATTAACACAGTATGTAACCCGGGGAAATATTACAGCTGAAAACCCCACACTATTTGTATATTAATGATTTAGAACATGTAATGTTACATAGTAAAATACTCCTCACAAGTATCCAGCACTATCTCCACCTGTTCACACAAAACTAGCTTAGATCCGAACAAGTCATAGGTTCAAATCTCCTCCGCTGCTTTGCCTGCCTCTATTGCAGAATACCTGCTGAGAATCACTCACACTGGAAATCACATGAGCAAAGGCTATTCTACTGGGCATATACTGGGCAATACTCATTGGCATACTGGTGGGCTCCAGTATTGTAGCAATAATGCTACAACTCCTGGAGCTTCCTTCTTTAGTTTTATCAACTCGGTAGTTCGTAACAAACTTGGAAGCGACGGTGCTGTATGCACAAGTACTAGCTCTTGCCGCAGCTGTCACTTGGTCAACTGGCACAAGTCCGCTAGGGCTCAAGCCAACTTATATGAGCTCTTAGAAGAAGCTTTTTAACCGATGAACGAAAGCTAACTCAAAGGAAATTAACCTACTGCAGAAAGGAACTGAAAGCCAACAAGAAACACAAACCCTAGCAAACCCTAATTCTACCAGCTAGTCCTACTGATGCAAAGATGGGAATGCAAACTACTGAAAGAGATGCCATTACTTCTATGAAGGTGAAATGCATGTGTCTAGACTACTTTGATCTGAAGAGAACATATTTTTGTATTTTTGTTCAAGTTGTTGGAATGATTATGCATGTGCTTCTAACTGAATCTTTACTGTGCAGGGTAGATCAAGGGGGGAAATGCTTGGAAGAGGTCAGGAAGGCTCAGAGAGGGTCTAAGGAGTCCCTAACATCCTTTCAGAGAGTTTCACAAAGTTTGGATGCCAAGCAACCGTGTTTATGAGCTTCTACAGGAAGTCTGCAGGGGTTCTACAGGATGTTCAGAATTTCTACAGGAAGTTCAGTAATTCCTACAGGATGTTCTACAATCGGATTTTTGGGTGATGGGTGAGTGGAAGAGGCTGCATGGGTGGATAGGGAGGTAGGAGAGGGGTTTGTAATGACTTAGGGACAGAGAGATGAGATGAAGAGGGGGTGTGCAAAGCTAGGTTGTCTTAAAGAGGGCAGAGGGAATGGAAGGCCGAAGAAGGTAGAATAATGAGGGTAATAGAATAGTTGGGAGATGAGTAGTTGGCCTGGGCACGGCTTAGAAGGACAAGAGAGTGAGGGAGTAGCGCTGCACAGTGTAAACGAAACAAATCATCCACGTCCTGCACATAACCGAAATATTATTAACCTATTCTAACTGTTTAATAAAACCAATGAACAACAACGTTATTTCTAAGGAGAATCATGCATGGTACTGAAACAAAGAAACATTCCAAGAGATCTGAACGCATGGACACTTCTACAAACAAAAATATTGCATCAAAGATTGCATGAACGTGTAAACCAATGGTTTTGGTGGGCAGCACTGTCTGCAATTCCAACCCCTAGAAAGAGGTGAAAATGAGTGTGCAAGCAACCCTTTTCCTGAACTTTTATCAACTCCAATCTCTCCAATTTATTCTAAACAGCTAAAGCAACTCTATCTTCTACCAATGACCTACTTAACCACACCAAGGAATCTAACTCAACAAACTGTGTTTCAAATGCATGTAAATAAAAACCATAATGCTGAAAGAAAGATAACAATACAAAGGAAGGAGGCTTTAGGCTCTCAGGTTGGGCCCAACCCCGAGAGCTATGGCTCCTTTAAGAACTCAGAACTGAACTCAAATCTGCCTGCTTTCCATTAAAAGATAATAATCATAAGTCAAATAACATGCCAATAATGGCTACAAAAGAGCAAAACAGAGCTAGCAGCTCGTAATCCAGAATGTGCAACAAGGTTTCAAAAAGTCCTTTTCGAAGGCTAAAGCTCTATCATTTATACATCTCGAGGCCCCAAGCTGGTCTCCTAAATCAGTGGGGCTTGGCTGACCAAACTAAGAGTGAACTGCTGCTTCCTCAAAATCCGTTTGGCTGCCTTCTAGATCCGGTTGTGGTGGTTGTCAAAGCTCGGAGTTGGGGGTGAAAATCCCGAGGAAGGTCATTTAATGATGTGGAAAACCCTCCTACGAATCCTCAACCCCATCTTGGCTGTCTCCTAGCCCTCATCTGCGTGGTTTTGCTCCATTAAATGTCAAGAAACCTGAAATAAGCACGTGTTAGCCACCTAGGAATAGTGACTGCCCTTATTCGTACAAATGACATAAATATACTAAAAAATGATGCATAAGTTATGAAAAATGAAGGATTGAGCAAAGGTAGTTAGGCCAAATGAGCCCAAAATGTTACCAAATTTGGGGCTCATCACATACTTAATACATTGCTTGTGCAAGACCTCATGCACAACTATAGTCACAACTGATAGCAATCTCAACCTCTACCACCTGTCTCCACTGAACTGTACATGCACTGAGTTAACTGATGTATTCTTCAGTTGCATTATGAGTTAATAATTAATTGACATAACTCATCACTAGTCTATTTACAGTTAGACTAATTACAACTAGTTTAACAAAGTCAAACTGAACACAACTCCATCAACTGCACATCCAACTCCACAGAACTCACATGCATGAGTTTTAACTGATGTCATGCATGCAATAGCTCAACTGACTCATAAGAAAAGCGTATTTCCTTCTGACAGCTGCATGTGCCACATATGTAGCTCAAACTGAAGTGCTCCAAGAGGATAAGATAATGTTTATAGTCCAAATATTATTATGAGACAATAATATTTGACTTTTCTATTTTTTACTAGCAGTCTAAAAATAGACTCTGATCACTCCTGCTGTGATCCAAAAATAGAAGTCCATCTATTTTTCCCAACATGACCAATCATCCATAAACAACATCCTGCAACTTATAGACCATGATCCATATGTCTAAAAAGAGACATAGTCTAAAAATAGACTTTGCGCCATAATTTGCTTGCAGGCCCACTTAGTGAAGGTGACTCCTTTCCACTAAGCTCCGTCATCTTGTTGCATTCTCAATAGTTACAAAAGATTGGTACTATGGCATACAAATTAGAGCTTCCTTCATCTTCCCGAGTGCACCTAGTTTTCCATGTTCTATGCTTAAAGAAGGTTATAGGTGAGAAGATCCCAGTTCAAACAATATTGCCAAAACTTGATGAGGAGGGAAAAATCATATTGGAACCTAAAGCAGTCATAGAAACAATAAATCAACAGCTACGAAATAGATCAATTTCAGAGCATCTCATCAAGTGGAAGAACTTACCCACTGAAGATTCCACATGGGAGGATGAGAATTTTATATAGAATCATCCAGAAATACTCAAGCATTGAGGACAACACGTTTTGAAGGAGAGGGGCATGTTAGGTCCCTATACTACTAGTGTAACCCCATATTGTTATTAGTGCAACCCCCTTATTGTATTATTGTGCCCATGTAGTCCCCATGTTGTTATTATTGTGCCCATGTAGTCCCCATGTTGTTATTATTGTGCCCCATAGAAGCCCACTATTATTATTGTTATGTAGGCTTTGATTGTATTGGGACCCCTTAGACTCCTATATATCGAAAGGAGGTCTTGTCATTTGTATCATCCAAGAATTCTTCATTTGTGTAATGTAAAGGAGGTTTCCCCCTCAAAGAGGCTGACTTTGAAGTTGTTGATCTATCTTTTCTTCTATTTTGTGAGCTGGTTGCATAACAAAGAGGGATGAAGCTATGGGGATGTAGAGTCTAAATATTTTCCTACCATGACATCCTTTTGCCCAATAATCCTCTCTTTTTCATATATATATATATATATATATATATATATATATATATATATATATATTTACCACTTAATAAAGCCATATCTACAAGTTTTTGATGAAGGTATGCATTAGGATGTTTTCTTGTTCATATTCAACTGTATACCCTATTGTTTTAATTAAAGTTGTAATTAGCTACCGAATTAGCCTGTTTCTGCAGCTAGTCTAGGATTCCGTCGCTGCCTTCATTGTTTGCGAGGTTCCAGAGTTCCAGTTTAGCAACGAAAGGTGCGGATGGATAGAAGATGACTCCCTCATGGATACCTTCCTATCCACTCGAAACTGTTTTCTAAAACAGGCACAGGAGATCTCAGCCAAACTCCGAGTCAACTGCCAGATTAACGCAAAACAGAGCCTGAGATCAGCTGAAATCTTATCATTTTGCTTTTTAAATAGCAAAATGACGGTTTCACGATATAAGTTTAGATAGGGTTAAGAGATATTAGGCTTAGGATTCTCATACAGTTATGCAAGAGACATGCTATAAAGTTAATGGCCGCACTGTTATTTGGGTGCGCATCGAATGATATGTTTTCTGAACAATTTGTGACTTTCGTGTGAATGAATTTGGTTTCTGTGTGCAAGCATTGTACTGATTTGAAGCTCTGAACTGCTATGTGGAGGGCCCCTACAAACAGTGGTAGGTTTTAATCAAATACAATCTGATTTCCTTCAATTATTCAATTGCTCTATTTTGTGTGATCATGCCGTGTAATGATTTCAAATTGTTATCTGCATAAGAACTCTACTTTGCTTTATACCTAGATTAGGCTGTTGTTTACTTTGCTTTATACCTGGTACCGCACAGTTATTTCCTTTGCTTATTATCCAACATAATTGAAGTGTGTTCAATTCATATATGTTGCTTGGATTACGTTGTTTGAGCAAAAATTGAACAAATGAGAAGACTTCTCCTAAAGCAATTGAGTTCAACAATATTCCTTCATAGCTGCTAGAGTAAGATTCCATTTTTCACTTAGAGAATTAGGAGCTACAACAAAGATTTAAAACCAAATCCCAACAATATAACTTAAGTAAAATCACCCTCACATCATCCACAAACTGATTGAATAGCAATTAACTCCTAGGAAACTTAATCAACGTCCTTAAGAATTACAACATTATTACAATTGACAAACATCACCTCCATCCTAGGACTAGACCTTGACAAGTACATAACAACCTACTAAAACAACTTCTAAGCACATATTGTGCACCTATACTTCATTAGTCTACGCACCCTGGTTGACAATTTATGATTGCCAATTCAAGGACATTGAATTGACCAAACATTTTGGTGCTGTTGCTGGGGAAGTATAATTAGAAGCCATATAAAAAAAAACAACAAACAAAACCATCATTAATTTAAAAACATGACATGCGTATGGATAGAGACTCTAGGGTTAGATTTGTAGGATGAGGAAGAAGTTTAATTCCCACAAATCCACTCATTCCTCCACGATTTCGAACCCAAATTCCATTTAGGGGTCGACAAAGACTTCCTAAAGTCTCAAGATCATAAATTCAATCCAAAACTTCACCTACTTCCTCTACTGAAGCTATAATTGAAGAAAATCCTACATCCCCAACCATAAGAGTAATCTTTCTGTCCCCCACTGGTGAACAAATCGTGGGAGAAGAATTAGAAATTCCTAGTGAAGAGGAGGGATTGGAAACTTATTCTGAACAACCATTGATAGAGGAACCAGAAAGATTAGAAGAACACTATCTTAGCTCCGAAGAATCTATCATGGCTGAAGAAGAAGGAGAAGTACATAATGTCCATGGTGAAGAGGATAGGATTGGAGGCAGAGGAAGAGGAAGAGGTAGAGGTAGAGGAGGGGGTAGAGGCAGGGGGAATCAAGATCTTTCGGGATTCCCTATTCTTGATGAAGATACAACCCTCACAATGAAAAATATATCACCCTCGATTCTTCCTAATTTCCATGGGAAAAGAAACGAAGATCCAGAGACATTTCTCTTCGAATTTGAAGTATTATGCAGATCATATGACTATCTGCATGATGCTCAAAAGTTGAAATTATTTCCTGCCACATTAAAAGACTCAACATTAAAATGGTTCATGAGTCTAGGAGTGCATTCCATAACAACATGGGCACAGATGAAGGAGGCTTTCTTGGGCAAGTACAAAGACTATTGTATGCCTAGTAACCTTAAAGATGAAGTCTTCAAAATGACACAGAAAGAAGATGAGAATCTTGAAGACTTGGTAGAAAGATTTATTTATAATGTTAAAAGAATAAAGATGGATAATTTGGATGAAGAAACCTTAAAAGCTATTTTACTCAGAGCCATTAAAGATGAATGGATCGATCTACTTAACCTAACAGGAAAAGGAGATATCTCCCAACTCCCATTTGTAGATATTTGTGATTTGTGTGTACATATCTCAAGGGGCGAAGCAAGAGTTGGAAAGTCCTAGAGACCCTCTCTTATCAAGAATAAACAAGTCTGTAGCTAGAACAATTAGTAGGGCAGAAATAGGAAATCTGCTTGACACCTTTAAAACAAATATTTTAGGGAGCTTAAGTGAACAAATAGACACCCTTAAAATACAAAACAAGCAAAATTTCGAAAATGATGCATTATCTATCTTCTGTCCCAAATGTCAGAAGAAACATGCTCTGATATGTAGAAAGTTTGAATAATATGACACTTATTCACAGAGCTTATCCCGATTATACACTATTGCGGAATACATGCATAATACATAACCTCCTCTACGTTGATCATCAATTTTGTGGAATTAAAAACAATGAAACATCAATCACATGCGCACATTAACATAGTATGTAACCCGGGGAAAGCATACAATTGGAAACCCCACACTATATGTATATTATAATGATTGAGAACATGTAACAATACATAGTACAATACTCCTCACAAGTACTCAGTACTATCTCCACCTGTTACACACAAAACTAGCTCAGATCTGAATCAATCACAGGTTCAAATCTCTTCCACTACTTGCCTGCCTCCACTGCGCAATCCTGCATGAGAATAGATGAGAATGGCTGAAGCAAACTTGTATTTCCTTGGCTGAACCACGCAATCCTCATTGGCATTACTCAATCCATTGATTGTGCAAATCTCATGCACAACTATAGTCACAACTGATAGCAATCTCAACCTCTAACACTTGTCTCCACTGAACTGTCCATGCACTGAGTTAACTGATGTATTATTTAGTTTCTTTATGAGTTAATAATTAGTGAATTAATTAACAATTAATTCACATCACTCATCACTAGTGTATTTGCAGTTAAAATAAATACAACTAGTTCAACCAAGTCAAACTGAACAAAACTCCATCAACTCCTCAATCAACTCCACCAAACTCAACCACATGAGTTCTAACTGAAGTCCACCATGCAATAGCTCAACTGACCCACAAGAAAAGTGTATTTCCTTCTGACAGCTGCATGTGCCACATCTGTAGCTCAAACTAAAGTGCTCCAAGAGGATAAGATAATGTTTATAGTCCAAATAAAATTATGAGCTAATAATATTCGACTGTTCTATTTTTAGCCTGGCAGTCTAAAAATAGAAACCGCCCATATGTCTAAAAATAGAAGTCCATCTATTTTTACCAACATGACCAATCATCCACAAATAACATCCTGCAACTCATAGACCATGATCCATATGTCTAAAAATAGACATAGTCTAAAAATAGACTTTGCGCCAAAAATAGCTTGCGGGCCCACTTAGTGAAGGCGACTTCTTTCCACTAAGCTCCATCATCTTGTTGCATTATCAACATGAGAGAATGACCCTTAGACTCAAAAGTAATAGAAACATGTGTCATATGTGCAGATAATCATGATACAAAGGAATGTCCATCCTTACCAGGTCTCAAGGTTGTATTCAATGACGAAGGAATCTCAGAACTAGTAGACCCTCTCTACTTTTTAGCTAAAATACCATGGAAAAACCCCCAACCAAATCAACCACAAGGATTTAGACCACAACAATTTGCCCAATCTTCACAAAGTAATTGGAATCCAGCCTGGCAGCCTTGGGCTCTGCCACAATCACAACCTTGGAATCAAGGATGGAAAAATCCTGAGCCTATGCTCAATATCAACAACACTCGCCATCCTACATTCCACCACAATTATTAACCCCATCCAATCAAATTCCTCAAACCAATCAATTGCCACAAGTCTTAGTATAGAGTCAAAACCCGCAACTTTCCCTACCATTTCCACAAAAATCAAATCAACTACTCGCTCAACCAATTCCAAATCCTAATAATAAAGTACCACAACAACCAGGATACAACATGGAGGGTCAGAATCCTCAAACTTATGTAATAACCCCACTAGACCTAAACAATGTTCAATTAAGGTTTGGAAGGATATTACCAAAAAAAAACCTCTCGTTGTCATTGAGAAAACAAAATCATATCTTCAAAAACATAAGAATCAGGCAGAAGAAGGAGAGACCTCTCTCCCACAAAAAGAAACGAGACAAACAAAAGAAATTCCAATAAATGCTCCTATCATAGAACAACCTTCAATATCAGTTAAAGCACCTTTCCCAGAAAGATTAAAAATCGATGAAGGAGTAGAGAAACAAATTATCTTGCCTGATTATAATATGATGGATGAATTGAGAAATGTCTGTATTAAGATTCCTTTATTGCATGCCATAAAAGAAATACCAATTTTTGTAAAAACAATTAAGGAATTAAGTACACAACGATCAACAAGAAAAATAAAAGATATAAAAAGAATTCAGTTTGTCGGAAAAATTGCAGACATCATGATGGGGAAGATGACAATCTAAAAATATGTAGACCCAGGAAGCCCCATTATAAAAATTCACATCAATGGAACTGAAATACCAAACACACTGATTGACCTAGGGGCAACCATAAACATAATGAGCAAACAAGTTACAGACACACTTAGGCTTCCTAATCTTCAATACACACCAAATTTGTTGCAATTAACAGATAGATCTATTATTAAACCAGATGGTGTGTTAGAGGGTGTTTGTGTATCCTTATATTCTTGGGAATATTTTGTTGATCTCATTGTCTTAACACCCAAGAATAATTTAGGAGGACATCCCTTAATTCTAGGAAGAACAAAGAAATTCTATAAAGAAATTTACATTATACCCCCCTGCAAGAACAACAACAGATACAGAAACTGAAGAATGGATATAAGATGGAGAAGACATAAAACCTATTTTTGTCACTGAACAAGTAAAAGAGGAAGACAAAATTTTAAATCTGTTAGAAAATAATGAATTTTCCTCACATTATAAGTGTAGTTGAAATGAATATCTCTCCTCTAAACAAGTATCATTGTTGTCCATGGAAAAATTTGGGAATTCCTCGATAGAAATCTTTCCAAGAAAAACCTTAAATATTAATGAAAACTTGGAAGACATTGAAAAGAAACAATTGATAGAAATTTTATAGAAAGATTCTTCTGTTTTTGCATGGGAATATACTAACATGAGAGGGATTGATCCTAAAACTTGCATACATCATATATACATTGAACAAAATGCAAGACCAGTTAGACAACCTCAGCGAAGAATGAACCCAAATCTAAAAGAAATTGTTAAGGAAGAATTGCATAAATTATTAAATGTAAATTTCATTTATCCAATATCTGACAGTTAGTGGGTTTCACCCCTAGTAATCGTCCCTAAAAAGAATGGAAAATGGAGAGTATGCATCAATTACAGGGAATTGAATAAAGCAACATTAAAAGACCACTTTCTACTACCTTTCATAGACCAGGTCTTAGATACTTTAGCAGGAAAAATATATTTTTCCTTCTTGGACGGGTTCAGTGGATACAACCAGATTCAAGTGGCCCCTGAAGATCAGGATAAAACCACATTCACTTGTCCATGGGGAACTTATGCTTACCGGGTACTTCCCTTTGGGTTATGTAATGCTCCTGCAACATTCCAAAGGGCAGTCCTTGGCATTTTCTCTGACCTTATCCATGATTGTGTGGAGGTATACATGGATGATTTCACAATCTATGGGGATTCTTTCAATGAAGCACTAGGGAACGTGGAGAAAGTTTTAATAAGATGTCAAGAAACAAACCTCTCATTAAGCCATGCAAAATGTTTCATGATGTTTAATGAAGGAATTGTTTTAGGTGACGATATTTTCGGAGATGGAATTAAGGTAGACTCATCTAAGGCGGAAGTCATTTCCAAGTTATTATTGCCAAGTTGTCAAAAGGATGTCAAAAGTTTTCTCGGTTTTACCGGATATTATAGAAGATTTATAGAAAACTTCACAAAAATTGCATCCCCACTCTTTAAATTACTTACAAAAGACCGTGAATTCAGTTGGTATTTGGAATGTCAAGTTTCCTTTGAAACATTGAAAAAGAGAATTTCTGAAGCACCCATCGTAAAAGGACCTAACTAGAAATTGCCTTTCCACATTTCAACAGATGCTTCAGATTTAGCCTTAGGAGCTATTTTGGGACAAAAAGATCTCACTCCTTATGCCATTTATTATACCAGTAAAAATTTAACCCGTGCGGAGTTAAATTAAGCTGTAACCGAGAAGGAGTTATTAGTTGTGATTCATGCCAGTAATAAATTCAAACTTTATATAACTAGCTACGAAACTTTTGTCCACACAGACCATTATGCCATTAGATACTTAATGAATAAACCAATCACTAATGGAAGAATAACCAGATGGCTCCTACTTTTACAAGAATTTAACATAACCATTCTAGATATGCCAGGAAAACAAAACACAATTGCCGAATTTTTATGTAGAATACAAAATGAAAACAATGATCGACCTGTAGAAGATAAATTTCCTGATGAATATATTTTTGCAGTATCTACTAAATCACCTTGGTATGCAGATATTGCTAACTATTTGGCCACAGGAAAAATGCCATTTCATTTAACTCCTAGAGAAAAAAGAAGAATAGTCCACAATAGCACATCCTACTCATGGATAAATGAAGAATTGTATAAGACAGGACCAGACCTCATCATCAGAAGATGTGTTCGGGAGGACGAAATACCAGAGATACTAAAAGCTTGTCACGATGAGCCATGTGGAGGACATTTTTCTGACAAGAGAACTGCTTACAAAATCCTGCTTTTAGGATATTATTGGCCTTCCATTTTTAAGGACACCAAAGAATATGTTAAGAGATGTGACAGTTACCAGAGAATGGGCAAACCTACTCCTTCAAATGAGATGCCATTGCAACCACAGGTACTTATCGAACCATTTGAAAAATGGGCACTGGATTTTGTTGGACCAATCAGCCCACCTTCAAAGCAAAAGAAGTATATTTTGGTATGTACTGATTATGTCACTAAATGGGTAGAAGCTAAAGCACTTCCTTTTGCTACTGAAAATATTGTAGTTTCATTTATTTTGAGGATATTTTTACTCATTTTGGTGTGCCAAGAGAAATTGTAACAGATCAAGGGACACAGTTCACATCCAGACTAGTGCAGAAGCTTGTGGACCAATACAAGATAAAACATCGGAAGTCAACTCCATATCATCCACAAGCCAATGGACAAGTTGAGTCCACAAATAAAGTGATTGAAGCTATCCTTGCAAAGACTGTACATCTATATAGGAAAGACTGGGTGGAAAAACTTCTATAAGCCTTATGGGCCTATAGGACTACATGGAGGAATACTATAGGACATACTCCCTATGAACTTGTTTATGGGAAGAAAGTCTTACTTCCAATAGAGTTCCAGATCCAGACCTATAAGACAATAGTCTATTTAGATCTTTACTTGGAAAAATCCTAGAAGCAAAGGATGAAACAATTAAATGAGCTCAATGAGATCAGACAAGAAACCTTTTAGAGGACCAGCTTAGTGCAACAACAAAGGTCAAGATGGCATGATAAGTACATTAAAGAAAGGAAGTTTCATCTGAGAGATTGGGCATTGCTCTTTGATTCAAAATTAAAAAAATTTCAAGGGAAATTCCAAACCCATTGGCTTCGACCTTATGAGGTTGAGAATATCTTTGATAATGGTGCAATTAGAATTAGGACTATTGATGAAGAAAGAACTCCTCTATTAGTAAATGGACATCGACTCAAGCTTTACAAGAAACCATTAACAAGAGAGGAATTTGTCAAAATATTTCAGGATAATTTAGAACTAAAGATGGTCAAGAATTCTTCTTCTTCTTTTCCACCTTAGAAGTTTTCATTTAATTTGTTTCTTAAAAAAAAAAAACAAACAATATATATATATATATATCCTCATGGGGTGGCTCAAGTGGCAGTGGCCATGGAAATGAAGTCTCATCGAACCGGAAGTCTTGGGTTCAAATCTTGGGCTACCTTTCCCCCGTAGCGGGGTATGTAATGGACATGAAAATCGGAGAGTCCTACCAAGCTTACAATATATATATATATATATATATAACAAAAATATAATAAATAAATTATATGTGTATATATGCATATATATATACATATAATAATATGATTTTTTTTTTTTGTATAAACATGAAAACCAACATGTTGTTGGCATGTTGATACAAAAAATTTAAAGTGAACCAATTTATTGGCACTTCAAATTTTCTTAAAAAAAAATAAAATATAATAAAGCTCATCTACTAAAGTTTTCTTTCTCTTAAGCTGCAGAAACAACAACTTTCTGCAGCTCGTCCAACTTTCTGTAGCTTGGACAAGTTTCCGCAGCCAAACAAATTTCTGCAGCCTAATAATTTTGAAGTCTACAAGAATTCTTGATGATCTGGATTAAAGGATAGTTGACAACGATGCACCTGCAGAAGATCAAAGGACAACAAATGAGGTTAGCAACAAAAAATTAAAGGTATGTGTTGCTTTAATTTAACAATAGGGAAAGATATATAGCATGTATGAGTAAGGAAATACAGTACTAAAGTGCAATCATTATAACCTAAGGGTAATGGCCGTCTAACGAAATATCATATGCCACCACTCTAAAGGTCATGTCACAACCTTGTGCCAAATCTACCAAATTAATTATCAAATAATAAATTTGAATGCGCTTAACGGTCAAATCCATTTCCATAACCCATCCATTCTTCCGTATTCCTATACTCCTCTATTCTTTCACAATCACACCATCTTTCCGCCAGCCAGCAAACTCGACTAGTCCAATTTTCCTGTCAAGGTAGCCAATCTTCAAGGAAAAGCATCCTTCAACATGGGGGTAATTGTTCGGACTGAGCCAGCAGGGAAGCAATTCTTAGAGGGGTACCCACAAACTAGGGAGCTGCTGCAAAGAAGACAATGGCTGCAGTTCATTGAGAAGTTTAGTGGTTTCCACAAAGAGGTAACCAAGACATTTACACATTCCTTCGATGGAATGGAGGCCGAAATTGGGGACATTAAGCTCAAAGTAACATAGTCTATGATTGCTGAGGCCACCGAGTTGCCAAGGCATGGAGAAAAATGGTTTAAAAACAGAGGGATTGATAGTGAAGACTGGAGGATTTTCCTTAAGAATCCAAGCATGGACACAACGATCTACAAAAAAGGTATTCCAAGCTCTGCTCTTAAAGATAAATGGAGAAACTTATTGCTTGTGCTTCAGAAGTTTATCACTTGTGAGGGTAGGTTTGGACAAATGTACTTTTATCATGTTAGAATGATGATGCACTTCCTGGAGGATCATCAGATGAACCTCCCCTATTTTCTCTTGAATAGCCTCAGGAAAATGGCTACAAATGTTTAGAAGAAAGTTCAATGCATATAAAACACCATGTACCATCATGGTCTAGTGAAAATATTGGTCGAATTTCACCTCCGAAGTACAGGGGATGACTGGGAAAGTTTCTTAATAAGGAATCATTTCAAGGAAAAAAACCCCAGAAAAACGAAGTAGCAGTAGGGCCCTCAGGGGAAGAAAGAGAACAATAGAAATGACAAAGGAACAAGCATCTCAAACTCAGACAGAGGTAATAGAAGAAGAGCTGCCTATAGTAAAGATTTTGCAGAGAATGAAGAGGGGAAACCCTAGAAGAAAGAAAGCTAGCCCAGGAAAAGAAGAACTCTCACAAATTGAAACCTCTCCTCTAAAAGGAAAATCAGAGAATAAAAGGAGGAAAGTGCAGAAAATACAAACCCCAGGGTTGAGAAGAAGCACAAGGTTGAGCACGACTCAACAAACAACCCTAAAAACTACATAATACATAACCCCGAGGAAAATGAGCTGACTGAAGAGGACCCAACAGAAAACGCTCCGACAGAGATTGAGCCAATAGAGGATGAGCCAATTGGAAGCCCTGGGGATTCTCCAAAAGGGTCACCAAGATCATCACCACAACCTTACAACTCACCTCTAGGAAGCCCAATACATAGTCCAAGTATTGACCCTGCACAACAGGAAATATATGACTACATAGAATCACTGGAAAGGAAGGCGACAACAACAAAGGAGACAATACAGAGCCCTGGAGAAGGAAGCAACCGGGCGAATGAACAATCAGCCTCAAACATCTTGGAGCAGGATATCTTTAAACTAGAAACATTGAATCGATATCTTAAGAATGAAAATCAAGCCCTGAAGACACAGAGTGAGATACAGATCGCCAAGAGCGACAATCTAATCCTACATCTAAGCTTGTGGTATAAGAAAAACAAGAAGCTGAAGAAAGAGAACATAATTATGCAAAGAGAGATAATCAGTTTAAAGTACAAAATCCTAATGAGGAAGCCTAGAATTCCAATCTCTGCCAAAAAGAAGAAAATAGTGAAAAGGGGAGATAACAAACAATAGACATAAGAATAAGACAAGGAAGAAGTGTATGAGGACATACAACATCTCCAGTCTGGGGGAATGTAGAGTCTGAAGATTGTCCTACCGTGACATCCTTTTGCCCAATAATCCTCTCTTTTTCATATATATTTACCACTTAATAAAGCCATATCTACAAGGTTTTGATGAAGGTATGCATTAGTATGTTTTCTTGTTCATATTCAGCTGTATACCCTATTGTTTTAATTAAAGTTGTAATTAGCTACCAAATCAGCCTGTTTCCGCAGCTAGTCCAGGATTCCGTAGCTGCCTTCATTGTTCGCGAGGTTCCAGAGTTCCAGTTTAGCAATGAAAGGTGCAGATGGATAGAAGATGACTCCCTCATGGATACCTTCCTATCCACTCAAAACTGTTTTCTAAAAGAGGCATAGGAGATCGCGGTCAAACTCTGAGTCAACCACCGGATTAACGCAGAACAAAGCCTGAGATCAACTGAAACCTTATCGTTTTGCTTTCGAAATAGCAAAACAATGGTTTCACAATATAAGTTTAGATATGGTTAAGAGATATTAGGCTTAGGATTCTCATACAGTTATGCAAGAGACATGCTATAAAGTTAATGGCTGCACTGTTGTTTGGGTGCGCAGCGAATGATATGTTTTTTGAACAATTTGTGACTTTCGTGCGAATGCATTTGGTTTTTGTGTGTAAGCATTGTATTGATTTGAAGTTCTGAACTGCTGTGTGGAGGGCCCCTACAAACAGTGGCAGGTTTTAATCAAATACAATATGATTTCCTTCAATTATTCAATTGCTTTGTTTTGTGTGGTCATGCTGTATAATGATTTCAAATTATTATCTGCATAAGAACTCTACTTTTCTTTATACCTAGATTAGGCTGTTGTTTACTTTGCTTTATACCTGGTACTGCACAATTATTTCCTTTGCTTATTATCCAGCATAATTGAAGTGTGTTCAATTCATAGATGTTACTTGGATTACGTTGTTTGAGCAGAAATTGAACAAGCGAGAAGACTTCTCCTAAAGCAATTGAGTTCAACAATATTCCTTCATAGCTGCTAAAGTAAGATTCCATTTTTCACTTAGAGAATTAGGAGCTGTAGAAAAGAGATTTAAAACCAAATCCTAACAATCTAACATAAGTAAAATCACCCTCACATCATCCACAAATTGATTGAATAGCAATTAACTCCTAGGAAACTTAATCAACATCCTTAATAATTACAACATTAACACAATTGACAAACATCACTTCCATCCTAGGACTAGACCTTGACAAATACATAACGACCTACTAAAACAACTTCTAAGCACATATTATGCACCTATGCTTCATCAGTCTACGCACCCTGGTTGACAATTTATGATTGCCAATTCAAGGACATTGAATTGACCAAACATTTTGGTGCCGTTGTCGGGGAAGTATAATTAGAAGCCATATAAAAAAAAAAAACAAATAAAACCATCATTAATTTAAAAACATGACATGTGTAGGGATAGAGACTCTAGGGGTAGATTTGTAGGATGAGGAAGAATTTTAATTCCCACAAATCCACTCACTCCACCACGATTTCGAGATTCAACACCACCTACTCAAACCCAAGTTCCATTTAGGGGTCGACAAAGACTTCCTGAAGTCTCAAGATCAAAAATTCAATCCAAAACTTCACCTACTTCCTCTACTAAAGCTGTAATTGAAGAAAATCCTACATCCCCAACCACAGGAGTAATCTTTCTGTCCCCCACTGGTGAACAAATCATGGGAGAAGAATTAGAAATTCCTAGTGAAGAGGAGGGATTGGACTTGACAAGAGGTCTGACTGGCTAGGTTTGATCATAACATTATAGGTCAATTTTACCATGATATTGACTAGTAGATTTAGGTGCATCTCTTGTTGAACTGAAGAATGTCTCTAAGGAAAAGGTTGTTGGGTTATTACGCTTGTGGGCTTTCCTAGGGTAGATCTTATGTTCTCTTTGTGTGTTGTGATATCTACTATCCTTGTACATTTATGGTTGAGTTTCTGAAGTGTAATTTCTTAATGATAAGCTAGAAGTGCTAAGAGAATATCTACATCATCATAAGTAATTATAAGTATTTCATAAGTTTGTGCCAATATCTATTGCACTTAAAAATATCAACACCTACTACGATGTGATCTTCTTCCTTTAATGTACTCCATGTCCCACTCTTTTACTATAGTACACCATGTAACATATGATCATTACAATAGGTAGGGAACCCCTTTCTTCCTTTATGACTCAATTTTTAACATATCCTAGTTGTTGCATAGGTTTCAATTAAGGTTTTTGCATGCCCCAAATTCTAATAAAGGCTATGGTTTTTTACCCTCTATAATATTTTTGAAAGCCTAAATGTGAGAGTAATGATTATGGAAGTAACATCCACTTGGTACTGTGGTAGTTAAAGCATAGATCAACTTGTTGAAGAACTAACTTCCTCACTGACTCTAATTCATGTTCAATCTACATAACTGGAAAACTCTCTATGATTAAGACAATGTGAAGTGGATAATAAGTTGTTTACAAATATTTGACCCCAACAAATATTTTTTTAATGCATAAATAAGATTCTAGAAGTTTCAAGACCCAAAATAACCCAAGATCAACCTCTAAAATCAGTTAAATTAGGCCATGGCTCTAATTTTCCAATTAGGAAATGACCATTGAAACAAATGAAAAATTATAGAGTTGTCCATTTTAGATCCTTGGTCCAACCATCCCAATTAGGGACTATTAGGTGTTTTATAACCAATGATTGTTTTGTTGCATTTAGCGCAGTCATGAGAATCAAGTCTCTACCTGATACAAAGAATTAGATCCATGCCTCATTTTCCCCTTCCCTAAATATTATATCTACAAAATAAGTAGTGATGGGGGTGTTAACTTTGTAGTCATGATCATGCCAATGTCATTGTTGCACCCTTTTGAATATGGAACATTTGTAGTTATCAAAATTGTTTGTGTAGATTTCTCTAAGGTCTTTCTTGGTTAAATCGAAAGGTGGTTCATCTTCAAATCTTTCCACCAAGTGTGACCTCATATTTTTCATTTGGTAGTCCATGAAATTTTTTCCTTCATACATGATGGTGCCCCTTGTGCATGATAAAGACAATATCTACATCAAAAGGTAATGTATCTCTACTCAAGAATTTGTTGTGGTCAAATTCAATCTTCATTCTCTAACACGAATTGGTAAGCGAGGCATATGCTTATATCAACGTAAATACATGTCTAGGGACAAGTATTGGAAACCAAGTTACTAGTTTATGAAGTCAAAGCAATAAACTCACCCAAAACATCACCAATGATTTGTAGAGTTTAGTAAAGAGGAAGCCAGGTATTCTAAGCCATATAGGATCTCTGATGAAGATTTTATATGTGGATTAGATCCAAGGTGCCATAACTTGTCAAGATTCATGTGTCCTCCATGAATGAAGAGCCTTACTAATGAATCATGCTCTATTTATCTCATGAATGAAATTCAAGATGAATAAACCCAACATCAATCAATGGATAACAATTCTCTCCTCTGAGAAAGGTCCCCAAGCCTCTTCTATCCAATTTTAGAGCCTTTTCTGTTGGCATTATGTTTCTGGTATGGCTATATGTTACAGATGTTGTACTTGATGGCAACTCCCGTGGCAAGGCTCTCAATATGTTGAAAATTAAGAAGTACGCAGGAGATCAGTTCAGAAGGTGCGTACCCGCAAGTACACCGTGAAGGGACCACGGCCAGACACGCAGGTCAGCCGTTCAGAAGGTGCGTACCCCCAGTGCACTCATTTCAAGGTAGAGAAAAGCACACGTGGGGTTTCTTATATTTAACCCTTGGTATTTAGCCGACGGTATTTGTGTTATTATGGTTTTGGCTCGTGGTATTGATCCATGATTTTAGGAGGAGCTTGCCTATATAAAGCAAAGGAGATCTCTTGGCTAAGTATCTTTTTGCAATTGAATATCTTAAGATCTGAAATATTGGGTTATGGTCTTAAAAGCTTGATCTATATGTAAGAGAAGTTGATAGCGAATCTGTGAAGGGTGATCTCTCGAGCGCATGATCAGATCTGAGCAACTGTGCCACTCTGGTGGACTGCCAATTCGGCCCTAATCAGAAGGACGCAGGTGTTTAACAGGAGAGCTGCGTGGGTACACAGAGCAGAAACAGGCGAGCTGCGTAGGTGCGCAAAGCAGAAGAAGGAGAACTGTGTGGGTACGCAGAGCGACAAAGGTTCAGGTGCGTACTCACAGTAAAAGTACGCGGCACGATAGTATCTCTGGGTGCGTACCTGCAGTAATAGTCCGCGGCGCGATAGTGTCTCTGGGTGCGTACCTACAGTAACAGTACGCAGTGCGGTTGAATAAACAGTGCGTGGACACGCAGTGTGGCAGAAGGGTCTCTGCGGGTATACGCAGGGGAGCTGAAGGTGAAGTGCATACGCACGCAGACCAGAGAAAGAAAAACTGCGTATCTGTCTTAAGACATTTTGTTTGGCTGTATTTTTCTGTTGATAAGGTGTTCTGGGTTTGGTTCTATTATTATTGATCTGGTTACTACAGTTGACTGGGTGATTTTCTTATACTTGATGATCATTTGATGCTTATGGATCCAGTTTGAAAATTTATGAAAAGTGGTCCTTGTAAGAAAAGAAGTAGGGGGTTGTAGCTCCCTTCCAGGAGAGACTGGAAAACGAGAGAGAGTTGTAGCTCTCTGCAGGTTGCAGCCTGCGTACTGGTAAAGGACTGCACCAGTACAAAACCATTGTAAAAGGAGTTTCTAATTTGAAAGAAGATAGAGACATATTGCAGCAGGTGGTTTTCACCCACATTGGGTTTCCACCTTACATCTTGTGTTCTTTGGTGTGACTATCTGTTTTCTTTGTTCATGCTCATTATTTTATGGTACTGACATGCAAAAATAATTCAAAGAACAAATAAGGAAGATTTATTAAAAGAATTTGATAATACTGATTCACCCCCCCTCTCAGTATTATTTCCAACAATTGGTATCAGAGCAGGTCCTTCGGAGAAGCTTGATCGCTTGAAGGAAGATCATTCATCATGAGCAACTACGAGAGGGAAGCATCAATCAGGCCACCAATTTTTGATGGGACAATCTTTAATTATTGAAAGGTAAGAGTTACTGCCTATCTTCAATCTCTTGGTACAGAAGTTTGGGATATCATAGATACAGGCTACGCTTTTCCTTCAGCTACACCTACAGATGCGGTCGAAAAGAAGAAATATGAAACAAATGCTAAAGCAGTCAATACATTGCTGGGATGCTTATCTCAAACAGAATTCGTAAAGGTTATGCAATATAAATCCGCAAAAGAAATATGGGACAAGATTGTCTTGAGCTACGAAGGAGATGAACAGGTAAAGCGTGCTAAACTTCAAACTCTCAGGATTCAGTATGAGAATCTCAGGATGTATAATGATGAAAGTGTGGCTAACTATTTTCTTCGAGTTGATGAGATTGTTAATTGCATGAAAAATTTGGGTGAAGAAATAAAAGAGGCTATTGTGGTTGAAAAGGTTCTAAGATCATTGTCCCCCAAGTTTGAATCTAAAGTATCTGCAATAGAAGAAAAGGAAAATCTACGAATTCTTACTATGTCTCAGCTACATGGAATTCTAACTGTTTATGAAATGAGAAAGGGAGGTCCATCAGACAGAAGAGAAGCTGCTTTCAAGGCGTCAGGCAAAGGAGATTATTATGAATCAAGTCACGTACCAGAAGAAGAAGAAGAAGAATCAAATTTTGTCAGAAATCTTCAAAGGGGTTATGGAAGGTTCAGAGGTAAGTTACCTTTTAAATGCTTTGCTTGTGGAAGAGTAGGTCATTATGCTGCAAAATGTCCTTATAAGGATAAAGGAAAGGAACCTGCTAGATGGAATAAGAAACAGGGTACAAATAAGAAAAGCTACTACACTCATGAAGATAGTGATGGTCTATCAAATAGTGATGAAGATGAACAAGGTAATGAATATAAACTGTTAATGGCATTTGAAGATGATGATTATATGGATGCTATAGATGTGGATAACCTTTTTGAAGAAATTACTAGACTCAAGAGATGTATAGAAGAAAAGAATATGATCATTGATACTCTACAATTTCAAATTGATGAAAAAGAAAAACATCTTGAAAAATTAGAAGGTGAAATTGTTGCTCTTAGAAAAGAGATTGAGAAAACAAAAGCTATTAATCTTAAGTTTGTCAAAGGATCTGAAACTCTGGATGAGATTATCAATGTGCAACGTTCTCCTCTAAACAAGACAGGTCTGGGCTATAATGGAGAAACTTCTCAAGCATCCACTTCAAAAAGTTATCTTGATGCAGCAAAAAGGAATGAGCAAAAGCACAATGGAGACTATCAGGTAAAGCAGGGACGAATTGCAAACAAAGACTATCAGGGGCAATCCGTCTTAAGAGTGAACAAAAGCTACAACCAGCCACAGGTAAAATCTTCTCAATTTGGTTCAAGAATGAATGACAATAGAGATTACAATCACTTGGCCGGTAGATTTGATAACCGCAGAAGTTTCTTCAATGGACAATGTTTCTCTTGTCATAAATTTGGTCACAAAGCAGCTCAATGTGTTGCATATAAAACAATCATGACTAGAGAAGCTCAAAAACAAAGAAGTATGACCGGGATTACAAAAAGGACCTATAACAACTTTTCGGCTCTTGAAAATGAAGTAGAATGTTCTATTTGCAATAACTTTGGTCATGAAGATTCTGAATGCAGGAGCAGGTTTCCGTAGAAAAAGGAACAAGCCTCAAGCACCAAAACATGGAGAATAAAGGAACCACAAACAGAAAGATGTGGGATAGCATTTTATGTAGAGGGACATGAAAATCTATGGTACATTGACAGTGGATGTTCGAAGCATATGATAGGTGATAAAGAAAAAATTGAGTCATATTCTGCTCTAGAAAAGGGAAAGAAAGTTTCTTTTGGAAATGATACTCCTGCAACTATAAAAGGAAAAGGAATTGCTCAGTTAAAGAAAAGGTCAAGGCTGGAAATGTTTTGTATGTTGATGGATTGAAGCATAATCTTCTAAGTGTCAGCCAGATGTGTGATCAAAGAACCGAGGTGATATTCAGATCAAATGGATTTCTTGTTCGTGATCTTGATACAGGTAAAACAGTGATCAAAGGCAAAAGAACTCCAAATAATCTGTACATATTTGAAGAAGGACAACAACAATGCTATCTGAGCAAGGATGATGAGCACTGGTTATGGCATCGGAGGTTGGGGCATCTAAGCTTTTCACAAATAAGGAAAGCATGCAAATATCAGGCAGTTCGCGATCTTCCAGATATCAAAATTCCTGACAACACCATATGCAAATCATGTCAGTTTGGAAAACAAACCAGAACTAACTTTCCAGAGAAGGAAGGATCAGCTAGCATGCCTCTTGAGCTAGTACATACAGATACATGTGGTCCATTCAGGAAAAGAACACCTCGAGGAGAAGAATACTTGATATTATTCATTGACGATTTCTTCAGGTTTGTTTGGTTAGGACTTATGAAGCACAAAGATGAAGCATTCGAAAAATTCAAATCCTTCAAAGCCTTGGTTGAAAATGAATCGGGTCACAAAATTAAGTGCCTCAGATCCGATAGAGGTGGGGAGTTTACCTCAGATGAATTTTTCGATTTCTGTGAAGAACATGGGATAAGAAGAGAATTCTCTACAGCTAGAACTCCTCAGCAAAATGGAGTTGTGGAAAGAATGAACAGAACAGTCCAACAAATGGCTCGTGCTATGCTTGATGAGTCAGGAACTCCCGCAACCTTCTGGGGTGAAGCTGCACATGCTGCGGTTGTTATTCTCAACAAGACACATGTTCGGGTGAACAACACTCAAACTCCTCATGAGCTCTGGAGTGGTAAGACTCCTTCGGTAAAGCACTTCAAAATCTTTGGGAGCAAATGCTATATTAAGAATACTGATGAGCAGCTTGGCAAACTTGAACCTAGAGTAGATGAAGGTATTCTTCTTGGTTACTCTCCACATAGCAAAGCATACAAGTGCTACAATAAAAGACTTGGCAGAATTGTTGACAGCATTGATGTAGTGGTTGATGAGAAGGGATACATTCCTAGGCAAGTACATCATGAAGACATCGAAGAAGATGAAGGCTACCCTCAACGACAGAATGATGAAGAACCTCAAGAAGAACCAGAGGAGCAGACAAGAATAGAAGAAAAGACTCCATCCAGATATGTTCAGAAGAATCATCCAGAATCTCAGATTATGGGGCAGAAAGAAGCAGGTGTACAAACAAGAAGAACAGTTGCAGAAGCCTTAAGCTATTTGGCATTACTCTCCTCTACTGAACCACAGAATGTGAAAGAGGCATGCAAAGATGAATGTTGGGTGAAAGCAATGGATGAAGAACTTGAGCAGATCGAAAAGAACAACACTTGGGAGCTGGTTCCTAGACCAAAGGATAAGAATGTTATCAGAACAAAATGGGTCTTCAAAAATAAATTGAATGAAAATGGAGAAGTAATTAGAAACAAGGCTAGACTTGTTTGTAAAGGGTATGCGCAGCAAGAAGGAATAGACTTTTAAGAAACCTTTGCTCCTGTTGCAAGACTTGAAGCCATCCGAATGTTCCTTGCTCTCTCAAGTTTTCAAAACTTCAAAGTATTTCAAATAGACGTGAAATCAACCTTCCTGAATGGAGACTTGGAAGAAGAAGTATACATTGAGCAGCCAGATGGGTTCATTCTTGGAAATGATCCAAATCTTGTATGCAAATTGAAAAAGGCTCTCTATGGTCTCAAACAAGCTCCAAGGGCTTGGTACTATCGTTTGGACAAATATCTTCATCAACAAGGTTTTTCAAAAGGATCAGCAGATAGCAATCTTTATATAAAAGTTGAAAATGACAAATTGCTAATACTTGTCGTGTATGTAGATGACATTATTTTTTGCAGCAATGAAGAAGCTATGAGTCAAAGCTTTGCCTTGGTCATGCAGAAAGAATTTGAAATGTCCTTGCTGGGAGAACTGACATATTTCCTTAGTTTGCAAATCCAACAAAAGAAAGGAGGAATCTTTTTATCTCAAACCAAGTATCTCAAACAGATTTTGAAGAAATATGGCATGGAAGATGCAAAACCAGTATGTACACCCATGGTCACAGGATGTAGCCTCAGTGCAAATGATGAATCTGCAACAGTACATCAACCAACCTACAGAGCTATGATTGGAAGTTTACTTTATTTGACAGGTACCCGACCAGACATCATGCATGCAGTTGGAATAGTTGGAAGATTTCAGGCAAATCCGAAGGAGACTCATCTTCAGGCAGTGAAGAGAATTTTCAAATATCTTCAAGGGACTCAAAATTATGGATAATGGTATCCTAGAGATACAGATCTCACACTTCATGCTTATACAGATGCAGATTGGGCCGGAAGCGTGGATGACAGGAAAAGCACAAGTGGTGGTGCGTTCTTTATGGGTTCTAGACTGGTATCTTGGTTCAGCAAGAAACAGAGTTCGATTGCCTTGTCTATAGCTGAAGCGGAATATGTTGCTGCTGCATCTTGTTGCACTCAACTTCTTTGGATGATGCAGACTCTGCAGGATTTTCAAATCACTTGTACACCACCTATCCCCATCTTATGTGATAACACAAGTGCAATCAACATCTCAAAGAATCCTGTCATGCATTCAAAAACCAAGCACATACCAATCAAGTATCATTTTCTTCGGGAACAAGTGCTTGAACAGAAGGTCAAGTTGGAGTATGTTCCTTCTAAGGAACAAGTTGCTGATATACTCACCAAACCATTGCCCAGGGACACTTTTGAATACCTCAGGCAAAAGCTGGGGGTTGTTGATGCATCATCTTATTGCTGAACCTCTTCTGATTGATGGTTGTATATGCATACATGTGCTGGGTGGCTGATTGGTTGAAGATTGATGGTACAGGTTCAGGGGGAGCATATAATGCATTGTTGGCATTATGGAGGATGTACAGAAGGAGATCATGGAAGTAGCTGCAATATGTCTCTATCTCTTTCATGGTGGATTATGGTTCTTTGTTGCAGATCTGGTTCATATTCAGGGGGAGCATGTTCTTAGGGGGAGCATAACCCTTTGCCCTTGATGTCAAAGGGGGAGAATGAAGCTGAAGTTTGTGAGGTTGCCATCAAGTCCAAAGGGGGAGATTGTTGGCATTATGTTTCTGGTATGGCTATATGTTACAGATGTTGTACTTGATGGCAACTCCCGTGGCAAGGCTCTCAATATGTTGAAAATTAAGAAGTACGCAGGAGATCAGTTCAGAAGGTGCGTACCCGCAGGTACACCGTGAAGGGACCGCGGCCAGACACGCAGGTCAGCCGTTCAGGAGGTGCGTACCCCCAGTGCACTCATTTCAAGGCAGAGAAAAGCACACGTGGGGTTTCTTATGTTTAACCCTTGGTATTTAGCCGACGATATTTGTGTTATTATGGTTTTGGCTCGTGGTATTGATCCATGATTTTAGGAGGAGCTTGCCTATATAAAGCAAAGGAGATCTCTTGGCTAAGTATCTTTTTGCAATTGAATATCTTAAGATCTGAAATATTGGGTTATGGTCTTAAAAGCTTGATCTATATGTAAGAGAAGTTGATAGTGAATCTGTGAAGGGTGATCTCTCGAGCGCATGATCAGATCTGAGCAACTGTGCCACTCTGGTGGACTGCCAATTCGGCCCTAATCAGAAGTACGCAGGTGTTTAACAGGAGAGCTGCGTGGGTACGCAGAGCAGAAACAGGCGAGCTGCGTGGGTGCGCAGAGCAGAAGAAGGAGAACTGCGTGGGTACGCAGAGCGACAAAGGTTCAGGTGCGTACGCACAGTAAAAGTACGCGGCGCGATAGTATCTCTGGGTGCGTACCTGCAGTAACAGTACGCGGCGCGATAGTGTCTCTGGGTGCGTACCTGCAGTAACAGTACGCAGTGCGGTTGAATAAACAGTGCGTGGACACGCAGTGCGGCAGAAGGGTCTCTGCGGGTATACGCAGGGGAGCTGAAGGTGAAGTGCGTACGCACGCAGACCAGAGAAAGAAAAACTGCGTATCTGTCTTAAGACATTTTGTTTGGCTGTATTTTTCTGTTGATAAGGTGTTCTGGGTTTGGTTCTATTATTGTTGATCTGGTTACTACAGTTGACTGGGTGATTTTCTTATACTTGATGATCATTTGATGCTTATGGATCCAGTTTGAAAATTTATGAAAAGTGGTCCTTGTAAGAAAAGAAGTAGGGGGTTGTAGCTCCCTTCCAGGAGAGACTGGAAAACGAGAGAGAGTTGTAGCTCTCTGCAGGTTGCAGCCTGCGTATTGGTAAAGGACTGCACCAGTACAAAACCATTGTAAAAGGAGTTTCTAATTTGAAAGAAGATAGAGACATATTGCAGCAGGTGGTTTTCACCCACATTGGGTTTCAACCTTACATCTTGTGTTCTTTGGTGTGACTATCTGTTTTCTTTGTTCATGCTCATTCTTTTATGGTACTGACATGCAAAAATAATTCAAAGAACAAATAAGGAAGATTTATTAAAAGAATTTGATAATACTGATTCACCCCCCTTCTCAGTATTATTTCCAACATTTTCAATGAGAAATAAAGACAATTGAACTTAAAAAGCATACATATGCCAAGAAATAAGTCCCCTCCTCATTGATCCATGCTAGATCAAGATTCCATACTAACATTCTGGTTTCTCTTTCAACATAGAGGATGGAATAGAGACCTTCCTAGGGACCAAGGAGAAGTTTGTTGAAAAATGGCAACAAGAAATTCTAGTTTAATTTGTCTTTGAATTAAACTAAGAATTTAAATCGAATTCTATTCCCATAGCAACTTGTAAATAGTTAATTAAGTTTAATTAACTTAATTATATTAGGAATTTCGAGTTGGAAGTCTTCATGTAGCAATGTGTATGTTATCCCTAAGTTTTAGGGGTCCAAGATGAGTTTAAATTGAGTTGGAAATTAGATCACTCAGTTTACTAAGTTAAGTTAAGTTAAATTAGTTCTATTTTTTTTTTTGGAACTAATAGAGGACTAACAGTCAGTTGGTGCACTAGTGCATCCACTAGTGCTACTCCAGTTAACTGGAGATTCCCTCATGAGAAACTCATGCATGTCAGTTCAGAGAAAGACCCACTTGAGACTAGAGTGCAGGGACAATGTACTATCAGTGGTATTATTTATTAGAGTATAAATATCATGCATGCATCAAAGATTGATCTTATGTTTGGATTATGTAGTTTTGGAAGCATGAATTACCTTTAAATACGAGCTATTCATCCTAGGAATTATGTAAGAGATTAGGAGCTTGGATAGATGCAAAATTGGCTAAGTGTTGGCCGAGAGATAGCTTGTGAGTTGAGAGAGTTGAGTATACTTTGTTGGAATTGTTCTAGTGAGAAAAAGCTTTGTATCTTCACTCATATTTATGATATATGAAATACAAATTGTGGGGTTTTGAGCAGTGCCATTGATTTGTATTCTTCTTGTTCTTATTGTTTTCATCGATCTATTGGCTTTTGATGGTTGAAAGTAGAAGTAGATTCCTATCCTGTGCTTTAGTAAATTGCATGAGGTTGTGAATCTACAGGATTTCTACATGGTATATGAGTTGAGAACAATATACTAGAGGAGATTTCAAAGTTTTGAGTTTTGGGTTATAGGTGAAATTCGAATTTGCAATACATACTTCAAGATCGACATATGGCGTTCTACGGTATGCGGCTCGAGTATGCCTTGGAAGGAAGCTTGAATTTTGTAGCCTGGAGGGACAAAATGTAGGTTGTGCTAGAGGATAGTGGCTTGAAGGAATTCATTGATCAAGAAATTCCTAATCTAGCAACATCAGATGCACACAATTTGGCTGAATGGAATAAGTGTGTGGCAAAGACGAGGCAGATAGTCCTTGAGGGAGTTCGAGACCACATTGTTTGGAGTCTCCATGGAAAGGAAACTCCGTATGCTATGTGGAAATAATTGATGAACTTGTATCATAACAACAATGACCAAAAGAAATTAGCACTGAAGGACAAACTTCGAAAAATCAAAATGGAGAAAGGCGAGACGATTCCAAAATACTTGACCAAGTTCACTCAGTGTCGTGATGAACTTGGAAGTGTTGGAATCATAGTTTCCAAGGATGATATGGTGAGTTTTGCTCTTTTAGGACTCCCAAAGAGTTAGCATAGTTATCAGGACTCTGTTAATGGTCGGGAGAAGCTGCCGGAATTAGAACGACTATGGTCGGATTTGATGCAGGAGGAGATTAGGAGGAACACTAGGGATGACTCTTCATTAAAGACTGATGATGAAGAGAACTATTCCTTAGCAATTAAGGCGAAGAAAGGGAAATAGAAAGCTTCCCATTCCAAATTGGATTCTTATCATGGAGGTAAGAAGAAAGACATGATGAAAGTTAAGTGATTTCATTGTCATGAGCTGGGCCATTTTGCTACAAATTGTCCACTCAAGAAGTTTAAGAAGAAGTCCTCAGGAGGAGCGGTGAGTGAGGCTTTGGCCTCTCAATTCGAAATGGAATTTTCCCTCATTGCATGCATGGTGTCATCAATGATGGGAAGTGTATGGTACTTAGACAATGGAGCTTCATTCCACATGACTGGCGACAAAGAGTTATTCAATGACCTAGAGGAGAAAGATCTCCAGATGCATATCGAGATGGGTGACGATGCGAAGTATAGTGTTACTGGATTGGGCACGATTAATTTTTAGAGGGAGCATGGGGCTCCACTCACCTTGAAGAATGTTATGTATGTGCCCGAGCTGAAGAATAATTTGGTATCCGTTGCCATGCTTGAGGATAGAGTCTATGATGTGATGTTCTCAAAAGGAAAGGCATTCCTTCAACACATAGCCACAAGTCAAGTATACAAGATAGGGATTTAGGTGAAGAATCTCTATAAGCCGGAGGTAGAGGAGTGTGCTGCTTTGAGCACAAAAGCAGAAAGGGTGCAAAGACGAGATGTTGGCAAGTTGTGGCATAGGTGATTAGGCCACTTGCATCATGGGGCTTTGAATATATTGCAATAGATCTCTATCGGTCTTCCCAAAGGTATACTTGAGCAAGTTGATACATGCAAGGGGTGTACTTTGGGAAAATACACCAAGTCTTCCTTTCACGATAGAGACAGTCGAGCAGAGGTTATTCTAGAGCGAGTTTATTCAGATGTGTGTGGACCATTCTCGACAACATCCACGACCAAACATAGGTATTATGTTATATTTGTTGATGACTATTCTCGTAAATGATGGATATTTTTCATGTAGAAAAAGGATCAAACTTTCACAAAATTTTGTGAATTTAAAGAATTGGTGGAGAAAAAGTCGGGCAAGAAGGTTAAATATCTACGGAGTGATAATGATGGTGAGTATGTCTCAAATGAGTTTAAGAAATTCTATGCAGCGGAAGGGATTAAACGGGAGTTGACGGAACCCCATAACCCTCAATAGAATGGGGTGGTCGAGAGGAAGAATAGAAGCATAGTAGGGGTAGAAAGGGTGATGTTGCATGATTAGGGCCTACCACTACACTTGTGGGCTGAGGCATGCAACACAATGGTTTATGTTCAGAACCATAGCCCACATCGGATACTTGAGATGAAGACACTAGAGGAGGCTTATTCCGGTAAGAGGCCAGATGTTGGTCACTTTAGGATTTTTGGGTCATTGGTATATTTCCATGTGACTAAAGATGCATGGAAGAAGCTTGAGCCAACAACAGAGTTGGGGATATTTATGGGGTACACTGATACACCTCACAAATATCGAGTGTACTTGTTGACCAGTAAGATGACAATGGTTTGCAAGGATGTCAGATTCGATGAGAAGAATGCCATGCAATTTTCCCCTGAGAGGGAGCTTGAGCTACATGTGGATGAGGAGATTTTAGCTCCTAAGGTTGAGGAGACTTAGATTGATGTGGAGCAGCCACATGTAGAGGATCCAGGAGTGGAGACATCCACTCAGGCAGAGTCTTCTAGAGAGGGGAGAAAGCGCACCAGAGAGGCTGACAGATTGTTGGATGATGCATGGGAGAATGTGGGAGTGATCCGGATTTAAACAGGAACGCAACAAATTACAGAGATAACCATATACACAAAGATGCAGCGGAAATAATACTTCATTTCATTAATGGAAAATACTGAAATACGTTTACAACCAGAAATGGAAATAAACCAGCTAGGGCGATGGTAGCTTATCTCTGAGAAGAGATGTGATGGCTACATGCCTCTGAACTGTGTTACAATGAGGCTCGAAGGCCTATTTATTGTTGAGAAACAATGGAAAAACCCTTAACATTCCAAAACCTAACCCTAGGAGATGAAACGCCAAACTGTGGGCCCCGTTTGGGGTAAGTTGGTACATCAACTTCCCGGGGTCGTAACTTTGGCATATGATCTCCGTTTGACGCGTACAATAGCTCATTAGAAAGATCTATCTGAGCACTATCATTGTTGGAAACAGGCAACATGGGTCCATGGACCCATGTTGCCCCTGGATTCCCCAAAAAACGTCGTTTAGGGCCTCAAAACGGCTCCGGAAGTTCAGGACCCGAAAAACTGCTAAAAATAGTAAGTTGTGCTACAATTAAGGAAACTAAAAATGCTGAGAAAGACAATGGTGGGGGTCCAGGTGGACTTGGCAGGTGGCCACCAATATCCACCTGGATCATTCCTCCCCCCTTAGGAAGCAATGGTCCCCATTGCGTTGAGCTCCTCCATGAGATGAGGAAACTTCTGCTGAACTTGTTCCCTGGTGAGCCACTTGCCTTGCTGAAGGAGTTGGCCTGCTTTGACAACTCGATATAGTTGGATATTCTGTTGGCGAGTGTTCTTGATCTGTGTGTCCATGATTCGATCAGTTGCAGCTTGTTCCATGCAATCTGGATTTAATTCTATGGGTTTGAGCTGTTCTGCAATGTCGGATGTGTCTAGCAATGGTGGAAAGTATGGCCGAAGGCGGTCCACATTGAACACTGGGTGCAGGCCAAGGAATGGGGGAATGCTGAGCTCAAATGCATTGTCTCCCATAGCCTTAGTAATGGTGTAAGGACCATATCAGGGTGGTCTCAATTTCCGATAGGCTCCAGTAAGGCGTTCCTTTTGCAAATGCAACCAGACTTTGTCGCCCACCTGAAACTTGTGTGGCACCCGATGTTGATCATGTCGCTGCTTGTACTTGGCATTTGATTTCTCAAGAATGTCATGGACCTGTTGGCGAATATGTTGGATGCGCTTAATGAAGCTGGTGGCCTTATCTGTTTCGGACTGGACATGAGTTGAATTCATGTGAGTAGCTGCAAGTGGCATGGCCACATCAATGGGGCATAGTGGCTGGAATCCCAAACCCACCTGAAAAGGGCTATGGCCAGTGGAGCTGTGAAGAGCTCGGTTGTAGCTGTGCTGAACATAGGGGAGGCTCTCGTCCCATGTGCGTGGATGCTTTGAGTTATACATGCGCAGAATGTGCACAATCATCCTATTGACAACCTCTGTCTGGCCATCAGTTTGAGGATGGAAGGCTGTGGACTTCGTGAGTTTGGTGTCCAGCATTGACCAGAGACTGGACCAAAATGTGCTGAGAAACCGACTGTCCCGATCTGAGATGATAGATTGTGGGATCCCAAAGTGCACCCACACTCGTTCAAAGAAGAGTTTAGCAGTGGCTTCTGCTGTGATATTCTTCTTGCAGGCCACCATAATGGCCATCTTCGAGAACCTGTCGACGACCACAAAAACACAGTCATTTCCATGCTTAGTGGAAGGAAGGCCTGACATGTAATCCATGGAGATGGATTCCCAAGGTCGACTAGGGGTAGGCAACGGGGTATAGAGGCCTTGCTTCTTAATGGTCGGTTTGGCAATGGCACAGGCAGTACATGATCGGATGTACTTCCCAACATCCTGTCGAAGATTCGGCCAATAGAAATAATTTTTCAGTACTGCCACTGTTTTCTTGACCCCGAAATGCCCAGCAGCCTGACTGTAGTGTGCTTCCCAAATCATCTTGGCACGCTCGCTTGAAGGAACACAAAGGTGACCAAGGTGGCATAATAGGGCATCCTGGAGGTGAAAATATGCAACATGCCGACCCTCCAAGAGTGTCTGGTATGTGTGGCCGAATTCTGGGTCGCTTTTGTAGAGAAGTGGCCAATCAGAAGTCTCGTGCCCACAAGAGTTGAGCACGGTGGTTAGCGCCATGATCGGTGGTCGACTGAGGCAATCTGCAACATTATTGGTGCTGCCCTTTTTATACTTGATATTCAAGTGAAACTGTTGCAGGTATGTAGACCACTTCTGATGGCGATCATTCTGCAATTTCCCTTGGGTCTGTATGAACTGCAGGGGTCGGTGGTCTGTGTGGATGACCGTTTCCTTCCCCAAAATGTAATGCTTCCATTGTCGGCAGGCCTGTACAATGGAATACATCTCTTTATCATAAGTGGGGTACTTCCGGACTGTGTCTGAAAGTGTTTCACTGTGATATGCCACTGGATGTCCATGTTGAGTAAGGACTGCCCCAATAGCATAGTCAGAGGCATCTGTCTCGACCTCAAATGGTTGTTGTAAATCTGGTAACGCGAGAACTGGTGCCGTGCAGAGGCGATCCTTCAACTCCCTGAATGCCTTCTGTTGAGATTCAGACCAAAAGAATTTTGCTTTCGCCCCTCCCTTGGTGACTTGACTCAAGGGCCAAGAAATATGAGAAAACCCCAGCACAAACCTGCGGTAGAAGTTGGCAAGACCTAGAAAGCTGCGGAGCTCTGTTAGAGTGGTTGGAGAGGGCCAATCCCGAATGACTTGGACCTTGGCTGGATCGACATGCACCCCCTGTTCATCAATGATGTACCCCAGATACTAAACCTCGATCATGCCAAAAGTGCATTTCTCCAAATTGGCGCATAACTTGTGTTGCCGCAGTGTTTGGAGAACCTGTCGGATGTGGTGGAGGTGCTCTTCCCAACTTTGGCTGAAGATCAGAATGTCATCCAAGTATACTACTACAAAGGAGTTGGTGAATGGCCGCAAGATGTCATCCATTAGCCTCATAAAGGTTGCAGGAGCATTCGTCAATCCGAAAGGCATGACCAACCATTCGAAGAGGCCCTCCTTGGATTTGAAGGCAGTCTTCCATACATCTGAGGGTTCGATTGGTACCTGGTGATATCCTGACTTCAGATCGATCTTGCTGAAATATTTCGCCCCCTTTAGTTGGTCTAGGAGGTCATCAATCCACGGGATCGGGTACCTATTACGGACAGTGATCTTGTTCAGCGCCCGATAGTCAATACAGAGTCTCCACGTCCCATCCTTCTTCTGTACCAACACGATCAGGCTCCCACAGGGCGATGAACTCGGACGGATGTGACCTTTCTGCAGGAGCTCCTGAATCTGCCTCTTGATTTCATTGTTCTCCAGAACGGAGCGCCGATAAATTGGTCCATTGGGTAGCGGCGCACCTGGGGTCAGATCGATGGAGTGCTTGACTTGACAGTGCAGAGGAACCCCTGCCGGGGAGGTGAAGATGTCTTCGTACTCCTCCACAATCTTGTCCATCTGTAGCTGTCGTGCAGAGGGATCCCGTTTGGAGGCCGCGACCACTGTCTTCTTCTTCCCTTGAGGGCGTATCATCAGGAAAACAAATTTCCTGGTTTTGGAAATGATCTTACTGCATTGTTTTGCAGTAATCAAAGAGATGGCGACAGGTGGTGCTACCTCTGGTATCCTGAACAACTTATTTCCCAATGTAATAATAACAGCACGGGGCCTTGATTCATACACAGCATGTCGCTTCCACAAGTATGGTTGTCCTAGTAATACATCACAAACTTCAAGGGCAGCAATGTCACACAATACCTCATCCGTGAAGGGCTTGATGTTGTATGGAAGGCAACTCTGCTGGCTCACGCGAAGATCTCGCCCTTGGTGAAGCCACCCAATGGTGTATGGTTGTGGATGTGCTGTGGTCGGTAAGCCCAACCGCTTCACGACCTCTGCCGAAATGAGGTTCTTTTGACTCCCGCTATCAACAATGAACTGTATCGGGGAGCCCTTTACCCACATCTGGGAGTGGAAGAGACGCTCCTCCTCCTCTGGATCTTCGGGTTCATTTTTCTAGATATTTGCGGTAGCCACAGTGGCGCTGGGATCCGCATCAATGCTTCCCTTTTTCATACCCCTTATCGGGTTCTGACTCAGAGTCGGAACATGCATCTGATTCTGAAACCTTTAGCTCAGCCACCAGTGACTGCTTGGCCCGACACTCACTTGTGTTGTGAGTGGAGCTCTTATGGAACTCACACCATTTTCCAGTGTCCTTTCTCGGCTTCGCGGCGTTGTTCTTTGCTTGCGGTTTCGGCTGGTTGTCTTAGGCTATCCTGCCTTGGCTCTGTCCTTTGTTCTGTGGTTTAGGGGCACCTTTCCCCTGCTTTGGATTCGCAGATCCAAAGTCTCGCTTCTTTTGTTTAAACTTCTGCTCGACCTTGACGGCATATCGGTATGCTGCGCCGAGCGAGGGGATGTTTAGGAATTGTATTTCTTCCTGGATGTACTTGTGCAGGCAGCCACGGTATTTGAGTATCAAATGTTGCTTCGAATCCTTGATACCCAACTTTGTGCGAAGGGTATGGAAAAGATTGGTGAACTCCGACACGTCTTGGTCCCTTCCATGCCGCAGCGTGGTCCACTTTATGTATTCATCCTCATAGCTTCCGACAGGGTAGTACTGCTCCTTGATGGCATCTCGGAATGAATCCTAGGTGGGTGCGGCTGAAAATAATGAGCCAGTACTTTCATCCTTCTGCTCGCAGTAGGTTTCCCACCAGTCCTTGACGTGGGGGGCTGCTTTGAGGAGAGCAAAAACAATCTTTTCCCGACTCGAAAATTCATGAACAGAAAAATAACCCTCTAGCAGATTTAACCATTTATCTACGGCATCGGCGTCTATCTGACCCTCGAATATGGGGATTTCAAAATTAACTTGTACCTTAAAGGGTGTGGCGTTTCTAGAGGAGCTGCCGGAAGCCGATGCGCCACTTCTGGGTAGCCGCAGAAGGATCTGGGCAAAGCTGTCCATCATCGCGTTCTGTTGTCGCTCGAGGGCTTCTTCGAGCAAGATTTTGATGGGATCTCCTGCCCCCTCGTCTTTCTTCTCGTCCGCCATGGGAGGCCGTCTGGATTTGCGAGGCTGGTCTTGCAAAGGTTCAACCAGTTCAAGCCCTAACTCCTTATATCCCGACCTTGTTGGGGACATGCAAAGAAAAACAGAGAAAAAGCAGACCGCTCTGATACCACTGATCCGGATTTAAACAGGAACGCAACAAATTACAGAGATAACCATATACACAAAGATGCAGCGGAAATAATACTTCATTTCATTAATGGAAAATACTGAAATATGTTTACAACCAGAAATGGAAATAAACCAGCTAGGGCGATGGTAGCTTATCTCTGAGAAGAGATGTGATGGCTACATGCCTCTGAACTGTGTTACAATGAGGCTCGAAGGCCTATTTATTGTTGAGAAACAATGGAAAAACCCTTAACATTCCAAAACCTAACCCTAGGAGGTGAAACACCAAACTGTGGGCCCCGTTTGGGGTAAGTTGGTACATCAACTTCCCGGGGTCGTAACTTTGGCATATGATCTCCGTTTGACGCGTACAATAGCTCATTAGAAAGATCTATCTGAGCACTATCATTGTTGGAACGGGCAACATGGGTCCATACCATGGACCCATGTTGCCCCCGGATTCCCCAAAAAACGTCGTTTAGGGCCTCAAAACGGCTCCGGAAGTTCAGGACCCGAAAAACTGCTAAAAATAGTAAGTTGTGCTACAATTAAGGAAACTGAAAATGCTGAGAAAGACAATGGTGGGGGTCCAGGTGGACTTGGCAGGTGGCCACCAATATCCACCTGGATCAGGGAGCACCCACTTCTTAGCGCAGGCAGAGGAGGTCACCTGAGAGGTACATTGGATACATGGCTCTTATGGGCAAATGTGTTGTGACAAAGCCATCTTCCTTTAAGGAAGCAGTGCAACAACCAGTTTGGGTTGATGCCATGGTGGAGGAGTATGACTCCATACTTCATAATAGTGTTTGGGATGTGGTTCGGAGACCGGAGGAAAAGTCAATGGTGACCTCCCATTGGATTTACAAGGTAAAGCAAGATGTAGATGGTAATGTGGAGAAGCATAAGGCTAGATTTGTGGCCCGTGGCTTTTCACAGGTAGAGGGGATTGAATATGATGAGACCTTTTCTCCTGTTGAAAGGTACTCGTTAATCAAATCTAATGAGCACAGATGGGTTGCAAGATACATTAGATGGATGTGAATACAACCTTCCTTAATGGCATGATTGAGGAAGAGGTGTACATAGAGCAACCTAAAGGTTTTGAGACCTTTGAAAGTGAGTTGCATGTGTGCTGGCTAAAGAGAGCGTTGTATGGACTGAATCAAGAACCCTGTGCTTGGTACACTAGGATAGATAGGTACTTCACCGGGTTGGGCTTCATGAAGAGTGAAGCAGATGCGAACCTGTACCACATAGTGGTTAAAGGTAAACTATTTATCATTGTACTTTATGTTGATGATCTCATAGTGACAGGTGATGATCAACTGATCAAGTTTTGCAAGGAGGACCTTGCAAGAGAGTTTGAGATGAAGGACACGGGGCTTATGCATTACTTTCTTGGCCTGGAGGTATGGCAGGCAGATGGGGATTTGTTTGTGTCTCAGGGCAAGTATGCCAACGAGATACTCAGGATATTCCACATGGAGAGCAACAAACCCATGGAGACTCCTCTAATAGGTAACTGGAGGAAGGAGGATGCTACTTCAGGGGAAGTAGTGGAAGCTATTGTTTACAGGAAACTTGTGGGTTCACTCATGTACTTAGTGAACACACGACCAAATATGTGCTATGTAGTTAACCAACTTAGTCAAGTGATGGTTAGGCCTACCAAGTTGTATTGGAAGGTGACAAAGCATGTGTTGAGATACCTCAGGGGCACTTCTTAGTATGGATTATGGTATAGACGGACAGAGGGAGTGAAGCTTCAAGGCTTCACCAATGTAGATTGGGCAGGGATTCCATCCAACCGAAAAATCACATCAGGAGGGATCTTCAGTATTGGGTCAACAATAGTTTCTTGGTACAACAGGAAACAGAGATTAGTTGCACTCAGTTCGACAGAAGCAGAGTACATGGCTACGAGTCAGGTAGCATGTGAGGCCATCTGGATGAGGAAGATCCTAGTCGGTTCGTTTGGTCAACAGATTGATCCAACTATGACTTACCACAATAACCAGAGTTGTATCAAACTCTCTAAAACTCCAGTCTTTCATGATCAGTCTAAGCATATTGATATCTGATATCATCATCTCAGAGATTCTTTATTAAGGCAGATTATGTTGTTACAATACATTCCCACGGAGGAGCAAGATGCTGACATTTTGACAAAGGCATTATCAAGATGTAAATTCGAGTTTCACAGAGACATGATTGGGGTAGCTGATAATCCCTTTATTGTTGAGTGTGAGTGTGTTGGCATTATGACTCAGGTTTGGCGCTATGGCACAGGTGTTGTCCTTGATGGCAACTCACTCTGGTGACAAATCACAGTTCAGGCTCTCAAAATGATAGAAAATGAGATACCCGCAGGTGCGCCGAACAAAAGCCGCGGACCCGCAGGTGCTCCGAACAAGAGGTGCAGACATACCTGCAGGTTCTCCGAACAAAAAGTGCGGACGTCAAGTTCACACACTTTCATGCAGAGAAACGCGCGCACGTGGGAAATTTTATGGTTGATCCATGGTATTTAGTCCGACGTTTTTGATCCTATGGTTTTGGTCCGTGGTATTGCATCTAAAGTATTGAACCTAGGTTTTGGGTCCCTAGTATTGGATCTCTATGGTTTTGGACCATGGTTTGAGTAAGGCCTTGTCTATAAAAAGGAAAGGAGATCATTTGGCTAGGCACTTATGTGTTGAATATCTTAAGGAGAGCAAGATCTGAAATTCTGGTGATCGGTTGGTGAGTGATAACTGGATCTGAATCAAGGAGAAGCCTGAGCATTATAAGGCGGATCTACTGATGGGTCGAGATCTCCTTGGCGCATGATTAGATCTGTAAATCTGAAAGTCTGGGGTATACTTGAAGTCTGAAAAACTATCTATACCCACAGGACCGCAGGTGCGACACGGTGTAGGTGCGGAGAACCGCAGGGAAGTTAAGGAGAAGGTGCGGAGACCCGCAGGCCAGTCAAGGAGAAAGTGCGAAGACCGGCTGGTCTGTCAAGGAAAAGGTGCGGAGGTTCGCAGGTTTTGCACATTGCAAGTGCGAAATTTGCAGGACTGACACAGTGTGGGTGCGGAGAGCTGCAGGTTCTACATAGAGAAGCCGCGGATGTGCGCAGGTTTCTATTGGTGAAGTTGCGGACATTTATTAAAATATGTTTTAATTGCTTCTTTCTGTTACTGCTGTGTTCTTGGTTTTGAATTGGTGTCTGGTTACTGGTACTGTGTTCTGAGAAGTTATTGATTCCGTAGGTGCACAAGGAAGTTGATTAATTGCAGATCTATTTGATGTTTGATTGATATTCATGGATCCAGTCTGAAAATTCATGAAACGTGGTCGTTGAGAGAAAAGAGAAGGTTGTAGCCTTCTGCAGGTTGAATCCTGCATGCTGGTATAAGACTACACCAGTACAGAAGCATTGTAAAAAGAAGTTTCTAATTGAAAGAAGATAGAGACATATTGCAGCAGGTGGTTTTCACCCACATTGGGTTTCCACCTTATATCTTGTGTTCTTTGGTGCGATTGGTTGCTCTATTTTTCTTGTTCCTATTTACTCTTATATGGTTCTGACACACAAATTAATGATCCACATCTGAAGAATATATTAAATTATAAGTCTGACTGCAAATATTTTTATAAATTGAAAAGAGTTTGATAATACTGATTCACCCCCCCTCTCAGTATTATTTCCAACAATTGGTATCAAAGCCAGTCCTTCAAAAGAAGCTTGATCGCTTGAAGGAAGATCTATCATCATGAGAAACTACGAGAGAGAAGCGTCGATCAGGCCACCAATTTTTGATGGGACCAACTTCGTCTATTGGAAGGTAAGAGTCACAGCCTATCTTCAATCTCTTGGTACAGAAGTCTGGGATATCATAGATATAGGGTACACTTTTCCATTAGCAACTCCTACAGATCCGACTGGTAAGAAGTAGTATGAAACAAATGCAAAGGCTGTCAACACTCTATTAGGATGTCTATCTCAACCAGAATTCGTCAAGGTTATGCAGTATAAAACCGCAAAAGAAATATGGGACAAGATCGTTCTGAGCTATGAAGGAGATGAACAGGTAAAACGAGAAAAACTTCAAACCCTCAGAATTTAGTATGAAAATCTCAGAATGCACAATGTTGAAAGTGTGGCTAACTATTTCCTATGTATAGATGAGATTTTTAATTGTATGAAAAACTTGGGTGAAGAAATAAAAGAGGCTGTTGTGGTTGAAAAGGTTCTAAGATCTTTGTCCTCTAAGTTTGAATCAAAAGTTTCTGCAATAGAAGAAAAACAGAATCTACAGAACCTTACCATGTCACAGCTACACAGAATTCTAATTGCTTACGAAATGAGGAAAGGAGGACCATCAGATAGGAGAGAAGCTGCATTCAAGGCTTCAGGCAAAGGAGATTACTATGAGTCAGGACATATGTCAGAAGAAGAGGAAGAATCAAATTTTGTCAAGAACCTTCAACGGGGTGCTGGAAGATTCAGAGGTAAGTTACCTTTCAAATGCTTTGCTTGTGGAAGAGTTGGTCACTATGCTGCCAAGTGTCCTCATAAAGATAAGCTTGACAAAGGTAAGGAACCTGTTAGATGGAACAAGAAACATAATGTAAATAAGAAAAGCTATTACACTCATGAAGACAATGATGGACTTTCAAATAGTGATGAAGATGAACAAGGTAATAATTATAGAATTTTAATGGCTTTTGAAGATGATGATTTCTTGGATGCTATAGATGAAGAAGGTCTTTATGAAGAGATTTCTAAACTCAAAATTTGCTTAGAAGAAAAGAATATGATCATAGATACTCTGCAATTCCAACTTGCTGAAAAGGAAAAACATCATGAAAAGTTAGAATGTGAAATTGTGGGACTCAGAAAAGAGATTGAGAAAAAAAGAAGCTCTTAATCTTAGATTTACTAAAGGATCTGAAACTTTAGATGAGATTATCAAAGTGCAGTGTTCTCCACTAATCAAGACAGGTTTGGGATATAATGAAGAATCATCTCAAGCGCAGAAGCCATCCACCTCCAAAAGTTATCTTGATGCAGCAAGGAGAAGTGAAAAGATTGACAATCAACAGCAAAGGCACAATGCTGCTCACCAGGAAAATCAGGGACAATTTACCTCAAGAATGAACAAAGACTACCAGGTAAATCGGGGGCAATCTACTTTAAGGATGAATAGAAGCTACAACCAGCCACAGGTAAAACCTTCTCAATTTTCCTCAAGAATGGATGTCAATAGAAACTACAATCATTTGGCTGGTAGATTTGATAATCACAGGAGTTTCTTCAATGGCCAATGTTTCTCTTGTCATAACTTTGGTCACAAAGTAGCTCAATGTGTTGCCTATAAGACAATCATGACTAGAGAAGCTCAAAAACAAAGAAGTATGACTGGGATCATGAAAAGGACCTACAATAACTTTTCTGCCCTTGAAAATGAAATTGAATGTTCTATTTGTAACAACTTCGGTCATGAAGATTCTGAATGCAGGAGCAGGTTTCGGCAACCAACTCAGAAGGAACAAGCCTCAAGTGCCAAAACATGGAGAATGAAAGAACCGCAACCAGAAAGATGCAGTATAGCCTTATATGCGGAAGGGCAGGAAAATCAATGGTACATCGACAGTGGATGTTCGAAACATATGATGGGTGATAAGGAAAAACTTCAGTCATATAGTGCCTTAGAGAAGGAGAAGAAGGTCTCATTTGGAAATGACACCCCTGCGCTCATAAAAGGTAAAGGTTCTGTTCAGTTGAAAGAAAAGGTCAAAGCTGGAAATGTTATGTATGTTGATGGCTTAAAGCATAACCTATTGAGTGTCAGTCAGATGTGCGATCAAGGAACTGAGGTAATATTTCGATCAAATGGATGTAGCGTTCGTGATCTTGATACAGGAAAAATAGTGATCAAAGGCATAAGAACTCCAAATAATTTATACATATTCAAAGAAGGGCAACATCAATGCTATCTAAGCAGGAATGATGAAAACTGGCTATGGCATCAGAGATTGGGGCATCTAAGCTTCTCACAAATAAGGAAAGCATGCAAATACTAGGCAGTTCGTGGTCTTCTAGACATCAGAATACCAGACAATACAATATCCAAATCATGTCAGTTTGGTAAGCAAACTAGAACTAACTTCCCTGAGAAGGAAGGATCAGCTAGTAGGCCACTTGAACTTGTCCATACTGATGTATGTGGTCCATTGAGGAAATGGTCACCTCGGGGAGAAGAATACTTTATATTATTCATTGACGATTTTTCCAGGATGTGTTGGATAGGACTTATGAAGCACAAAGACGAAGCCTTCGAAAAATTCAAATCTTTCAAAGCCTTGGTTGAAAATGAATTAGATCACAAAATTAAATGCCTCAGGTCTGATAGAGGTGGGGATTTTACCTCAAATGAATTTTTCGATTTTTGTGAAGAACATGGAATAAGAAGGGAATTCTCTACTGCAAGGACTCCTCAACAAAATGGAGTAGTGGAAAGGATGAACAAAACAATTCAACAAATGGCTCGTGCTATGATGGATGAATCTGGAACTCCCGCAACTTTCTGGGGTGAAGCTGCATTTGATGCAGTTGTTATTCTCAACAAGACAAACGTCCGGGTGAACAACACTCAAAATCCTCATGAGCTCTGGTATGGAAAGATTCCTACGGTAAAATATTTAAAAAATTTTGGAAGCAAATGCTATATCAAAAATACTGATGAAAATCTTGGCAAGTTTGAACCTAGAGCAGATGAAGGCATTCTCCTTTGTTACTCTCCCCACAACAAAGCTTACAAGTGCTACAATAAAAGGCTTGGAAAAATTGTTGAAAGTATTGATGTAGTGGTTGATGAAGAAAACACTCCTAGGCAGGTAAGATCTGAAGATTTCGAAGATGATGAGGACTATCTGTCAACATAAAATTAGATTCGTGATGAAGAAGAAACCCATGAGGCACCAGAAGAACAGATAAGGATAGAAGAAAAAACTCCATCCAGGTACGTTCAGAAGAATCATCCAGAATCTCAAATTTTGGGGCAGAAAGAGGCAGGTATACAAACAAGAAGAACAATTGCAGAAGCTTCAAGTTATTTGGCATTGCTCTCCTCCACTGAACCACAAAATGTAAGAGAAGCATGCAAAGATGAATGCTGGGTCAAGGCAATGGATGAAGAACTTGAGCAGATCGAAAGGAATAACACTTGGGAGTTGGTTCCTAGACCAAAAGATAAAAATGTCATAGGGACAAAATGGATTTTCAAAAATAAGCTGAATGAAAATGGGGATGTGGTTAGAAACAAGGCAAGACTGGTTTGTAAAGGGTATGCACAACAAGAAGGCATAGACTTTGAAGAAACATTTGCACCAATTTCCAGACTTGAGGCTATAAGGATGTTCCTTGCTCTATCTAGCTTTCAGAAGTTCAAAGTATTTCAAATGGACGTGAAGTCTGCTTTCCTGAATGGAGACTTGGATGAAGAAGTATATATTGAACAACCAGATGGGTTCATTCTTGGAAATGATCCAAATCTTGTATGCAGACTCAAAAAGGCTCTCTATGGCCTTAAACAGGCTCCTAGGGCGTGGTATTATCGGTTGGATAAGTACCTCCATCAACAAGGCTTTATAAAAGGATCAACTGATGGCAATCTATATATAAAGGTTGACAATGAGAAATTGCTAATACTTGTTGTGTATGTTGATGATATCATCTTTGGCAGCAATGAAGAAGGCATGAGTCAAAATTTTGCCTTGGTGATGCAAAAGGAGTTTGAGATGTCCATGCTTGGTGAGCTCACACATTTCCTTGGTTTGCAAGTCCAACAAAGCAAAGACGATATTTTTCTATCACAAACCAAGTATCTCAAGCAGATCTCGAAGAAATATGGGATGGAGGATTCGAAACCAGTATGTACCCCTATGGTGACAGGATGCAGCCTCAACGCGAATGATGAATCGGCAGCAGTACATCAACCAACCTATAGATCCATGATTGGTAGTCTGCTCTATCTAATAGGTACCCGACCGGACATTATGCATGCAGTGGGAATAGTTTGAAGGTTTCAGGCAAATCCAAAGGAAACTCATCTTCAGGCAGTTAAGAGAATCTTCAAGGAACTCAAAACTATGGCTTATGGTATCCTAGAGGTACAGATCTCGCACTTCATGCATACACAGATGCGGATTAGGCAGGGAGAGTGGATGACAGGAAAAACACTAGTGGTGGTGCATTCTTCATGGGTCCTAGATTAGTATCTTGGTTCAGCAAGAAACAAAGCTCTATTGCATTATCTACAGCTGAAGCAGAATATGTAGAAGCTGCATCTTATTGCACACAACTCCTTTGGATGATGCAAACATTGCAAGACATGCAAATCACTTGTAATCCACCTATCTCCATCTTCTGTGATAATACAAGTGCAATCAATATTTCAAAGAATCCTGTCATGCATTCAAAGACCAAGCACATACCAATCAAGTATCATTTTCTTCGGGAACAAGTGCTTGAACAAAAGGTCAAATTGGAGTATGTTCCCTCTAAGGAACAAGTTACTGATATTCTCACCAAACCACTGCCCAGGAAGACCTTTGAATACCTCAGACAAAAGCTGGGGGCAGTTGATGCATCATCTTGTTGTTAAATCTTATCTGGTTCAAAAATTGTTGGTTGTACGTGAGTTTCATATGGAGTATACGCGTACATTTGCTGGTTTATGGATTTGTCAGAGACCAGCTGGCACAGGTTCAGGGGGAGCATATATTATTCTAATAGTGCATTGTTGGCATTATTATGCTACTGATGTTTTGTCTCTATTTCTTTTGTCAAGGTCATGTAACGGCCTATCTTGGTTGCCCCACTATGCCTGGGATGGATAATGTAATGTGCTTATCATGTATCCCCACTTGGTTGGGTGGATGAGTCAATGTTGATATATTCCCACTTGGTTGGGAGTTGTATGTACGAGTCCTTGGTGATAGGAAGGTCTGTTATGGTGTATAATGTCAGATTTCTTTTGCAGAATATCTTCTTGCAGATCTTGCCTATATGTCAGGGGGAGCTTGGATAGCACAACAGAGCAGAGATTTCAGCATGTACTCAGGGGGAGCATAACCCTTTGCCCTTGATGACAAAGGGGGAGAATGACTTTGAGGATCTTGGGGTTGCCATCAAGTCCAAAGGGGGAGATTGTTGGCATTATGACTCAGGTTTGGTGCTATGGCACAGGTGTTGTCCTTGATGGCAACTCACTCTGGTGACAAATCACAGTTCAGGCTCTCAAAATGATAGAAAATGAGATACCCGTAGGTGCACCGAACAAAAGCTGCGGACTCGCAGGTGCTCCGAACAAGAGGTGCAGACATACCCGCAGGTTCTCCGAACAAAAAGTGCGGACGTCAAGTTCACACACTTTCATGCAGAGAAACGCGCGCACGTGGGAAATTTTATGGTTGATCCATGGTATTTAGTCCGACGTTTTTGATCCTATGGTTTTGGTCTGTGGTATTGCATCTAAAGTATTGAACCCAGGTTTTGGGTCCCTAGTATTGGATCTCTATGGTTTTGGACCATGGTTTGAGTAAGGCCTTGTCTATAAAAAGGAAAGGAGATCATTTGGCTAGGCACTTATATGTTGAATATCTTAAGGAGAGCAAGATCTGAAATTCTGGTGATCGGTTGGTGAGTGATAACTAGATCTAAATCAAGGAGAAGCCTGAGCATTATAAGGCGGATCTACTGATGGGTCGAGATCTCCTTGGCGCATGGTCAGATCTGTAAATCTGGGGTATACTTGAAGTCTGAAAAACTATCTATACCCGCAGGACCGCTGGTGCGACACGGTGCAGGTGCGGAGAACCGCAGGGAAGTCAAGGAGAAGGTGCGGAGACCCGCAGGCCAGTCAAGGAGAAAGTGCGGAGACCGACTGGTCTGTCAAGGAAAAGGTGTGGAGGTTTTCAGGTTTTGCACACTGCAGGTGCGAAGTTCGCAAGACTGACACAGTGTGGGCGCAGAGACCCGCATATTCTACATAGAGAAGCAGTGGATGTGCGCAGGTTTCTATTGGTGAAGTTGCAGATGTTTCTTAAAATATGTTTTAACTGCTTCTTTCTGTTACTGCTGTGTTCTGGGTTTTGAATTGGTGTCTGGTTACTGGTACTGTGTTATGAGAATTTATTGATTCCGTAGGTGCACAAGGAAGTTGATTAATTGCAGATCTATTTGATGTTTGATTGATATTCATGGATCCAGTCTGAAAATTCATGAAACGTGGTCCTTGAGAGAAAAGAGAAGGTTGTAGCCTTCTGCAGGTTGAAGCTTGTGTGCTGGTATAAGACTGCACCAGTACATAAGCATTGTAAAAAGAAGTTTCTAATTGAAAGAAGATAGAGACATATTGCAGCAGGTGGTTTTCACCCACATTGGGTTTCCACCTTATATCTTGTGTTCTTTGGTGCGATTGGTTGCTCTATTTTTCTTGTCCCTGTTTACTGTTATATGGTTCTGACACACAGATTAATGATCCACATCTAAAGAATATATTAAATTATAAGTATGACTGCAAATATTTGTATAAATTGAAAAGAGTTTGATAATACTGATTCACCCCCCCTCTCAGTATTATTTCCAACAGAGTGTTGAAAATGGAAACAAGAAATTCCAGTTTAATTTGTCCTTGAATTAAACTGAGAATTAAAAGCGAATTCTATTCTCATAGCAACTTGCAAATAGTTAATTAAGTTTAATTAACCTAATTAGCTTAAGAATTTCAAGCTGGAAGTCTTTCTGTAGTCATGTATATGTTCTCCCTAAGTTTTAGGGGTCCAATATGAGTTTAAATTGAGTTGGAAATTAGATCACTCAGTTTACTGAGTTAAGTTCAGTTAAATTAGTTCTAAATTATTTTTGGAATTAATAGAGGGCTAACAATCAGTTGGTGCACTAATGCATCCACTAGTGCTACTCCAGTTAACTGAAGATTCCCTCATGAGAAACTCATGCATGTCAGTTCAGAGAAAGACCCAATTGAGACTAGAGTGCAGGGACAATGTACTATCAGTGGTATTATTTACTAGAGTGTAAATATCATGCATGCATCAGAGATTGATCCTATGTTTGGATTGTGCAGTTTTGGAAGCATGAATTCCATTTAAATACAGGCTATTCATCCTAGGAATTACACAAGAGATTAGGAGCTTGGAGAGCTGCAGAATTGGCTAAGTGTTGGCCAAGAGCTAGCTTGTGAGCTGAGAGAGTTGAGCATACTTGTGCGGAATTGTTCTAGTGAGAACAAGCTTTGTATATTCACTCATATTTATGATATATGCAATATAGATAGCGGGGTTTTGAGCAATGGCTTTCCCCATATACATCTTGTGTTATGTGTCATTGATTTGTCTTCTTCTTGTTCTTATTATTTTCATCGATCTATTGGCTTCCGCTGGTTGAAAGTAGAAGTATATTCTTGTCCTGCACTTTAGTAAATTGCATGAGCTTGTGAATCTATAGGATTTTATACAAGTATAACTATGTCTAGAGTGGATTTAGTAGTGTTTATGGTTTTTATAAAAGATAGGAGGGTATCCTTGGAAGAGGGTGCATTTTCCTTGATATCCCCTTTTGATAGTGAAACTTTTTTACTCCAGGATGAGATGGATGACCCTTTTTATATTGTGCTTGTGCACAAATGAAGCACCACATATAAAATCACCTATGTATTTAAAAAACGTACAATAATATTCTAATTAATTATTAGTTAGGAAGAACCTATTTTGAGCAATGAAATTAATCTCCCAAAATTGAATATCCTCCATGAAAATAGCAATTATTTCCATAATCTCGACTCATAGGACGAGCATTCTCTTAGACGTGGACTCCATGGAGATTTGAAATTCCCCTTATAATTGAAGATGATATTTAAATATTTTATGCAATGAATGATTAGATGGGGATGGAAGATCAAACTACCTTGGGCATGATACCAAATATTGGAAAAGAGAGAATGAGTAACCATGTGATTTTCTGGAAACACCAAGAAATCTTAGGGTGATAAAAGAGAGTTTCATTGAGAGGAGGAGGGCCACTAGGTTAATTAGGGTTTTGGATCTTAACTTTATTAACCCATGGATGTAAATGAATGACATAAGAATGAAAGGTTCAATATGTTATCAAACTATGCAAAGAAATAAAACATGACATGAATGTTTTATTACCTAGTTAAAGCTAATCTAATTTGTCTTTATATGTAATAGTGTAGTGTGGGTGCAACTATGTTTTATTTGTAATGTTTTTGTTACTAGTTTATGATGGTAATGCACGGTTTAAAAGAAGAGTGTTATGCATGTAGAATTATTTCTTCTATTGATTCTGATTTATAGAGGGGCTTGATGCTTCTTTGCATCATTTAGTACTAGAGACAAATACAACATTAGGATAAGAGAAGCATGAAAAGCATAAGAATATTACAAAGGTTGAATTGTTAAATCATAAGATATGAAGTGTTGAGAAGAAGGATGTTGTTGACATTAGATAGTAGATTGTTGTCTAGAACCCGAGGGTTATGCTTATGATTTTGAATTTGTGGAATTTGGTATTGACATGGTTGTTATCGACTCTATGGATTCTTATGCTTTCGTGATGCTTGTTGCATTCATTTATCATGTTTTAGCTCAGATATTGACCTTATGATTGCATTAGGGTTTTTGGGGTTCTGTTGTTTCAATGATGCATTGAGAGTCTCACGTGACTTCAAAATTTATCTTTCTATAATATTCATTGCAATTGGTGGAGCTACCATGAATTCATGGACAAGACTTCATTTTGTTGACTACATTAGGGTTTGGAAGATGCCACTACGCTTGTCCACCCTTGAAACCCTAGATTGTCATGATTAAAGATCCAACCTCGCTTAGAATTAATCTTCACCCTCCATAATGAATTTTCACAAATACTTCAAGGCACTTTCTCTATAATTGCATCATCACCTTGGGCATCACATAATATATCAAAGTCACCTACAATTAATGGGTTCATTAAGATGCCTGAATTTTGAAGTGGCTCCCAAATTTGAGTATGCCTTCTTCAACCATTACAATTTCTAATACCTTGATTTTAATGCTATTACATATATATTTCTTAAATTATCTTCATTATTTATTTGATTCCCATGCTTTCACATGAAATATATTATTATTGGAAATTAACTTAGTAAAATTGTTTCATTATATTTTTAGGAAGTTGAGTGAAGATGACATAGATACACACCAATTGATGCAATGTTTACTGTAAACAATACATTGAAGTGTCACCACATGAACTTCATGTCTTGGCATCATTTCAAATAAAATACAATCTTAAAGGTAAGCTAAAGTTTTAAAGTTACAATGTTCAATGTGTTGCAATGATGGTGATTGGAGTCCAACAACAAGAGGTCTAATATATATATATATATATATATATATATATATATATATATATATATATATATATATATATATATATATATATATATATATATATATATATATATATATATCGACGCACACACACACATGTTAGTGCCTAGATTTACCTCAGGCTGAGAAAGGTAGGATCCAGGGCCAACATCAAACCACGCTTATCCTGGTAGCTAGCCCTACCAGGTCAAGAGAGGGCTCTCTCTGGGTCAATCTCAGCAAAATATAATCACTAAAGGCTTGAGATGACTGATATAACTACTGATCTTAGGCTAGGTATGTGTGCAAGAGAGTTTGATTGAATAAAATAATGTTTTTTGCTGGCTCAAATAGAAAAGCAGATTTTGGGTGCAGGGAATGAGGCTCAGTTTTGCAGAGATCTCAATGGGCCAAGGTAGGCAACTGATTTTGGCACTTCAAATCGAATGAGGTGGAGAGATTAGACAGGTCAAGAGTTGAAGAGGGCAAGGGAAACCATGGATCCTCTCCAAACAGTTGAAAACATCAAGAAACTAAAGCAAACCTCAAGTAGAGCACTGCAATTTCAATGGATTCTACTTACACTCTTGTTTGATTTAGTTAGGAAGAAACAAGATAGATAATGTCATACATAACACATAAGTAAATTCAAAATTACAAAGAAAAGCACTGTACCAAAACAAAATGCCACAGGGATCCCAAAGAGTGCTGCAAATCCTGGTCTCAATTCCTTAGCCAAAATGCTGATATGAGTGTACAATGAAGCTCAAGGCTTTCTCAAAAGTCCAACCATGCTAATGACTGAAAAACTACATAATATAGACAAACCATAGCTCAACCTAGCCTCTGGGGGTCGAGCTCACATGTTTAGGAGCTGTTTCAACTAATTATAAATTGAGAACTAGAAATCAGGCAATAGAACAGCATGCCTCTAGAAACAAGGGAACTGATTCATTCAATTTCAAACAACTTTTTAACAGATGAATCTACCTCCATAAGTGAAATTTTGACATATTTACATCATGATCCATCCCTGTACATTGAATTACATCACAAATTTGACATTAAGAAGGTGAAAAAGTCAAACTGGCAAAAGATAGGCGAAAAACAGAGCATTCTTGGTTAAATTGGGCCAAATTTCCTCTATGCACTGCGCCTAATTCTCTATGCGTAGCGCCTGTTTGGAGCCACTTTTGAAGGCATTCTCGGTGTCCAAATTCGCTCCAAGTGTACATGTTGGAAAGGTCTGCCTGTCTAATTTCCAACCCAAGTGGAATTTTCCAATTTGGCCTCCATTTGTCCCTCCAAAATTCAGTTCTCCCAACACTGCTTCCTGTTTGTCAAAATAGGGGTAGTGAGGTCATTTTTTGAGTGTTTTTGACCTTTTTGAGGGCTCAAAACCTGTCCAAATTTCTTGGCCATTGGTAGGCAAGAATATTTTTTCATGCCAAATCCAAAATTGCTGAGTTTTTGTCATTTGGAGGCTCCTATCAAAAGCGAGCACTAGGTGGCGCGACACATAGAGTAGAAAATCCTGTGTTTTGTGCCAAAAATTCAAAAAATGCAAAAAGTGCCCCAATTTTTTTGAATTTGGGCTGATTATTCTTCATCAAGCATTGTGTTGCACCAAGGAAGCCTCAGCCAATATCTGAAGTCCTTCATGCTCCTTTTGCCTCCTTGATGCTCTCTTCAATTTTGCCTTCAGGCTCCTGATTCTAGCTTGGTACACCATATTCCTTGAAAATTAATGATATGCCATGTTTCTCAACATATTATTCTCATTGATAGCCTTTTCTAACCTCCTCTCCAAGTGGATATTGGCTCTTCCAAGCCATGACTCCCGATCGGCATTAACCTCTTGCTCAAGTGAAGTGAGCTCCACCCCCCTCCTTTGGGCAGCTTGGTGATTCTCCCGAATGTTTTGCAACTCCATAATCACTTGCTGATCTTCAAGCTGCTTATTTCTTTGCTCCAAGTACTGTATTTTCCATTTATCCCTTTCCAAGTTGAGGGACAAGGCATTGATATCCGCCTGCTGCTCTTAAATGACTTATTTGAGATTTGTGCTCTAAAGGCCCATATCCGTATCATCACCCTCAATGAGAATGAAATCAGTCTCCCGCTCACCTGATGGTCCTTCATCCTATAGCAGCCTCTTGCCTTTGTCCTGAACCTGTTGTGCTGATGATGGAAGCGAGACCCCTTCCACCCCGGGTGGAGATAATACTCGCTTAGTTGCTGCGAACAACCGTCTAGTGCCCTTCTGATAAGTGATAAACACCGACATACTAGCGGTCTGTGTCTCATGACCCTCATGCTGATATGAAGGTCCACCTGTCTCATGTATAGTCTCTGAAGGTCCCTGAGGAGCTGTGAAAAACTCATGAGAAATGAAGTCCTCCCAAGTGATGCCCTGTAAGCCAAGCTGATGGATGACCACAATTTTAATGAGAGCAAAATGATATATACTGTTGAACTGCTGCTGAGGAGTCTTGTGCTGTACTAGGGTGGTCATCTTCTCAATGTTTCAGCACATGAAGTAGGGGAGGTTCATCATCCTCACCTTGGTAAAATGCATCAGCAGTCTGATATGATAAGCATATAAATGGGAAAACCGACCCTCACAGCTGAAATACTTCATTATCAATTTCATCAAAGGAGCATAAGAATATTTGAGGTACTGGAAAGGAAACACTCTCCTGAGCTGTCTCAAATAATCGGGTTTGATGTATGGTTCATAATGCTGCCGGTCAATTTGCTGCCTCTTGTTCCATTGCTCTCCAATGTTAGGAATACCGGTTGCTAGTGAAATAGATTCTGGTGTTAATGTGAAGGTGACACAACCTAGAGTGGCTTGAAAATCATGTAAATGCAACACAAAAAAATGGGCCAACTCATGGTGAAACTGAATGCTAGAAACCTTCTCACAAAATTCATAGCAGGACTGGTGCTGAAAACAAGTGATGGCAAGAGGGCAGGCTTGTAACTCAGCAAGAGTGGTTGGTTCTTTCGAATATGTTTGCCACCTCTATGAGGCTTCCTGGGTGCATGTACCTCTGTTGGTGAGTCACTGTGTGTCTCCTCTTCATAATCATATGAGGGATCAGATGCCATCTCTGCTAGTGGATGAACTATCTTGATGAGAAGTAGGTGATTTATGATGTGTTTTGACTTTTGCCACTAAGGGAAAAAGTGATATGAGGGACCGTGGAGGAAGGAAACAATGAGGGATTTAGGGGCTGTTGGGACGGTTTTCAGTTAAGGGAATAGGGAATTAGAGAGTAATTTGGGAGCTTTTGGTATAGGACTAGGGTTTGGGAATTTGTATTTGGGTTTTGGGAAATGGGAATTGGGGTAGGAATAGATGATGTTTTAGGAATGTGTGAATTTAGGGAATAGGGGAATCAGGGAAAATGAGTGAGGGAGTGGAAAGGTGAGGGAATAAAAAGATTGACTTGGCAGCCAAAACAACAGTTTCAAACCCTAGGCAACAGTTTCCTTTGAGAGATTTCAAGGGATAGGGTTTGATTTCTTTTTAAACAATCACCATAAGACAACCACCATAAACTTTGTAGCAAAATATTTCACTAGCCAAGAGGAGGACTATACTTACTTATACACTGGAAGATTTGGGTGATTTTGGCGTTTTGGAGAAGTTGCTAAAGATTTTGGGCTTGCCGGCTCTATGTGCCACACCTCTGTCTTGGGGCGATTTTTCACCAACTTTGTCTTACTTGCTCACCAACACGACTTTGCTTTGCCCAACTTTGTCTTTGAGTGCAAATGAGCTTTTCAAATTGGAGAAATGACTTATATACAAGGAGCCTTTAAATTTTTGGTTTGCAAAACCCACTTTTACAATGTTTTGAAAATGACTTTATTTTAACTCTGTTTTGAGCTTTTTCACTTTATTAGAACTTGTGATGAACTGAATGACTTATGTTTTGTTTGTTTTGCAAGGGGTTGGAGCTACTAAGGCTAGGAAAAGTGACCAGGGTTGTAGGTGAAGTAATTTACATATGAAGGGAATAAAATTACATGAATTTGTACAATAAAATCTAAAAATACCCTGTTTTTCCTCAAAATAGAGTTTTGAGGAAAAACACATCTCTGAACACTTGATCATGAAATTTATTGATGCTGGAACCTCCTCATGTGCCTGCTGGTTATTATTGGACTTTTTGAAACCCTTTTTGATGAAACCCTAATGAAACCCTAGACCTAAATGACGATGAAACCCTAGGAAAGACTTTTGCAATTTTTAAGACAAAAAGGTGACTGTATACAATTTTTGATGAATAAACATGAGCCAACAGGTAAATGACATGAGGGAAACTGTAGGAGAAGCCACTACCATCAGATGATCCATGCGCCTAATGGAATGCAACTGACTGGGCGGGACACCTAATATGCAATGCAACAAGAGGATTTGATCTCTGACGGAGGGATGAAGATACCGACACTAACATTGGCTCCAATGGGGATGGTAGCTCCTTGGAGGTGCCAAGAACTACAGATCTTTGGAAAGCAGACAGTGCCTTCATCCATTGGGCAATGGAGTCAAAAACTCAAGCTGAAATGCATGACTGAAAACTGATGACTCGACGACACAAATTGACTCTCACTCAACTAAAAACTGACTTGATACTTAAACACAACCGATAAACTGGAAATGATGCTCAAAGTAGAGCTTATTCATCAAAACCTACTCTAACAGTTTCATTCATCACCTGATCAAGTGAAATGAAACAACCAATGCAACCAAGTAAGTATTCCAGCTGCTATTTGAATTCTCCGCAAGTGCTTGCTTATGAACAACAAGAGAGAACTACTGAAAGGCAACTCCCATGAAAACTTGTGAACAGATCCATTGAATACTATAGATTCTCTATCCGCTTCCAAAAACACTGCATAAGGATCTCGAAATTCATGCACACTGGGACTTAACTCATCCAATGGATTACTTCTCTTCTCCTCATACCATGAATACGAACTTTGTTTTGAGCTTTGTGACGAGACTCCTGCTAAAAATGACAAAGAAACCAGTTGCCGGATCAAATTTATATCAGCACACGTTTCAAGCTCACATGTAGTCAATGGAGAAGGACTTGGATTGCAGACATCATCCAACACATCAGCTATTGGATCATGAAAAACTCGAAAAGACTGCTGCAACCGATTTTCTATTGGTTCCAATGAGATTCCATGATGTCCTATAAGCTGCTCATTTGAAGATATACTATGCAATTTACCCTTAAAAAACTAAAATGATTCAAAACAAAATGGTACAGAATCATCTTGTATCATTTGATCATATGTGTCAGCTTCCATGTCTTCATCTGCAACTTGAAAATCAATGGCATTCGAGGGCTGCAACTCTGGATATGTAAAGTCTTGAACAAGGTTTTCATTGTTCTCAAGATGATGCAGATCAAAACTTGTCGACAATTGATTTCTGATTGCATGAAAGTTGTCTCTGATGAACTGAAATGAATCAAAACAAAAAGGCAAAGATCCTTCACTTACATCAAAATTTTCTGCGCTTTCCTCCTCACTTCCATGACTGATATGCATCGACTGAACATTGTATTCGAGCTGCTGAAAGTGAACTTCTTCCTCCCACAAACTAGCTACTGATTTTTCTGCAAGATTAGCTTCTGTTTGGAGAACATAATCATAGTCATACTGATCAAACTGAGGCAAATCATCAGTATAAAAGACATCATCAAGCATACATGTCATATCAACAGATCTCTCTTCTCTAAGATGATTAATAAAACAATCATTATCAGATCTATGACAACTGGGATAAGAAAGAAAATGTTTTGGATCAGCAACTTGTTCTTCTTCAATCAGCGAGCCATGGGCTTGAACATCATAATCATTCCTTGCAATGATCCTTTGCATCATCTCTTCCACTGCACTTACCAAAATGTCAAGCTTTACCTCTAGAGATGTTGATTCATCTGGATCTATGTTTTTCATCTCTTCTTCCTTCAACTTTTCCCTTCGGATCAACAAATGAGCCTCTACATCTACTGCATTGTTCTACATCTCTTCAAGTGTTGCAAGGTTATTTTCTCTTAGCTGAAACTCCATTTTCGGATCAAAGGCACCCGAGTAGTGCAAGAGAGCAGATCCAGGAGGAGGTCTTATATTAACAGGCATCGAATAATAAACTTGGTTAAATCTGGCAGAAAATTGTTGTACTGTCTCCCCTGGCAGTCTTTTCAGCTGGTTATACTCTTCTATAATCAAGAAAGGGTTCTGTCTGACCACCCACCTGTCGAGGAAAACTTTGACGAACTGCTGGTAATCTGAGATGCTCGCATTAGGTAGGGTTTTGAACCAACTCTTGACTTTGCCTTGCAAAGAGAGAGCAAAAAGCCTAATACTAACATCTTCTTCATCAACTTCAAAAAGGTCAAGAAAAGACTCAAAATTCAATACATGTCTCTCAACAGTGATATTGTCGCGTTCGCCATCAAATCTTGGTAGATATAGATCATTATTTTTAGGGAAAGCATGGGATATAGGAGGTAAAATCAGAGGCTTGTATTGATTTCGAATTTTATAAGGTGTAGGAGTATGTACAAAAGGTGTAGAATCAATCTTGGTCTCTTGAGGTTCATCAATTTGAAGATGGTCATCACAAGCTTCAGAAAAAGGATCTTGATCAAGCTCAAAGGCATGCAAATCTTTGGTATTTACAATCTTCAAAGGGAAGGAATCAAATGCAGGCCGAGGATCTTTTCTCAAATACAATATACTTTGCAAAGCCTTCTTGACATTCTTGGGAAAAGAGAAGAAATAATTTATGACAAAGAACAAAATGTCTTGGATGAAATTCCAACTTGAATACCTGATCTTTCCATATTGTCCTTTCATGTTTTTGCTGGTCAGGTTCATCCTCCAGTGGAGTCTTTGGATCTGATCTCAAAAATGATTTGGAATCGCCAAGTGAATGATTTCAGCCTTTCCGGTGTCTGATCGTTGTCCACCATCAACAATCAGATCTAAACTTGATACATGTTACTGGGGCAATTTGCAAGTCATATGTTTAGCTTATAAGACTAGACCGAAGATTGACTGAATCAACTTTTATCTACTTATGCACTCGCAAAGCAATGTGCAACTCGAAGGCTTCCTGGCATAACTTCAGGCTCCGTCTGTAGTTTATAAAGCAAGAACACTAACAAACAAATAAGCTTTTCTTCCCCAGTATGGTTGCCACTATGTTAGTGCCTAGATTTACCTAAGGCTAAGAAAGGTAGGATCCAGGGCCAACATCAAACCACGCTTATCCTGGTAGCTAGCCCTACCAGGTTGGGAGAGGGCTCTCTCCGGGTCAATCTCAGCAAAATATAATCACTAAAGGCTTGAGATGACTGATATAACTTCTGATCTTTGTAGAAACTTTTTCTACAATTATCTAGCTCTGATACCATGTAGAAAATTTTTCTACAATTATCTAGCTCCGATACCATGTAGAAAATTTTGAATAATTTAACACATATTCAATGGAGATTATCCTGATCATGTACTAATGCGGAAAACATACACAATACATAAGCTCCTCTACGTTGATCAAGAATATAGCAGCATCAATAACAATAAAACATCAAGAGCATTCACACATTAACACAGTATGTATCACGGGGAAAGCATCTCGCTAAAAACCCCACACTATTTGTATATTAATGATTGAGTCATGTAACATTACACAACATAATACTTCTCACAAGTATCTCCACCTCTGTTACACACAATACAGCTCAGATCTGATCTCCAAATCTCTTCCACTGCTTGCCTGCCTCCACTGCTCAATACCTGCTCTGAAAACTGATGAGAATTGCTTCCCAAACTCGATTTTCACCTGCAAAATAGTCACTCACTCTTTGTGGACGTGAGCAAAGGCTAAAATGCGGGCCAAATACGTGAGCAAACTCATTGGCATACTCAATCCTTTGATTGTGCAAGATCTGGTGCACAACTATAGTCACAACTGATAGCAATCTGATTCTCTACCACCTGTCCCTGTTGAACTGAACATGAACTGACATGCAACTGAGTTAAATGATGTATTCTTTAGTTGTATTATGAGTTAATAATTAGTTTAACAACTCATCATTAGTCTATCTGCAGTTAGACTAACTACAACCAGTTTAACTAAGTTAAACTGAACACAACTCCATCAACTGTACCTCCAGTCCACTAAACTCAACTCACTTGAGTTCTAACTGAAGTCATGCATGCAACAACTCAACTGACTCATAAGAAAAACGAATTTCCTTCTGACAGCTGCATGTGCCACTTTCGTAGCTCAAACTGAAGTGCTCCAAGAGAATAAGATTAAGTTTATAGTCCAAATATTATTGTGAGATAATAATATTTGACTTTTCTATTTTTGACAGCCAGTCTAAAAATAGACTTGATCACTCACACTGTGATCACTCACACTTTCATAAAAAATAGAAGTCCATCTATTTTTCCCAACTTGATCAATCATCCATAAACATAGACATGATCCATATGTCTAAAAATAGACTTGCGCCAAAAATAGCCTGCGGGCCCACTTAGTGAAGGCGACTCTTTTCACTAAGCTCCATCATCTTGTTGCAATCTCAACACTCCCTCTCGACAAGATATGGATTATCAGCAACCCCTATCCTGCCTCGGTGGTACTCGAATTTGCTCCTGGTGAGAGCCTTCGTCAGAATATCAGCATCCTGATCCTCCGTTGGAATGTACGAAAGTAACATGATCCTCCGCTGCACACAATCTCTGATATGATGGTACCTGATGTCAATATGTTTAGATCTATCATGAAATACAGGATTAGCCGAGAGTTTAATGCAACTCTGGTTATCACAGTAAATCACAGTAGGATCCAAATGAGAACCGAACAAACCAACCAGGATCTTCCTCATCCATATAGCCTCGCATGCAGCCAAACTTGCTGCCATATACTCGGCCTCCGCTGAACTGAGTGCCACAGATCTCTGCTTCCTGCTGTACCAAGAAACTGCTGTCGATCCGATACTGAAGACCCCTCCTGATGTGCTCTTTCTGTCTGTTGGGCTCCCTGCCCAATCTGCATCCGTGAAGCCACATAGCTTCACCTCATCCTCCTGTCTGTACCACAAACCATATCCCGATGTGCCTCTCAAGTAGCGCAATACATGCTTGCCCGCCTTCCAGAAGAGCTTGGTAGGCTTAACCATAGCTTGTGAAAGCTGGTTAACTGCATAGCATATATCAGGTCGTGTATTGACCAAATACATCAGCGACCCCACCAACTGTCGATAAACAGTGGCCTCCACTTCTTCTCCCGAAGTGGCATCCTCCTTCCTCCAACCTCCAGGAAGAGGAGTATCAACAGGCTTGCAACCATGCATGTTGAACTTCTCCAGTATCTCCCGAGCATACTTCCCTGAGAAACAAACAGTCCACCACTGCGCTGCCATATTTCCAATCCTAGGAAATAGTGAAGGAGGCCCAAATCCTTCATCTCAAACTCTGTAGCAAGATCCTTCTTGCATGACAGTATCAACAGCTCATCACCCGTTAGAATCAAATCATCAACATACAGTACAATGATAAGCAACTTACCCTCCACCACAATCTGGTATAGGTTCGGATCCGCCTCGCTCTTGGAGAATCCAAGTCCTGTGAAATAGCTGTCTATCCGTGTGTACCAAGCACGTGGTGCTTGCTTCAACCCATACAACGCTCTCTTGAGCCTGCACACATGCGACTCGCTGCTGAAGACTTCAAAGCCTTCGGGTTGCTCAATGTACACCTCCTCCTCAATGACTCCGTTGAGGAACGCAGTCTTCACATCCATCTGATGAATGTGCCATCCCATCTGCGCTGAGAGAGCAAGAATCATCCGTATGGAAGAATACCTTGCGACAGGTGCAAAGGTCTCCTCATAATCGATCCCCTCAATCTGTGAAAAGCCTCGGGCAACAAATCTTGCCTTGTACTTCTCCACACTCCCGTCAGCTGCCTGCTTAACTTTGTAGATCCATCTCGAACCTACCACTGATTTCCCTTCCGGTCTAGGAACAATCTCCCATGCACTGTTTCTGACAATAGAATCATACTCTTCCACCATGGCGTCTACCCATGCGGGATCCTCCACAGCTTCCTCGAAAGAGGATGGCTCAGTCACAACACACTTGCTCATAAGAGCCATGTATCCAGTGTACCGATCAGGTGACTGTCTCTGCCTGCGTTGGGCTGTAGGTGGTCCTACAACTTTCTCTGCATCTTGAGCCAGTCGCTCAGCTTCTGTCAAGCGCTTTCGCCCTCTGATGGTTGGCGCTGCATGAGTGGTCTCTTCCACTCCATGAACCTCGTCCTGTGGCTGATCCACGTCCTGAAGCTCATCCTTAGGAACTAATAGCTCCTCATCTGCATGCAAGTGTAGCTCCCTCTCAAGCGAACACTTCATGGCTTTCTCCTCCTGAAATTTTATATCCCGTCGCACAACAGTTTTACCACTGTCTGGCAAATACACACGATAGTTGTGGGGCGTATCAGTGTACCCCACAAATATCCCAACCTCTGCAGTCGGTTCCAACTTCTTTCTGGCATCCTTCGTCACATGCATGTAAACGTTAGCACCAAAAATCCTCAAATGAGAAAGATCAGGCTTCTTACCAGAATAAGTCTCCTCAGGTGTACTCATGCCAAGTATCCTATGAGGACAACGGTTCTGCACATAAACTGCTGTATTGCATGCTTCCGCCCACAAGTGAAGGGGTAGGCCTTGATCATGCAACATTGCCCGTGCAGCACCCACAATCGTTCTGTTCTTCCGCTCAGCTACCCCGTTCTGCTGTGGGTTATGGGGAGCTATGAGCTCTCTACGAATCCCTTCTGCCTTGCAGAAATCCTTGAACTCGTCCGAGATGTATTCACCACCATTATCGCTCCTAAGAGCCTTCACCTTCTTCCCCGACTCCTTCTCGACCAGTGCTTTGAATTCACAGAACTTTGAATATGTCTCGCTCTTCTTCTGCATGAAGAAGATCCAGCACTTACGAGAGAAATCATCAACAAAAATCACATAATACCTGTGTTTTGCTGTCGAAGCAACTGAGAAAGGTCCACACACGTCTGTGTGAATTCTCTCAAGGATCGTCGTGGCGCGACTATCCTTCTCGTGAAAGGTGGCTTTCACAAACTTCCCCAAAGTACACCCCTTGCACTGATCTGACTGCGCAAGTGTGCCTTTAGGAAGCCCTGTAGTGATCTGCTGCAGTATCTTCAAGGCTCCATGGTGAAGGTGACCCAATCTCCTGTGCCACAACTCGCCATCATCCCGGCTCACCAATCCTTCTGCCTTGCCTGCCATTGCTGCGCATCCATCTACATGCAACTGATAAAGGTTCCTCACTCGAACCCCTATCTTCCGGGTCTCACCAGTTGTCTTGCTGCGCAGGAAGTCCTTTCCCTCGCTGAAAACAACATCATACCCCTTGTCTTCTAACATCGCCACTGAGATAAGATTCTTCTTCAATCCTGGAACATGCATGACTTCCTTCAATACGAAGGGTTTACCAGACTCCCTCTCAAAGGAAATGGTACCGATACCGGTCGCACTGTATCTACCATCATCGCCCATCTCGATGTGCACTCCAAGATCTTTGTCCTCCAGATCAGAGAACAAATCTCTATCTCCCGTCATGTGAAAAGACGCACCACTGTCCAAGAACCACACTGATCCCATCACACTTGAAACCAAGCATGCGATCAATGAAAAATCAAGCTCAAACTGAGAAGCTAAGGCCTCTCCCCCTGCAGATCCAGCAGCTTGCTTGTTCTTCTTCTTCTGCAGACAATTTGTGGCATAGTGTCCGTGCTGGTGACAGTGAAAACAATTCACCTTGGACATATCCTGCTTCTTGCCTTTCGCACCGGAATGAGAAGCTTTCTTGTTCTTCCCCTTCTTTGCTTTGGCAGCCAAAGCGCAATTCTCTTCATCAGATACCTTTGATGAAGATCCATTCTCACCTTTATTGTTACTGAGTTTATCCTTGAGCGCCAGGTCGCTCTTGCTTTGGAATAACATTCGCAATCTGTTGAAAGACATTTCAACAACACTGCTGCAAATTCGAATTCCACCAGCTCCAACTCAACTGCCTCGAATCTAAGATTCGTGAAAACACAATATTTCTCGTACAGAGATTGATTGTATGGGCATTTACCGGATATTTCACCTTCCAAAGGAAGGATGAATCCAGAGGCTACCTGGCCCGATTACAGGCTCTGCCTAGAGAAATAGAATGTAAACACTTCTTGAATAGTAGATCTGATGATCAACAGCTCCGATCAACCCTCGCTTGATATCCTGTAAAAATCTCTTCTACAAATCAAGCTGCTCTGATACCATGTAGAAACTTTTTCTACAATTATCTAGCTCTGATACCATGTAGAAAATTTTTCTACAATTATCTAGCTCCGATACCATGTAGAAAATTTTGAATAATTTAACACATATTCAATGGAGATTATCCTGATCATGTACTAATGCGGAAAACATACACAATACATAAGCTCCTCTACGTTGATCAAGAATATAGCAGCATCAATAACAATAAAACATCAAGAGCATTCACACATTAACACAGTATGTATCACGGGGAAAGCATCTCGCTAAAAACCCCACACTATCTGTATATTAATGATTGAGTCATGTAACATTACACAGCATAATACTTCTCACAAGTATCTCCACCTCTGTTACACACAATACAGCTCAGATCTGATCTCCAAATCTCTTCCACTGCTTGCCTGCCTCCACTGCTCAATACCTGCTCTGAAAACTGATGAGAATTGCTTCCCAAACTCGATTTTCACCTGCAAAATAGTCACTCACTCTTTGTGGACGTGAGCAAAGGCTAAAATGCGGGCCAAATACGTGAGCAAACTCATTGGCATACTCAATCCTTTGATTGTGCAAGATCTGGTGCACAACTATAGTCACAACTGATAGCAATCTGATTCTCTACCACCTGTCCCTGTTGAACTGAACATGAACTGACATGCAACTGAGTTAACTGATGTATTCTTTAGTTGTATTATGAGTTAATAATTAGTTTAACAACTCATCATTAGTCTATCTGCAGTTAGACTAACTACAACCAGTTTAACTAAGTTAAACTGAACACAACTCCATCAACTGTACCTCCAGTCCACTAAACTCAACTCACTTGAGTTCTAACTGAAGTCATGCATGCAACAAATCAACTGACTCATAAGAAAAACGAATTTCCTTCTGACAGCTGCATGTGCCACTTCCGTAGCTCAAACTGAAGTGCTCCAAGAGAATAAGATTAAGTTTATAGTCCAAATATTATTGTGAGATAATAATATTTGACTTTTCTATTTTTGACAGCCAGTCTAAAATTAGACTTGATCACTCACACTGTGATCACTCACACTTTCATCAAAAATAGAAGTCCATCTATTTTTCCCAACTTGATCAATCATCCATAAACATAGACATGATCCATATGTCTAAAAATAGACATAGTCTAAAAATAGACTTGCGCCAAAAATAGCCTGCGGGCCCACTTAGTGAAGGCGACTCTTTTCACTAAGCTCCATGATCTTGTTGCAATCTCAACAATCTTAGGCTAGGTATGTGTGCAAGAGAGTTTGATTGAATAAAATAATGTTTTTTGCTGGCTCAAATAGAAAAGCAAATTTTGGGTGCGGGGAATGAGGCTCAATTTTGCAGAGATCGCAATGGGGAAAGGTAGGCAACTGATTTTGGCACTTCAAATCAAATGAGGTGGAGGGATTAGACAGGTGAGGAGTTGAAGAGGGCAAGAGAAACCACGGATCCTCTCCAAATAGCTGAAAACATCAAGAAAATAAAGCAAACCTCAAGTAGAGCGCTGCAATTTCAATGGATTCTATTTACACTCTTGTTTGATTTAGTTAGGAAGAAACAAGATAGATAATGTCATACATAACACATAAGTAATACAAAATTACAAAGAAAATCACTATACCAAAACAAAATGCCACAGGGATCCCAATGAGTGCTACAAATCATGGTCTCAATTCCTTAGCCAAAATGCTGATATGAGTGTACAATGAAGCTTAAGGCTTTCTCAAAAGTCCAACCATGCTAATGACTGAAAAACTACATAATATAGACAAACCATAGCTCATCCTAGCCTCTAGGGGTCGAGCTCACATGTTTAGGAGCTGTTTCAACTAATTCTAAACTGAGAACTAGAAATCAGGCAATAGAATAGCATGCCTCTAGAAACAAGGGAACTAATTCATTCAGTTTCAAACAACTTTTTAACAGATGAATCTACCTCCATAAGTGAAATTTTGACATATTTACATCATGATCCATCCATGTACATTGAATTACATCAAAAATTTGACATTAAGAAGGTGAAAAAGTCAAACTGGCAAAATATAGGCGAAAAACAGAGCATTCTTGGTCAAACTGGGCCAAATTTCCTCTATGCGCCGCCCCTGATTCTCTATGCATAGATCCAAAGTCTCGCTTCTTTTGTTTAAACTTCTGCTCGACCTTGACGGCATATCGGTATGCTGCGCCGAGCGAGGGGATGTTTAGGAATTGTATTTCTTCCTGGATGTACTTGTGCAGGCAGCCACGGTATTTGAGTATCAAATGTTGCTTCGAATCCTTGATACCCAACTTTGTGCGAAGGGTATGGAAAAGATTGGTGAACTCCGACACGTCTTGGTCCCTTCCATGCCGCAGCGTGGTCCACTTTATGTATTCATCCTCATAGCTTCCGACAGGGTAGTACTGCTCCTTGATGGCATCTCGGAATGAATCCTAGGTGGGTGCGGCTGAAAATAATGAGCCAGTACTTTCATCCTTCTGCTCGCAGTAGGTTTCCCACCAGTCCTTGACGTGGGGGGCTGCTTTGAGGAGAGCAAAAATAATCTTTTCCCGACTCGAAAATTCATGAACAGAAAAATAACCCTCTAGCAGATTTAACCATTTATCTACGGCATCGGCGTCTATCTGACCCTCGAATATGGGGATTTCAAAATTAACTTGTACCTTAAAGGGTGTGGCGTTTCTAGAGGAGCTGCCGGAAGCCGATGCGCCACTTCTGGGTAGCCGCTGAAGGATCTGGGCAAAGCTGTCCATCATCGCGTTCCGTTGTCGCTCGAGGGCTTCTTCGAGCAAGATTTTGATGGGATCTCCTGCCCCCTCGTCTTTCTTCTCGTCCGCCATGGGAGGCCGTCTGGATTTGCGAGGCTGGTCTTGCAAAGGTTCAACCAGTTCAAGCCCTAACTCCTTATATCCCGACCTTGTTGGGGACATGCAAAGAAAAACAGAGAAAAAGCAGACCGCTCTGATACCACTGATCCGGATTTAAACAGGAACGCAACAAATTACAGAGATAACCATATACAGAAAGATGCAGCGGAAATAATACTTCATTTCATTAATGGAAAATACTGAAATATGTTTACAACTAGAAATGGAAATAAACCAGCTAGGGCGATGGTAGCTTATCTCTGAGAAGAGATGTGATGGCTACATGCCTCTGAACTGTGTTACAATGAGGCTCGAAGGCCTATTTATTGTTGAGAAACAATGGAAAAACCCTTAACATTCCAAAACCTAACCCTAGGAGGTGAAACACCAAACTGTGGGCCCCGTTTGGGGTAAGTTGGTACATCAACTTCCCGGGGTCGTAACTTTGGCATATGATCTCCGTTTGACGCGTACAATAGCTCATTAGAAAGATCTATCTGAGCACTATCATTGTTGGAACGGGCAACATGGGTCCATACCATGGACCCATGTTGCCCCCGGATTCCCCAAAAAACGTCGTTTAGGGCCTCAAAACGGCTCCGGAAGTTCAGGACCCGAAAAACTGCTAAAAATAGTAAGTTGTGCTACAATTAAGGAAACTGAAAATGCTGAGAAAGACAATGGTGGGGGTCCAGGTGGACTTGGCAGGTGGCCACCAATATCCACCTGGATCAGGGAGCACCCACTTCTTAGCGCAGGCAGAGGAGGTCACCTGAGAGGTACATTGGATACATGGCTCTTATGGGCAAATGTGTTGTGACAAAGCCATCTTCCTTTAAGGAAGCAGTGCAACAACCAGTTTGGGTTGATGCCATGGTGGAGGAGTATGACTCCATACTTCATAATAGTGTTTGGGATGTGGTTCGGAGACCGGAGGAAAAGTCAATGGTGACCTCCCATTGGATTTACAAGGTAAAGCAAGATGTAGATGGTAATGTGGAGAAGCATAAGGCTAGATTTGTGGCCCGTGGCTTTTCACAGGTAGAGGGGATTGAATATGATGAGACCTTTTCTCCTGTTGAAAGGTACTCGTTAATCAAATCTAATGAGCACAGATGGGTTGCAAGATACATTAGATGGATGTGAATACAACCTTCCTTAATGGCATGATTGAGGAAGAGGTGTACATAGAGCAACCTAAAGGTTTTGAGACCTTTGAAAGTGAGTTGCATGTGTGCTGGCTAAAGAGAGCGTTGTATGGACTGAATCAAGAACCCTGTGCTTGGTACACTAGGATAGATAGGTACTTCACCGGGTTGGGCTTCATGAAGAGTGAAGCAGATGCGAACCTGTACCACATAGTGGTTAAAGGTAAACTATTTATCATTGTACTTTATGTTGATGATCTCATAGTGACAGGTGATGATCAACTGATCAAGTTTTGCAAGGAGGACCTTGCAAGAGAGTTTGAGATGAAGGACACGGGGCTTATGCATTACTTTCTTGGCCTGGAGGTATGGCAGGTAGATGGGGATTTGTTTGTGTCTCAGGGCAAGTATGCCAACGAGATACTCAGGATATTCCACATGGAGAGCAACAAACCCATGGAGACTCCTCTAATAGGTAACTGAAGGAAGGAGGATGCTACTTCAGGGGAAGTAGTGGAAGCTATTGTTTACAGGAAACTTGTGGGTTCACTCATGTACTTAGTGAACACACGACCAAATATGTGCTATGTAGTTAACGAACTTAGTCAAGTGATGGTTAGGCCTACCAAGTTGTATTGGAAGGTGACAAAGCATGTGTTGAGATACCTCAGGGGCACTTCTTAGTATAGATTATGGTATAGACGGACATATGGAGCGAAGCTTCAAGGCTTCACCAATGTAGATTGGGCAGGGAATCCATCCAACCGAAAAATCACATCAGGAGGGATCTTCAGTATTGGGTCAACAATAGTTTCTTGGTATAGCAGGAAACAGAGATTAGTTGCACTCAGTTCGACAGAAGCAGAGTACATGGCTATGAGTCAGGTAACATGCGAGGCCATCTGGATGAGGAAGATCCTAGTCGGTTCGTTTGGTCAACAGATTGATCCAACTATGACTTACCACAATAACCAGAGTTGTATCAAACTCTCTAAAACTCCAGTCTTTCATGATCAGTCTAAGCATATTGATATCTGATATCATCATCTCAGAGATTCTTTATTAAGGCAGATTATGTTGTTACAATACATTCCCACGGAGGAGCAAGATGCTGACATTTTGACAAAGGCATTATCAAGATGTAAATTCGAGTTTCACAGAGACATGATTGGGGTAGCTGATAATCCCTTTATTGTTGAGTGTGAGTGTGTTGGCATTATGACTCAGGTTTGGCGCTATGGCACAGGTGTTGTCCTTGATGGCAACTCACTCTGGTGACAAATCACAGTTCAGGCTCTCAAAATGATAGAAAATGAGATACCCGCAGGTGCGCCGAACAAAAGCCGCGGACCCGCAGGTGCTCCGAACAAGAGGTGCAGACATACCTGCAGGTTCTCCGAACAAAAAGTGCGGACGTCAAGTTCACACACTTTCATGCAGAGAAACGCGCGCACGTGGGAAATTTTATGGTTGATCCATGGTATTTAGTCCGACGTTTTTGATCCTATGGTTTTGGTCCGTGGTATTGCATCTAAAGTATTGAACCTAGGTTTTGGGTCCCTAGTATTGGATCTCTATGGTTTTGGACCATGGTTTGAGTAAGGCCTTGTCTATAAAAAGGAAAGGAGATCATTTGGCTAGGCGCTTATGTGTTGAATATCTTAAGGAGAGCAAGATCTGAAATTCTGGTGATCGGTTGCTGAGTGATAACTGGATCTAAATCAAGGAGAAGCCTGAACATTATAAGGCGGATCTACTGATGGGTCGAGATCTCCTTGGCGCATGATTAGATCTGTAAATCTGAAAGTCTGGGGTATACTTGAAGTCTGAAAAACTATCTATACCCACAAGACCGCAGGTGCGACATGGTGTAGGTGCGGAAAACCGCAGGGAAGTTAAGGAGAAGGTGCGGAGACCCGCAGGCCAGTCAAGGAGAAAGTGCGAAGACCGGCTGGTCTGTCAAGGAAAAGGTGCGGAGGTTCGCAGGTTTTGCACATTGCAAGTGCGAAATTTGCAGGACTGACACAGTGTGGGTGCGGAGAGCTGCAGGTTCTACATAGAGAAGCCGCGGATGTGCGCAGGTTTCTATTGGTGAAGTTGCGGACATTTATTAAAATATGTTTTAATTGCTTCTTTCTGTTACTGCTGTGTTCTTGGTTTTGAATTGGTGTCTGGTTACTGGTACTGTGTTCTGAGAAGTTATTGATTCCGTAGGTGCACAAGGAAGTTGATTAATTGCAGATCTATTTGATGTTTGATTGATATTCATGGATCCAGTCTGAAAATTCATGAAACGTGGTCGTTGAGAGAAAAGAGAAGGTTGTAGCCTTCTGCAGGTTGAATCCTGCATGCTGGTATAAGACTACACCAGTACAGAAGCATTGTAAAAAGAAGTTTCTAATTGAAAGAAGATAGAGACATATTGCAGCAGGTGGTTTTCACCCACATTGGGTTTCCACCTTATATCTTGTGTTCTTTGGTGCGATTGGTTGCTCTATTTTTCTTGTTCCTATTTACTCTTATATGGTTCTGACACACAAATTAATGATCCACATCTGAAGAATATATTAAATTATAAGTCTGACTGCAAATATTTTTATAAATTGAAAAGAGTTTGATAATACTGATTCACCCCCCCTCTCAGTATTATTTCCAACAATTGGTATCAAAGCCAGTCCTTCAAAAGAAGCTTGATCGCTTGAAGGAAGATCTATCATCATGAGAAACTACGAGAGAGAAGCGTCGATCAGGCCACCAATTTTTGATGGGACCAACTTCGTCTATTGGAAGGTAAGAGTCACAGCCTATCTTCAATCTCTTGGTACAGAAGTCTGGGATATCATAGATATAGGGTACACTTTTCCATTAGCAACTCCTACAGATCCGACTGGTAAGAAGTAGTATGAAACAAATGCAAAGGCTGTCAACACTCTATTAGGATGTCTATCTCAACCAGAATTCGTCAAGGTTATGCAGTATAAAACCGCAAAAGAAATATGGGACAAGATCGTTCTGAGCTATGAAGGAGATGAACAGGTAAAACGAGAAAAACTTCAGACCCTCAGAATTTAGTATGAAAATCTCAGAATGCACAATGTTGAAAGTGTGGCTAACTATTTCCTATGTATAGATGAGATTTTTAATTGTATGAAAAACTTGGGTGAAGAAATAAAAGAGGCTGTTGTGGTTGAAAAGGTTCTAAGATCTTTGTCCTCTAAGTTTGAATCAAAAGTTTCTGCAATAGAAGAAAAACAGAATCTACAGAACCTTACCATGTCACAGCTACACAGAATTCTAATTGCTTACGAAATGAGGAAAGGAGGACCATCAGATAGGAGAGAAGCTGCATTCAAGGCTTCAGGCAAAGGAGATTACTATGAGTCAGGACATATGTCAGAAGAAGAGGAAGAATCAAATTTTGTCAAGAACCTTCAACGGGGTGCTGGAAGATTCAGAGGTAAGTTACCTTTCAAATGCTTTGCTTGTGGAAGAGTTGGTCACTATGCTGCCAAGTGTCCTCATAAAGATAAGCTTGACAAAGGTAAGGAACCTGTTAGATGGAACAAGAAACATAATGTAAATAAGAAAAGCTATTACACTCATGAAGACAATGATGGACTTTCAAATAGTGATGAAGATGAACAAGGTAATAATTATAGAATTTTAATGGCTTTTGAAGATGATGATTTCTTGGATGCTATAGATGAAGAAGGTCTTTATGAAGAGATTTCTAAACTCAAAATTTGCTTAGAAGAAAAGAATATGATCATAGATACTCTGCAATTCCAACTTGCTGAAAAGGAAAAACATCATGAAAAGTTAGAATGTGAAATTGTGGGACTCAGAAAAGAGATTGAGAAAAAAAAAGCTCTTAATCTTAGATTTACTAAAGGATCTGAAACTTTAGATGAGATTATCAAAGTGCAGTGTTCTCCACTAATCAAGACAGGTTTGGGATATAATGAAGAATCATCTCAAGCGCAGAAGCCATCCACCTCCAAAAGTTATCTTGATGCAGCAAGGAGAAGTGAAAAGATTGACAATCAACAGCAACGACACAATGCTGCTCACCAAGAAAATCAGGGACAATTTACCTCAAGAATGAACAAAGACTACCAGGTAAATCGGGGGCAATCTACTTTAAGGATGAATAGAAGCTACAACCAGCCACATGTAAAACCTTCTCAATTTTCCTCAAGAATGGATGTCAATAGAAACTACAATAATTTGGCTGGTAGATTTGATAATCACAGGAGTTTTGTCAATGGCCAATGTTTCTCTTGTCATAACTTTGGTCACAAAGTAGCTCAATGTGTTGCCTATAAGACAATCATGACTAGAGAAGCTCAAAAACAAAGAAGTATGATTGGGATCATGAAAAGGACCTACAATAACTTTTCTGCCATTGAAAATGAAATTGAATGTTCTATTTGTAACAACTTCGGTCATGAAGATTCTGAATGCAGGAGCAGGTTTCGGCAACCAACTCAGAAGGAACAAGCCTCAAGTGCCAAAACATGGAGAATGAAAGAACCGCAACCAGAAAGATGCAGTATAGCCTTATATGCGGAAGGGCAGGAAAATCAATGGTACATCGACAGTGGATGTTCGAAACATATGATGGGTGATAAGGAAAAACTTTAGTCATATAGTTCCTTAGAGAAGGAGAAGAAGGTCTCATTTGGAAATGACACCCCTGCGGTCATAAAAGGTAAAGGTTCTGTTCAGTTGAAAGAAAAGGTCAAAGCTGGAAATGTTATGTATGTTGATGGCTTAAAGCATAACCTATTGAGTGTCAGTCAGATGTGCGATCAAGGAACTGAGGTAATATTTTGATCAAATGGATGTAGCGTTCGTGATCTTGATACAGGAAAAATAGTGATCAAAGGCATAAGAACTCCAAATAATTTATACATATTCAAAGAAGGGCAACATCAATGCTATCTAAGCAGGAATGATGAAAACTGGCTATGGCATCAGAGATTGGGGCATCTAAGCTTCTCACAAATAAGGAAAGCATGCAAATACTAGGCAGTTCGTGGTCTTCTAGACATCAGAATACCAGACAATACAATATCCAAATCATGTCAGTTTGGTAAGCAAACTAGAACTAACTTCCCTGAGAAGGAAGGATCAGCTAGTAGGCCACTTGAACTTGTCCATACTGATGTATGTGGTCCATTGAGGAAATGGTCACCTCGGGGAGAAGAATACTTTATATTATTCATTGACGATTTTTCCAGGATGTGTTGGACAGGACTTATGAAGCACAAAGACGAAGCCTTCGAAAAATTCAAATCTTTCAAAGCCTTGGTTGAAAATGAATTAGATCACAAAATTAAATGCCTCAGGTCTGATAGAGGTGGGGATTTTACCTCAAATGAATTTTTCGATTTTTGTGAAGAACATGGAATAAGAAGGGAATTCTCTACTGCAAGGACTCCTCAACAAAATGGAGTAGTGGAAAGGATGAACAAAACAATTCAACAAATGGCTCGTGCTATGATGGATGAATCTGGAACTCCCGCAACTTTCTGGGGTGAAGCTGCATTTGATGCAGTTGTTATTCTCAACAAGACAAACGTCCGGGTGAACAACACTCAAAATCCTCATGAGCTCTGGTATGGAAAGATTCCTACGGTAAAATATTTAAAAATTTTTGGAAGCAAATGCTATATCAAAAATACTGATGAAAATCTTGGCAAGTTTGAACCTAGAGCAGATGAAGGCATTCTCCTTTGTTACTCTCCCCACAGCAAAGCTTACAAGTGCTACAATAAAAGGCTTGGAAAAATTGTTGAAAGTATTGATGTAGTGGTTGATGAAGAAAACACTCCTAGGCAGGTAAGATCTGAAGATTTCGAAGATGATGAGGACTATCTGTCAACATAAAATTAGATTCGTGATAAAGAAGAAACCCATGAGGCACCAGAAGAACAGATAAGGATAGAAGAAAAAACTCCATCCAGGTACGTTCAGAAGAATCATCCAGAATCTCAAATTTTGGGGCAGAAAGAGGCAGGTATACAAACAAGAAGAACAATTGCAGAAGCTTCAAGTTATTTGGCATTGCTCTCCTCCATTGAACCACAAAATGTAAGAGAAGCATGCAAAAATGAATGCTGGGTCAAGGCAATTGATGAAGAACTTGAGCAGATCGAAAGGAATAACACTTGGGAGTTGGTTCCTAGACCAAAAGATAAAAATGTCATAGGGACAAAATGGATTTTCAAAAATAAGATGAATGAAAATGGGGATGTGGTTAGAAACAAGGCAAGACTGGTTTGTAAAGGGTATGCACAACAAGAAGGCATAGACTTTGAAGAAACATTTGCACCAATTTCCAGACTTGAGGCTATAAGGATGTTCCTTGCTCTATCTAGCTTTCAGAAGTTCAAAGTATTTCAAATGGACGTGAAGTCTGCTTTCCTGAATGGAGACTTGGATGAAGAAGTATATATTGAACAACCAGATGGGTTCATTCTTGGAAATGATCCAAATCTTTTATGCAGACTCAAAAAGGCTCTCTATGGCCTTAAACAAGCTCTTAGGGCGTGGTATTATCGGTTGGATAAGTACCTCCATCAACAAGGCTTTATAAAAGGATCAACTGATGGCAATCTATATATAAAGGTTGACAATGAGAAATTGCTAATACTTTTTGTGTATGTTGATGATATCATCTTTGGCAGCAATGAAGAAGGCATGAGTCAAAATTTTGCCTTGGTGATGCAAAAGGAGTTTGAGATGTCCATGCTTGGTGAGCTCACACATTTCCTTGGTTTGCAAGTCCAACAAAGCAAAGACGATATTTTTCTATCACAAACCAAGTATCTCAAGCAGATCTTGAAGAAATATGGGATGGAGGATTCGAAACCAGTATGTACCCCTATGGTGACAGGATGCAGCCTCAACGCGAATGATGAATCGGCAGCAGTACATCAACCAACCTATAGATCCATGATTGGTAGTCTGCTCTATCTAATAGGTACCCGACCGGACATTATGCATGCAGTGGGAATAGTTTGAAGGTTTCAGGCAAATCCAAAGGAAACTCATCTTCAGGCAGTTAAGAGAATCTTCAAGGAACTCAAAACTATGGCTTATGGTATCCTAGAGGTACAGATCTCACACTTCATGCATACACAGATGCGGATTAGGCAGGGAGAGTGGATGACAGGAAAAACACTAGTGGTGGTGCATTCTTCATGGGTCCTAGATTAGTATCTTGGTTCAGCAAGAAACAAAGCTCTATTGCATTATCTACAGCTGAAGCAGAATATGTAGAAGCTGCATCTTATTGCACACAACTCCTTTGGATGATGCAAACATTGCAAGACATGCAAATCACTTGTAATCCACCTATCTCCATCTTCTGTGATAATACAAGTGCAATCAATATTTCAAAGAATCCTGTCATGCATTCAAAGACCAAGCACATACCAATCAAGTATCATTTTCTTCGGGAACAAGTGCTTGAACAAAAGGTCAAATTGGAGTATGTTCCCTCTAAGGAACAAGTTACTGATATTCTCACCAAACCACTGCCCAGGAAGACCTTTGAATACCTCAGACAAAAGCTGGGGGCAGTTGATGCATCATCTTGTTGTTAAATCTTATCTGGTTCAAAAATTGTTGGTTGTACGTGAGTTTCATATGGAGTATACGCGTACATTTGCTGGTTTATGGATTTGTCAGAGACCAGCTGGCACAGGTTCAGGGGGAGCATATATTCTTCTAATAGTGCATTGTTGGCATTATTATGCTACTGATGTTTTGTCTCTATTTCTTTTGTCAAGGTCATGTAACGGCCTATCTTGGTTGCCCCACTATGCCTGGGATGGATAATGTAATGTGCTTATCATGTATCCCCACTTGGTTGGGTGGATGAGTCAATGTTGATATATTCCCACTTGGTTGGGAGTTGTATGTACGAGTCCTTGGTGATAGGAAGGTCTGTTATGGTGTATAATGTCAGATTTCTTTTGCAGAATATCTTCTTGCAGATCTTGCCTATATGTCAGGGGGAGCTTGGATAGCACAACAGAGCAGAGATTTCAGCATGTACTCAGGGGGAGCATAACCCTTTGCCCTTGATGACAAAGGGGGAGAATGACTTTGAGGATCTTGGGGTTGCCATCAAGTCCAAAGGGGGAGATTGTTGGCATTATGACTCAGGTTTGGTGCTATGGCACAGGTGTTGTCCTTGATGGCAACTCACTCTGGTGACAAATCACAGTTCAGGCTCTCAAAATGATAGAAAATGAGATACCCGTAGGTGCACCGAACAAAAGCTGCGGACCCGCAGGTGCTCCGAACAAGAGGTGCAGACATACCCGCAGGTTCTCCGAACAAAAAGTGCGGACGTCAAGTTCACACACTTTCATGCAGAGAAACGCGCGCACGTGGGAAATTTTATGGTTGATCCATGGTATTTAGTCCGACGTTTTTGATCCTATGGTTTTGGTCTGTGGTATTGCATCTAAAGTATTGAACCCAGGTTTTGGGTCCCTAGTATTGGATCTCTATGGTTTTGGACCATGGTTTGAGTAAGGCCTTGTCTATAAAAAGGAAAGGAGATCATTTGGCTAGGCACTTATGTGTTGAATATCTTAAGGAGAGCAAGATCTGAAATTCTGGTGATCGGTTGGTGAGTGATAACTAGATCTAAATCAAGGAGAAGCCTGAGCATTATAAGGCGGATCTACTGATGGGTCGAGATCTCCTTGGCGCATGATCAGATCTGTAAATCTGGGGTATACTTGAAGTCTGAAAAACTATCTATACCCGCAGGACCGCAGGTGCGACACGGTGCAGGTGCGGAGAACCGCAGGGAAGTCAAGGAGAAGGTGCGGAGACCCGCAGGCCAGTCAAGGAGAAAGTGCGGAGACCGGCTGGTCTGTCAAGGAAAAGGTGTGGAGGTTCGCAGGTTTTGCACACTGCAGGTGCGAAGTTCGCAGGACTGACACAGTGTGGGCGCGGAGACCCGCAGATTCTACATAGAGAAGCCGCGGATGTGCGCAGGTTTCTATTGGTGAAGTTGCAGACGTTTCTTAAAATATGTTTTAACTGCTTCTTTCTGTTACTGCTGTGTTCTGGGTTTTGAATTGGTGTCTGGTTACTGGTACTGTGTTCTGAGAAGTTATTGATTCCATAGGTGCACAAGGAAGTTGATTAATTGCAGATCTATTTGATGTTTGATTGATATTCATGGATCCAGTCTGAAAATTCATGAAACGTGGTCCTTGAGAGAAAAGAGAAGGTTGTAGCCTTCTGCAGGTTGAAGCCTGTGTGCTGGTATAAGACTGCACCAGTACAGAAGCATTGTAAAAAGAAGTTTCTAATTGAAAGAAGATAGAGACATATTGCAGCAGGTGGTTTTCACCCACATTGGGTTTCCACCTTATATCTTGTGTTCTTTGGTGCGATTGGTTGCTCTATTTTTCTTGTTCCTGTTTACTGTTATATGGTTCTGACACACAGATTAATGATCCACATCTAAAGAATATATTAAATTATAAGTATGATTGCAAATATTTGTATAAATTGAAAAGAGTTTGATAATACTGATTCACCCCCCCTCTCAGTATTATTTCCAACAGAGTGTTGAAAATGGAAACAAGAAATTCCAGTTTAATTTGTCCTTGAATTAAACTGAGAATTAAAAGCGAATTCTATTCTCATAGCAACTTGAAAATAGTTAATTAAGTTTAATTAACCTAATTAGCTTAAGAATTTCAAGCTGGAAGTCTTTCTGTAGTCATGTATATGTTCTCCCTAAGTTTTAGGGGTCCAATATGAGTTTAAATTGAGTTGGAAATTAGATCACTCAGTTTACTGAGTTAAGTTCAGTTAAATTAGTTCTAAATTATTTTTGGAATGAATAGAGGGCTAACAATCAGTTGGTGCACTAATGCATCCACTAGTGCTACTCCAATTAACTGAAGATTACCTCATGAGAAACTCATGCATGTCAGTTCAGAGAAAGACCCAATTGAGACTAGAGTGCAGGGACAATGTACTATCAGTGGTATTATTTACTAGAGTGTAAATATCATGCATGCATCAGAGATTGATCCTATGTTTGGATTGTGCAGTTTTGGAAGCATGAATTCCATTTAAATACAGGCTATTCATCCTAGGAATTACACAAGAGATTAGGAGCTTGGAGAGCTGCAGAATTGGCTAAGTTTTGGCCAAGAGCTAGCTTGTGAGCTGAGAGAGTTGAGCATACTTGTGCGGAATTGTTCTAGTGAGAACAAGCTTTGTATATTCACTCATATTTATGATATATGCAATATAGATAGCGGGGTTTTGAGCAATGGCTTTCCCCATATACATCTTGTGTTATGTGTCATTGATTTGTCTTCTTCTTGTTATTATTATTTTCATCGATCTATTGGCTTCCGCTGGTTGAAAGTAGAAGTATATTCTTGTCCTGCACTTTAGTAAATTGCATGAGCTTGTGAATCTATAGGATTTTATACAAGTATAACTATGTCTAGAGTGGATTTAGTAGTGTTTATGGTTTTTATAAAAGATAGGAGGGTATCCTTGGAAGAGGGTGCATTTTCCTTGATATCCCCTTTTGATAGTGAAACTTTTTTACTCCAGGATGAGATGGATGACCCTTTTTATATTGTGCTTGTGCACAAATGAAGCACCACATATAAAATCACCTATGTATTTAAAAAACGTACAATAATATTCTAATTAATTATTAGTTAGGAAGAACCTATTTTGAGCAATGAAATTAATCTCCCAAAATTGAATATCCTCCATGAAAATAGCAATTATTTCCATAATCTCGACTCATAGGACGAGCATTCTCTTAGACGTGGACTCCATGGAGATTTGAAATTCCCCTTATAATTGAAGATGATATTTAAATATTTTATGCAATGAATGATTAGATGGGGATGGAAGATCAAACTACCTTGGGCATGATACCAAATATTGGAAAAGAGAGAATGAGTAACCATGTGATTTTCTGGAAACACCAAGAAATCTTAGGGTGATAAAAGAGAGTTTCATTGAGAGGAGGAGGGCCACTAGGTTAATTAGGGTTTTGGATCTTAACTTTATTAACCCATGGATGTAAATGAATGACATAAGAATGAAAGGTTCAATATGTTATCAAACTATGCAAAGAAATAAAACATGACATGAATGTTTTATTACCTAGTTAAAGCTAATCTAATTTGTCTTTATATGTAATAGTGTAGTGTGGGTGCAACTATGTTTTATTTGTAATGTTTTTGTTACTAGTTTATGATGGTAATGCACGGTTTAAAAGAAGAGTGTTATGCATGTAGAATTATTTCTTCTATTGATTCTGATTTATAGAGGGGCTTGATGCTTCTTTGCATCATTTAGTACTAGAGACAAATACAACATTAGGATAAGAGAAGCATGAAAAGCATAAGAATATTACAAAGGTTGAATTGTTAAATCATAAGATATGAAGTGTTGAGAAGAAGGATGTTGTTGACATTAGATAGTAGATTGTTGTCTAGAACCCGAGGGTTATTCTTATTATTTTGAATTTGTGGAATTTGGCATTGACATGGTTGTTATTGACGCTATGGATTCTTATGCTTTCGTGATACATGTTGCATTCATTTATCATGTTTCAACTCAGATATTGACCTTGTGATTGCATTAGGGTTTTTGGGGTTCTGTTGTTTCAATGATGCATTGAGAGTCTCACGTGACTTCAAAATTTATCTTTCTATAATATTCATTGCAATTGGTGGAGCTACCATGAATTTATGGACAAGACTTCATTTTGTTGACTACATTAGGGTTTGGAAGATGCCAATAAGATTGTCAACCCTTGAAACCCTAGATTGTCATGATTAAAGATCCAACCTTGCTTAGAATTAATCTTCACCCTCCATAATGCATATTCACAAATATTTTAAGGCAATTTCTCTATAATTACATCATCACCTTGGGCATCACAGAATATATCAAAGTCACCTGCAATTAATGGGTTCATTAAGATGCATGAATTTTGAAGTGGCTCCCAAATTTGAGTATGCCTCTTCAACCATTAAAATTTCTAATACCTTGATTTTAATGCTATTACATATATATTTCTTAAATTATCTTCATTATTTATTTGATTCCGATGCTTTCACATGAAATATATTATTATTGGAAATTAACTTAATAAAATTGTTTCATTCTATTTTTAGGAAGTTGAGTGAAGATGGCATGGATACACACCAATTGATGCAATGTTTACCTTAAACAATACATTGAAGTGTCACCACATGAACTTCATGTCTTGGCATCATTTCAAATAAAATACAATCTTAAAGGTAAGCTAAATTTTTAAAGTTACAATGTTCAATGTGTTGCAATGATGGTGATTGGAGTCCAACAACAAGAGGTCTAATATATATATATATATATATATATATATATATATATATATATATATATATATATATATATATATATATATATATATATATATATATATATATATATATATATATATATATATATCGACGCACACACACACATGTTAGTGCCTAGATTTACCTCAGGCTGAGAAAGGTAGGATCCAGGGCCAACATCAAACCACGCTTATCCTGGTAGCTAGCCCTACCAGGTCAAGAGAGGGCTCTCTCTGGGTCAATCTCAGCAAAATATAATCACTAAAGGCTTGAGATGACTGATATAACTACTGATCTTAGGCTAGGTATGTGTGCAAGAGAGTTTGATTGAATAAAATAATGTTTTTTGCTGGCTCAAATAGAAAAGCAGATTTTGGGTGCAGGGAATGAGGCTCAGTTTTGCAGAGATCTCAATGGGGCAAGGTAGGCAACTGATTTTGGCACTTCAAATCGAATGAGGTGGAGGGATTAGACAGGTCAAGAGTTGAAGAGGGCAAGAGAAACCATGGATCCTCTCCAAACAGTTGAAAACATCAAGAAACTAAAGCAAACCTCAAGTAGAGCACTGCAATTTCAATGGATTCTACTTACACTCTTGTTTGATTTAGTTAGGAAGAAACAAGATAGATAATGTCATACATAACACATAAGTAAATTCACAATTACAAAGAAAAGCACTGTACCAAAACAAAATGCCACAGGGATCCCAAAGAGTGCTGCAAATCCTGGTCTCAATTCCTTAGCCAAAATGCTGATATGAGTGTACAATGAAGCTCAAGGCTTTCTCAAAAGTCCAACCATGCTAATGACTGAAAAACTACATAATATAGACAAACCATAGCTCATCCTAGCCTCTAGGGGTCGAGCTCACATGTTTAGGAGCTGTTTCAACTAATTCTAAATTGAGAACTAGAAATCAGGCAATAGAACAGCATGCCTCTAGAAACAAGGGAACTGATTCATTCAATTTCAAACAACTTTTTAACAGATGAATCTACCTCCATAAGTGAAATTTTGACATATTTACATCATGATCCATCCATGTACATTGAATTACATCACAAATTTGACATTAAGAAGGTGAAAAAGTCAAACTGGCAAAAGATAGGCGAAAAACAGAGCATTCTTGGTCAAACTGGGCCAAATTTCCTCTATGCACTGCGCCTAATTCTCTATGCGTAGCGCCTGTTTGGAGCCACTTTTGAAGGCCTTCTCGGTGTCCAAATTCGCTCCAAGTGTGCTTGTTGGAAAGGTCTGCCTGTCTAATTTCCAACCCAAGTGGAATTTTCCAATTTGGCCTCCATTTGCCCCTCCAAAATTCAGTTCTCCCAACACTGCTTCCTGTGTGTCAAAATAGGGGTAGTGAGGTCATTTTTTGAGTGTTTTTGACCTTTTTGAGGGCTCAAAACCTGTCCAAATTTCTTGGCCATTGGTAGGCAAGAATATTTTTTCATGCCAAATCCAAAAATGCTGAGTTTTTGTCATTTGGAGGCTCCTATCAAAAGCGAGCACTAGGTGGCGCGACGCATAGAGTAGAAAATCCTGTGTTTTGTGCCAAAAATTCAAAAAATGCAAAAAGTGCCCCAATTTTTTTGAATTTGGGCTGATTATTCTTCATCAAGCATTGTGTTGGGCCAAGGAAGCCTCAGCCAATATCTGAAGTCCTTCATGCTCCTTTTGCCTCCTTGATGCTCTCTTCAATTTTGCCTTCAGGCTCCTGATTCTAGCTTGGCACACCATATTCCTTGAAAAATAATGATATGCCATGTTTCTCAACATATTATTCTCATTGATAGCCTTTTCTAACCTCCTCTCCAAGTGGATATTGGCTCTTTCAAGCCATGACTCCCGATCGGCATTAACCTCTTGCTCAAGTGAAGTGAGCTCCACCCCCCTCCTTTGGGCAGCTTGGTGATTCTCCCGAATGTTTTGCAACTCCATAATCACTTGCTGATCTTCAAGCTGCTTATTTCTTTGCTCCAAGTACTGTATTTTCCATTTATCCCTTTCCAAGTTGAGGGACAAGGCATTGATGTCCGCCTGCTGCTCTTGAATGACTTCTTTGAGATTTGTGCTCTGCAGGCCCATATCCGTATCATCACCCTCAATGAGAATGAAATCAGTCTCCCGCTCACCTGATGGTCCTTCATCCTATAGCAGCCTCTTGCCTTTGTCCTGAACCTGTTGTGCTGATGATGGAAGCGAGACCCCTTCCACCCCGGGTGGAGATAATACTCGCTTAGCTGCTGCGAACAACCGTCTAGTGCCCTTCTGATAAGTGATAAACACCGACATACTAGCGGTCTGTGTCTCATGACCCTCATGCTGATATGAAGGTCCACCTGTCTCATGTACAGTCTCTGAAGGTCCCTGAGGAGCTGTGAAAAACTCATGAGAAATGAAGTCCTCCCAAGTGATGCCCTGTAAGCCAAGCTGATGGATGACCACAATTTTAATGAGAGCAAAATGATATATACTGTTGAACTGCTGCTGAGGAGTCTTGTGCTGTACTAGGGTGGTCATCTTCTCAATGTTTCAGCACATGAAGTAGGGGAGGTTCATCATCCTCACCTTGGTAAAATGCATCAGCAGTCTGATATGATAAGCATATAAATGGGAAAACCGGCCCTCACAGCTGAAATACTTCATTATCAATTTCATCAAAGGAGCATAAGAATATTTGAGGTACTGGAAAGGAAACACTCTCCTGAGCTGTCTCAAATAATCGGGTTTGATGTATGGTTCATAATGCTGCCGGTCAATTTGCTGCCTCTTGTTCCATTGCTCTCCAATGTTAGGAATACCGGTTGCTAGTGAAATAGATTCTGGTGTTAATGTGAAGGTGACACAACCTAGAGTGGCTTGAAAATCATGTAAATGCAACACAAAAAAATGGGCCAACTCATGGTGAAACTGAATGCTAGAAACCTTCTCACAAAATTCATAGCAGGACTGGTGCTGAAAACAAGTGATGGCAAGAGGGCAGGCTTGTAACTCAGCAAGAGTGGTTGGTTCTTTCGAATATGTTTGCCACCTCTATGAGGCTTCCTGGGTGCATGTACCTCTGTTGGTGAGTCACTGTGTGTCTCCTCTTCATAATCATATGAGGGATCAGATGCCATCTCTGCTAGTGGATGAACTATCTTGATGAGAAGTAGGTGATTTATGATGTGTTTTGACTTTTGCCACTAAGGGAAAAAGTGATATGAGGGACCGTGGAGGAAGGAAACAATGAGGGATTTAGGGGCTGTTGGGACGGTTTTCAGTTAAGGGAATAGGGAATTAGAGAGTAATTTGGGAGCTTTTGGTATAGGACTAGGGTTTGGGAATTTGTATTTGGGTTTTGGGAAATGGGAATTGGGGTAGGAATAGATGATGTTTTAGGAATGTGTGAATTTAGGGAATAGGGGAATCAGGGAAAATGAGTGAGGGAGTGGAAAGGTGAGGGAATAAAAAGATTGACTTGGCAGCCAAAACAACAGTTTCAAACCCTAGGCAACAGTTTCCTTTGAGAGATTTCAAGGGATAGGGTTTGATTTCTTTTTAAACAATCACCATAAGACAACCACCATAAACTTTGTAGCAAAATATTTCACTAGCCAAGAGGAGGACTATACTTACTTATGCACTGGAAGATTTGGGTGATTTTGGCGTTTTGGAGAAGTTGCTAAAGATTTTGGGCTTGCCGGGTCTATGTGCCACACCTCTGTCTTGGGGCGATTTTTCATCAACTTTGTCTTACTTGCTCACCAACACGACTTTGCTTTGCCCATCTTTGTCTTTGAGTGCAAATGAGCTTTTCAAATTGGAGAAATGACTTATATACAAGGAGCCTTTAAATTTTTGGTTTGCAAAACCCACTTTCGCAATGTTTTGAAAATGACTTTATTTTAACTCTGTTTTGAGCTTTTTCACTTTATTAGAACTTGTGATGAACTGAATGACTTATGTTTTGTTTGTTTTGCAAGGGGTTGGAGCTACTAAGGCTAGGAAAAGTGACCAGGGCTGTAGGTGAAGTAATTTACATATGAAGGGCATAAAATTACATGAATTTGTACAATAAAATCTAAAAATACCCTGTTTTTCCTCAAAATAGAGTTTTGAGGAAAAACACATCTTTGAACACTTGATCATGAAATTTATTGATGCTGGAACCTCCTCATGTGCCTGCTGGTTATTATTGGACTTTTTGAAACCCTTTTTGATGAAACCCTAATGAAACCCTAGACCTAAATGACGATGAAACCCTAGGAAAGAATTTTGCAATTTTTAAGACAAAAAGGTGACTGTATACAATTTTTGATGAATAAACATGAGCTAACAGGTAAATGACATGAGGGAAACTGTAGGAGAAGCCACTACCATCAGATGATCCATGCGCCTAATGGAATACAACTGACTGGGCGGGACACCTAATATGCAATGCAACAAGAGGATTTGATCTCTGACGGAGGGATGAAGATACCGACACTAACATTGGCTCCAATGGGGATGGTAGCTCCTTGGAGGTGCCAAGAACTACAGATCTTTGGAAAGCAGACAGTGCCTTCATCCATTGGGCAATGGAGTCAAAAACTCAAGCTGAAATGCATGACTGAAAACTGATGACTCGACGACACAAATTGACTCTCACTCAACTAAAAACTGACTTGATACTTAAACACAACCGACAAACTGGAAATGATGCTCAAAGTAGAGCTTATTCATCAAAACCTACTCTAACAGTTTCATTCATCACCTGATCAAGTGAAATGAAACAACCAATGCAACCAAGTAAGTATTCCAGCTGCTATTTGAATTCTCCGCAAGTGCTTGCTTATGAACAACAAGAGAGAACTACTGAAAGGCAACTCCCATGAAAACTTGTGAACAGATCCATTGAATACTATAGATTCTCTATCCGCCTCCAAAAACACTGCATAAGGATCTCGAAATTCATGCACACTGGGACTTAGCTCATCCAATGGATTACTTCTCTTCTCCTCATACCATGAATACGAACTTTGTTTTGAGCTTTGTGACGAGACTCCTGCTAAAAATGACAAAGAAACCAGTTGCCGGATCAAATTTATATCAGCACATGTTTCAAGCTCACATGTAGTCAATGGAGAAGGACTTGGATTGTAGACATCATCCAACACATCAGCTATTGAATCATGAAAAACTCGAAAAGACTGCTGCAACCGATTTTCTATTGGTTCCAATGAGATTCCATGATGTCCTATAAGCTGCTCATTTGAAGATATACTATGCAATTTACCCTTAAAAAACTAAAATGATTCAAAACAAAATGGTACATAATCATCTTGTATCATTTGATCATATGTGTCAGCTTCCATGTCTTCATCTGCAACTTGAAAATCAATGGCATTCGAGGGCTGCAACTCTGGATATGTAAAGTCTTGAACAAGGTTTTCATTGTTCTCAAGATGATGCAGATCAAAACTTGTCGACAATTGATTTCTGATTGCATGAAAGTTGTCTCTGATGAACTGAAATGAATCAAAACAAAAAGGCAAAGATCCTTCACTTACATCAAAATTTTCTGCGCTTTCCTCCTCACTTCCATGACTGATATGCATCGACTGAACATTGTATTCGAGCTGCTGAAAGTGAACTTCTTCCTCCCACAAACTAGCTACTGATTTTTCTGCAAGATTAGCTTCTGTTTGGAGAACATAATCATAGTCATACTGATCAAACTGAGGCAAATCATCAGTATAAAAGACATCATCAAGCATACATGTCATATCAACAGATCTCTCTTCTCTAAGATGATTAATAAAACAATCATTATCAGATCTATGACAACTGGGATAAGAAAGAAAATGTTTTGGATCAGCAACTTGTTCTTCTTCAGTCAGCGAGCCATGGGCTTGAACATCATAATCATTCCTTGCAATGATCCTTTGCATCATCTCTTCCACTGCACTTACCAAAATGCCAAGCTTTACCTCTAGAGATGTTGATTCATCTGGATCTATGTTTTTCATCTCTTCTTCCTTCAACTTTTCCCTTCGGATCAACAAATGAGCCTCTACATCTACTGCATTGTTCTACATCTCTTCAAGTGTTGCAAGGTTCTTTTCTCTTAGCTGAAACTCCATTTTCGGATCAAAGGCACCCGGGTAGTGCAAGAGAGCAGATCCAGGAGGAGGTCTTATATTAACAGGCATCGAATAATAAACTTGGTTAAATCTGGCAGAAAATTGTTGTACTGTCTCCCCTGGCAGTCTTTTCAGCTGGTTATACTCTTCTATAATCAAGAAAGGGTTCTGTCTGACCACCCACCTGTCGAGGAAAACTTTGACGAACTGCTGGTAATCTGAGATGCTCGCATTAGGTAGGGTTTTGAACCAACTCTTGACTTTGCCTTGCAAAGAGAGAGCAAAAAGCCTAATACTAACATCTTCTTCATCAACTTCAAAAAGGTCAAGAAAAGACTCAAAATTCAATACATGTCTCTCAACAGTGATATTGTCGCGTTCGCCATCAAATCTTGGTAGATATAGATCATTATTTTTAGGGAAAGCATGGGATATAGGAGGTAAAATCAGAGGCTTGTATCGATTTGGAATTTTATAAGGTGTAGGAGTATGTACAAAAGGTGTAGAATCAATCTTGGTCTCTTGAGGTTCATCAATTTGAAGATGGTCATCACAAGCTTCAGAAAAAGGATCTTGATCAAGCTCAAAGGCATGCAAATCTTTGGTATTTACAATCTTCAAAGGGAAGGAATCAAATGCAGGCCGAGGATCTTTTCTCAAATACAATATACTTTGCAAAGCCTTCTTGACATTCTTGGGAAAAGAGAAGAAATAATTTATGACAAAGAACAAAATGTCTTGGATGAAATTCCAACTTGAATACCTGATCTTTCCATATTGTCCTTTCATGTTTTTGCTGGTCAGGTTCATCCTCCAGTGGAGTCTTTGGATCTGATCTCAAAAATGATTTGGAATCGCCAGGTGAATGATTTCAGCCTTTCCGGTGTCTGATCGTTGTCCACCATCAACAATCAGATCTAAACTTGATACATGTTACTGGGGCAATTTGCAAGTCAGATGTTTAGCTTATAAGACTAGACCGAAGATTGACTGAAGCAACTTTTATCTACTTATGCACTCGCAAAGCAATGTGCAGTTCGAAGGCTTCCTGGCATAACTTCAGGCTCCGTCTGTAGTTTATAAAGCAAGAACACTAACAAACAAATAAGCTTTTCTTCCCCAGTATGGTTGCCACTATGTTAGTGCCTAGATTTACCTCAGGCTGAGAAAGGTAGGATCCAGGGCCAACATCAAACCACGCTTATCCTGGTAGCTAGCCCTACCAGGTTGGGAGAGGGCTCTCTCCGGGTCAATCTCAGCAAAATATAATCACTAAAGGCTTGAGATGACTAATATAACTTCTGATCTTTGTAGAAACTTTTTCTACAATTATCTAGCTCTGATACCATGTAGAAAATTTTTCTACAATTATCTAGCTCCGATACCATGTAGAAAATTTTGAATAATTTAACACATATTCAATGGAGATTATCCTGATCATGTACTAATGCGGACAACATACACAATACATAAGCTCCTCTACGTTGATCAAGAATATAGCAGCATCAATAACAATAAAACATCAAGAGCATTCACACATTAACACAGTATGTATCACGGGGAAAGCATCTCGCTAAAAACCCCACACTATCTGTATATTAATGATTGAGTCATGTAACATTACACAACATAATACTTCTCACAAGTATCTCCACCTCTGTTACACACAATACAGCTCAGATCTGATCTCCAAATCTCTTCCACTGCTTGCCTGCCTCCACTGCTCAATACCTGCTCTGAAAACTGATGAGAATTGCTTCCCAAACTCGATTTTCACCTGCAAAATAGTCACTCACTCTTTGTGGACGTGAGCAAAGGCTAAAATGCGGGCCAAATACGTGAGCAAACTCATTGGCATACTCAATCCTTTGATTGTGCAAGATCTGGTGCACAACTATAGTCACAACTGATAGCAATCTGATTCTCTACCACCTGTCCCTGTTGAACTGAACATGAACTGACATGCAACTGAGTTAAATGATGTATTCTTTAGTTGTATTATGAGTTAATAATTAGTTTAACAACTCATCATTAGTCTATCTGCAGTTAGACTAACTACAACCAGTTTAACTAAGTTAAACTGAACACAACTCCATCAACTGTACCTCCAGTCCACTAAACTCAACTCACTTGAGTTCTAACTGAAGTCATGCATGCAACAACTCAACTGACTCATAAGAAAAACGAATTTCCTTCTGACAGCTGCATGTGCCACTTCCGTAGCTCAAACTGAAGTGCTCCAAGAGAATAAGATTAAGTTTATAGTCCAAATATTATTGTGAGATAATAATATTTGACTTTTCTATTTTTGACAGCCAGTCTAAAAATAGACTTGATCACTCACACTGTGATCACTCACACTTTCATAAAAAATAGAAGTCCATCTATTTTTCCCAACTTGATCAATCATCCATAAACATAGACATGATCCATATGTCTAAAAATAGACATAGTCTAAAAATAGACTTGCGCCAAAAATAGCCTGCGGGCCCACTTAGTGAAGGCGACTCTTTTCACTAAGCTCCATCATCTTGTTGCAATCTCAACACTCCCTCTCGACAAGATATGGATTATCAGCAACCCCTATCCTGCCTCGGTGGTACTCGAATTTGCTCCTGGTGAGAGCCTTCGTCAGAATATCAGCATCCTGATCCTCCGTTGGAATGTACGAAAGTAACATGATCCTCCGCTGCACACAATCTCTGATATGATGGTACCTGATGTCAATATGTTTAGATCTATCATGAAATACAGGATTAGCCGAGAGTTTAATGCAACTCTGGTTATCACAGTAAATCACAGTAGGATCCAAATGAGAACCGAACAAACCAACCAGGATCTTCCTCATCCATATAGCCTCGCATGCAGCCAAACTTGCTGCCATATACTCGGCCTCCGCTGAACTGAGTGCCACAGATCTCTGCTTCCTGCTGTACCAAGAAACTGCTGTCGATCCGATACTGAAGACCCCTCCTGATGTGCTCTTTCTGTCTGTTGGGCTCCCTGCCCAATCTGCATCCGTGAAGCCACATAGCTTCACCTCATCCTCCTGTCTGTACCACAAACCATATCCCGATGTGCCTCTCAAGTAGCGCAATACATGCTTGCCCGCCTTCCAGAAGAGCTTGGTAGGCTTAACCATAGCTTGTGAAAGCTGGTTAACTGCATAGCATATATCAGGTCGTGTATTGACCAAATACATCAGCGACCCCACCAACTGTCGATAAACAGTGGCCTCCACTTCTTCTCCCGAAGTGGCATCCTCCTTCCTCCAACCTCCAGGAAGAGGAGTATCAACAGGCTTGCAACCATGCATGTTGAACTTCTCCAGTATCTCCCGAGCATACTTTCCCTGAGAAACAAACAGTCCACCACTGCGCTGCCATATTTCCAATCCTAGGAAATAGTGAAGGAGGCCCAAATCCTTCATCTCAAACTCTGTAGCAAGATCCTTCTTGCATGACAGTATCAACAGCTCATCACCCGTTAGAATCAAATCATCAACATACAGTACAATGATAAGCAACTTACCCTCCACCACAATCTGGTATAGGTTCGGATCCGCCTCGCTCTTGGAGAATCCAAGTCCTGTGAAATAGCTGTCTATCCGTGTGTACCAAGCACGTGGTGCTTGCTTCAACCCATACAGCGCTCTCTTGAGCCTGCACACATGCGACTCGCTGCTGAAGACTTCAAAGCCTTCGGGTTGCTCAATGTACACCTCCTCCTCAATGACTCCGTTGAGGAACGCAGTCTTCACATCCATCTGATGAATGTGCCATCCCATCTGCGCTGAGAGAGCAAGAATCATCCGTATGGAAGAATACCTTGCGACAGGTGCAAAGGTCTCCTCATAATCGATCCCCTCAATCTGTGAAAAGCCTCGGGCAACAAATCTTGCCTTGTACTTCTCCACACTCCCGTCAGCTGCCTGCTTAACTTTGTAGATCCATCTCGAACCTACCACTGATTTCCCTTCCGGTCTAGGAACAATCTCCCATGCACTGTTTCTGACAATAGAATCATACTCTTCCACCATGGCGTCTACCCATGCGGGATCCTCCACAGCTTCCTCGAAAGAGGATGGCTCAGTCACAACACACTTGCTCATAAGAGCCATGTATCCAGTGTACCGATCAGGTGACTGTCTCTGCCTGCGTTGGGCTGTAGGTGGTCCTACAACTTTCTCTGCATCTTGAGCCAGTCGCTCAGCTTCTGTCAAGCGCTTTCGCCCTCTGATGGTTGGCGCTGCATGAGTGGTCTCTTCCACTCCATGAACCTCGTCCTGTGGCTGATCCACGTCCTGAAGCTCATCCTTAGGAACTAATAGCTCCTCATCTGCATGCAAGTGTAGCTCCCTCTCAAGCGAACACTTCATGGCTTTCTCCTCCTGAAATTTTATATCCCGTCGCACAACAGTTTTACCATTGTCTGGCAAATACACACGATAGTTGTGGGGCGTATCAGTGTACCCCACAAATATCCCAACCTCTGCAGTCGGTTCCAACTTCTTTCTGGCATCCTTCGTCACATGCATGTAAACGTTAGCACCAAAAATCCTCAAATGAGAAAGATCAGGCTTCTTACCAGAATAAGTCTCCTCAGGTGTACTCATGCCAAGTATCCTATGAGGACAACGGTTCTGCACATAAACTGCTGTATTGCATGCTTCCGCCCACAAGTGAAGGGGTAGGCCCTGATCATGCAACATTGCCCGTGCAGCACCCACAATCGTTCTGTTCTTCCGCTCAGCTACCCCGTTCTGCTGTGGGTTATGGGGAGCTATGAGCTCTCTACGAATCCCTTCTGCCTTGCAGAAATCCTTGAACTCGTCCGAGATGTATTCACCACCATTATCGCTCCTAAGAGCCTTCACCTTCTTCCCCGACTCCTTCTCGACCAGTGCTTTGAATTCACAGAACTTTGAATATGTCTCGCTCTTCTTCTGCATGAAGAAGATCCAGCACTTACGAGAGAAATCATCAACAAAAATCACATAATACCTGTGTTTTGCTGTCGAAGCAACTGAGAAAGGTCCACACACGTCTGTGTGAATTCTCTCAAGGATCGTCGTGGCGCGACTATCCTTCTCGTGAAAGGTGGCTTTCACAAACTTCCCCAAAGTACACCCCTTGCACTGATCTGACTGCGCAAGTGTGCCTTTAGGAAGCCCTGTAGTGATCTGCTGCAGTATCTTCAAGGCTCCATGGTGAAGGTGACCCAATCTCCTGTGCCACAACTCGCCATCATCCCGGCTCACCAATCCTTCTGCCTTGCCTGCCATTGCTGCGCATCCATCTACATGCAACTGATAAAGGTTCCTCACTCGAACCCCTATCTTCCGGGTCTCACCAGTTGTCTTGCTGCGCAGGAAGTCCTTTCCCTCGCTGAAAACAACATCATACCCCTTGTCTTCTAACATCGCCACTGAGATAAGATTCTTCTTCAATCCTGGAACATGCATGACTTCCTTCAATACGAAGGGTTTACCAGACTCCCTCTCAAAGGAAATGGTACCGATACCGGTCGCACTGTATCTACCATCATCTCCCATCTCGATGTGCACTCCAAGATCTTTGTCCTCCAGATCAGAGAACAAATCTCTATCTCCCGTCATGTGAAAAGACGCACCACTGTCCAAGAACCACACTGATCCCATCACACTTGAAACCAAGCATGCGATCAATGAAAAATCAAGCTCAAACTGAGAAGCTAAGGCCTCTCCCCCTGCAGATCCAGCAGCTTGCTTGTTCTTCTTCTTCTGCAGACAATTTGTGGCATAGTGTCCGTGCTGGTGACAGTGAAAACAATTCACCTTGGACATATCCTGCTTCTTGCCTTTCGCACCGGAATGAGAAGCTTTCTTGTTCTTCCCCTTCTTTGCTTTGGCAGCCAAAGCGCAATTCTCTTCATCAGATACCTTTGATGAAGATCCATTCTCACCTTTATTGTTACTGAGTTTATCCTTGAGCGCCAGGTCGCTCTTGCTTTGGAATAACATTCGCAATCTGTTGAAAGACATTTCAACAACACTGCTGCAAATTCGAATTCCACCAGCTCCAACTCAACTGCCTCGAATCTAAGATTCGTGAGAACACAATATTTCTCGTACAGAGATTGATTGTATGGGCATTTACCGGATATTTCACCTTCCAAAGGAAGGATGAATCCAGAGGCTACCTGGCCCGATTACAGGCTCTGCCTAGAGAAATAGAATGTAAACACTTCTTGAATAGTAGATCTGATGATCAACAGCTCCGATCAACCCTCGCTTGATATCCTGTAAAAATCTCTTCTACAAATCAAGCTGCTCTGATACCATGTAGAAACTTTTTCTACAATTATCTAGCTCTGATACCATGTAGAAAATTTTTCTACAATTATCTAGCTCCGATACCATGTAGAAAATTTTGAATAATTTAACACATATTCAATGGAGATTATCCTGATCATGTACTAATGCGGAAAACATACACAATACATAAGCTCCTCTACGTTGATCAAGAATATAGCAGCATCAATAACAATAAAACATCAAGAGCATTCACACATTAACACAGTATGTATCACGGGGAAAGCATCTCGCTAAAAACCCCACACTATCTGTATATTAATGATTGAGTCATGTAACATTACACAGCATAATACTTCTCACAAGTATCTCCACCTCTGTTACACACAATACAACTCAGATCTGATCTCCAAATCTCTTCCACTGCTTGCCTGCCTCCACTGCTCAATACCTGCTCTGAAAACTGATGAGAATTGCTTCCCAAACTCGATTTTCACCTGCAAAATAGTCACTCACTCTTTGTGGACGTGAGCAAAGGCTAAAATGCGGGCCAAATACGTGAGCAAACTCATTGGCATACTCAATCCTTTGATTGTGCAAGATCTGGTGCACAACTATAGTCACAACTGATAGCAATCTGATTCTCTACCACCTGTCCCTGTTGAACTGAACATGAACTGACATGCAACTGAGTTAACTGATGTATTCTTTAGTTGTATTATGAGTTAATAATTAGTTTAACAACTCATCATTAGTCTATCTGCAGTTAGACTAACTACAACCAGTTTAACTAAGTTAAACTGAACACAACTCCATCAACTGTACCTCCAGTCCACTAAACTCAACTCACTTGAGTTCTAACTGAAGTCATGCATGCAACAAATCAACTGACTCATAAGAAAAACGAATTTCCTTCTGACAGCTGCATGTGCCACTTCCGTAGCTCAAACTGAAGTGCTCCAAGAGAATAAGATTAAGTTTATAGTCCAAATATTATTGTGAGATAATAATATTTGACTTTTCTATTTTTGACAGCCAGTCTAAAAATAGACTTGATCACTCACACTGTGATCACTCACACTTTCATCAAAAATAGAAGTCCATCTATTTTTCCCAACTTGATCAATCATCCATAAACATAGACATGATCCATATGTCTAAAAATAGACTTGCGCCAAAAATAGCCTGCGGGCCCACTTAGTGAAGGCGACTCTTTTCACTAAGCTCCATCATCTTGTTGCAATCTCAACAATCTTAGGCTAGGTATGTGTGCAAGAGAGTTTGATTGAATAAAATAATGTTTTTTGCTGGCTCAAATAGAAAAGCAAATTTTGGGTGCGGGGAATGAGGCTCAATTTTGCAGAGATCGCAATGGGGAAAGGTAGGCAACTGATTTTGGCACTTCAAATCAAATGAGGTGGAGGGATTAGACAGGTGAGGAGTTGAAGAGGGCAAGAGAAACCACGGATCCTCTCCAAATAGCTGAAAACATCAAGAAAATAAAGCAAACCTCAAGTAGAGCGCTGCAATTTCAATGGATTCTATTTACACTCTTGTTTGATTTAGTTAGGAAGAAACAAGATAGATAATGTCATACATAACACATAAGTAATACAAAATTACAAAGAAAATCAATGTACCAAAACAAAATGCCACAGGGATCCCAAAGAGTGCTACAAATCATGGTCTCAATTCCTTAGCCAAAATGCTGATATGAGTGTACAATGAAGCTCAAGGCTTTCTCAAAAGTCCAACCATGCTAATGACTGAAAAACTACATAATATAGACAAACCATAGCTCATCCTAGCCTCTAGGGGTCGAGCTCACATGTTTAGGAGCTGTTTCAACTAATTCTAAACTGAGAACTAGAAATCAGGCAATAGAATAGCATGCCTCTAGAAACAAGGGAACTAATTCATTCAGTTTCAAACAACTTTTTAACAGATGAATCTACCTCCATAAGTGAAAATTTGACATATTTACATCATGATCCATCCATGTACATTGAATTACATCAAAAATTTGACATTAAGAAGGTGAAAAAGTCAAACTGGCAAAAGATAGGCGAAAAACAGAGCATTCTTGGTCAAACTGGGCCAAATTTCCTCTATGCGCCGCGCCTGATTCTCTATGCATAGCGCCTATTTGGAGCCACTTTTGAAGGCCTTCGCGGTGTCCAAATTCACTCCAAGTGTACTTGTTGGAAAGTTCTACCTGTCTAATTTCCAACCCAAGTGGAATTTTCCAATTTGGCCTCCATTTTCCCCTCCAAAATTTAGTTCTCCCAACACTGCTTCCTGTGTGTCAAAATAGGGGCACTGAGGTCATTTTTTAGTGTTTTTGACCTTTTTGAGGGATCAAAACCTGTCCAAATTTCTTGGCCATTGGTAGGAAAGCATATTTTTTCATGCCAAATCCAAAAATGTTGAGTTTTTTTCATTTGGAGGCTCCTATCAAAAGCGAGCGCTAGGTGGTGTGGCGCATAGAGCAGAAAATCCTGTTTTTTGTGCCAAAAATTCCAAAAATGCAAAAAGTGCCCCAAATTTTTTGAAATTTGGGCTGAGTATTCTTCATCAAGCATTGTGTTGGGCCAAGGAAGCCTCAGCCAATATCTGAAGTCCTTCATGCTCCTTTTGCCTCCTTGATGCTCTCTTCAATTTTGCCTTCAGGCTCCTGATTCTAGCTTGGCACACCATATTCCTTGACAAATAATGATATGCCATGTTTCTCAACATATTCTTCTCATTGATAGCCTTTTATAACCTCCTCTCCAAGTGGATATTGGCTCTTTCAAGTCATGACTCCCGATCAACATTAACCTCTTGCTCAAGTGAAGTGAGCTCCACCCCCCTCCTTTGGGCAGCTTGGCGATTCTCTCGAATGTTTTGCAGCTCCATGATCACTTGCTAATCTTCAAGTTGCTTGTCTCTTTGCTCCAAGTACTGTATTGTCCATTTAGCCCTTTCCAAGTTGAGGGACAAGGCATTGATGTCCGCTTGCTGCTCTTGAATGACTTCTTTGAGATTTGTGCTCTGTGGGCCCATATCCATATCATCACCCTCAATGAGAATGAAATTAGTCTCCCGCTCACCTGATGGTCCTTCATCCTGTAGCGGCCTCTTGCCTTTGTCCTGAACCTATTGTGCTGATGACAGAAGCGAGACCCCTTCCACCCCAGGTGGAGATAATACTTGCTTAGCTGTTGCGAACAACCGTCTAGTGCCCTTCTGATAAGTGATAAACACTGGCATACTAGTGGTCTGTGTCTCATGACCCTCATGCTGATATGAAGGTCCACCTGTCTCATGTACAGTCTCTGAAGGTCCCTGAGGAGCTGTGAAAAACTCACGAGAAATGAAGTCCTCCCAAGTGATGCCCTGTAAGCCAAGCTAATGGATGACCACAATTTTAATGAGAGCAAAATGATATATACTGTTGAACTGCTGCTGAGGAGTCTTGTGCTGTACTAGGGTGGTCATCTTCTCAATGTTTTGGCACATGAAGTAGGGGAGGTTCATCATCCTCACCTTGGTAAAATGCCTCAGCAGTCTGATATGATAAGCATATAAACGAGAAAATTGGCCCTCACAGCTGAAATACTTCATTATCAATTTCATCAAAGGAGCATAAGAATCTTTGAGGTACCAAAAAGGAAACACTCTCCTGAGCTGTCTCAAATAATTGGGTTTGATGTATGGTTCATAATGTTGCTGGTCAATTTGTTGCCTCTTGTTCCATTGCTCTCCAATGTTAGGAATACCGGTTGCTAGTGAAATAGATTCTGGTGTTAATGTGAAAGTGACACTAGCTAGAGTGGCTTGACCATCATGTAAATGCAACACAAACAAATGAGCCAACTCATGGTGAAACTAAATGCTAGAAACCTTCTCACAAAATTCATAGTAGGACTGGTGCTGAAAACAAGTGATGGCAAGAGGGCAGGCCTGTAACTCAGCAAGAGTGGTTGGTTCTTCTCGAATATGTTTGCCACCTCTATGAGGCCTCCTGGGTGCATGTACCTCTGTAGGTGAGTCACTGTGTGTCTCCTCTTCATAATCATATGAGGGATCAGATGCCATCTCTGCTAGTGGATGAACTGTCTTAATGAGAAGTAGGTGATTTATGATGTGTTTTGACTTTTGCCACTAAGGGAAAAAGTGATATGAGGGACTGTGGAGGGAGGAAACAATGAGGGATTTAGGGACTGTTGGGACAGTTTTTAATTAAGGGAACAAGGAATTAGAGAGTAATTTGGGAGCTTTGGGTATAGGACTAGGGTTTGGGAATTTGTATTTGGGTTTTGGGAAATTGGAATTGGGGTAGGAATAAATGATGTTTTAGGAATGTGTGAATTTAGGGAATAGGGGAATCAGGGAAAATGAGTGAGGGAGTTGAAAGGTGAGGGAATAACAAGATTGACTTGGCAGCCAAGAGGAGGACTGTACTTACTTATACGCTGGAAGATTTGAGTGATTTTGGCGTTTTAGAGAAGTTTCTGAAGATTTTGGGCTTGCTGGATCTATGCGCCGCGCCTGTTATGTGCGCTGCGCCAGTTGCCCAATGCGCCGCGCCTCTATCTTGGGGCGATTTTTCATCAACTTTGTCTTACTTGCTGACCAACACAACTTTGCTTTGCCTAGCTTTGTCTTTGAGTGCAAATGAGCTTTTAAAATTGGAGAAGCGACTTATATACAAGGAGCGTTTAAATTTTTGGTTTGCAAAACCCACTTTTACAATGTTTTGAAAATGACTTTATTTTAACTCTGTTTTGGGCTTTTTCACTTTATTAGAACTTTTGATGATCTGAATGACTTATGTTTTGTTTGTTTTGCAGGGGTTGGAGCTACTGAGGCTAGGAAAAGTGACCAGGGTTGCAGGTGAAGTAATTTACATATGAAGGGAATACAATTACATGAATTTGTACAATAAAATCTAAAAATACCCTGTTTTTCCTCAAAACAAAGTTTTGAGGAAAAACACATGTCTGAACAGTTGATCATGAAATTTATTGATGCTGGAACCTCCTCATGTGTCTGCTGGTTATTATTGGACTTTTTGAAACCCTTTTTGATGAAACGCTAATGAAACCCTAGACCTAAATGACGATGAAACCCTAGGAAAGACTTGCAATTTTTAAGACAAAAATGTGATTGTATACAATTTTTGATGAATAAACATGAGCCAATAGGTAAATGACATGAGGGAAACTGTAGGAGAAGCCACTACTGTCAAATAATCCATGTGCCTAATGGAATGCAGCTGACTGGGTGAGACACCTATTATGCAATGCAACAAGAGGATTTGATCTCTGACGGAGGGATGAAGATACCGACACTAACAACACACATCAAAGAATAGTGACAAGTTCCCATATAAATTCATTTACAATTGTGAAACCTTTGATGAAGTACATCCCTTGAATTCAATACATCTCTCATGAAAATATGCAATGTGGATATACAAGTAGACAAAAAGGGTTGCGTTGAAAGATGATTTGAAGGAGTATTAAGAGTTGTTGAATGAATGCATTGTGCAATGATAGAAGTATGTTATGTTGTGTCTCTTGCGATATGTTGAATATTTTCTATATAATCACTATATCAACTATATATAAGCGCTCCAGGCACATCCATGGGTTTGAACATAAGCTGTGGTATTAGTTGTCATTAATGACAAAATCTACATTCCATTTCAGGTCGCAAAATCGAATTCTAGAGCATCAGACAAGCAACAGGAAAATGCAGCTATGTGACTAGCCCAAGTTGCATTTCTCATCTGCAACCTCTCTTCAGGCCGCAAAGTTGCATTTCATAGTCTTAGACAATGTTGGGATGGGGTCCCTGGGGTCGATTTTGTTAAGTTTTGAGTCAATTTTGTATTATATTTTGCAGCGAATGTAAAGTCTCCGCGAAATGTGGAAAGTAGAGTGCAAAGCTAGTAGAAGTCAAAGGGACTTTAGTCCCTTAGGTGGGTAGGTGATAGAGTTGTTTTGAGACCCGCCCATGGTCCGCAGACCATGGTATTGTAAAGCAAATGCTATATAAAGTTGAGTCATAGTGAGTCTTAGAAAAGAACGATATTAAAAGAATCATTGTAAGGGCAAGGTGTAAGGTAGGAAAAATATGTTTCCTGTACTTAGGCGAAAGGGGAAGGCTCCTGCAGCTGAGTGCACGGAGACATTGGTAAGTCTACAGGCTGAGTGCACGGGCCCCTGCAACTGAGTGCGCAGGGATAAAAAGTCTGTATCTAAATGTTTATATCTAATAAAGACTGTTTCAGGCCGAAATTAAATCATCTATGTCCTTTTATTTACTTTTGCAAAGTTTATGTATCTTCTCTCTATATTCTGTTTAATATGAATTACTGCTTATTTACTGCGTGAAATTGGTAGATCTGTAATATTTACACATGATAACTATAATTAACTACCTTCACGAAGATCTAGAAGTCATTTAGATAGGTTTGCAGTAGTTGTCCATCCGGAAGGTATAAAGTTGTGCGAAAGAATATCTAAGTCATAAGAACTTTAGGAAACCATCACACATGCCTCTAGATGCAGAAACCTAGTTCTAGCATCCCCCAATATTGCTTCAGGTGAGACTACAACTTGCGCTACATGGGTTGTTGCCGAAAGGGCCAGAAGTTTAGGGTTTTGTTGGTTGGCACAGTTAAATATGAACCTGGGTCAGGCCCCATCAAGCCAACAAATGGTTCCGTTGCCGGGATCGAGATCTATCTGAGAAATGTGTGATGTCGAATAAGTGGTTCCCTACTAAGAAGGAAATTGAAAAGTGGCTCGATCGAAAGTTGCATGTGTTTGCAACTCAAGAGAACAGAAACTTGTGGTTATCCAAGGAGCAGTGGTTGAATAGATACCTGTACACAGATGAGACTGAAGCCTTTTTCTGTTTCTTCCCCTGTGAATTGCATGAGTGGTTGTCTAGATTAGTGGACAGTCAGGGTATGTGGAGACTTGATGGCCCTATTGTGTGGACTCCAGAACTGGTGAGGCACTTGGAAGCTTCAGAAAACAACATCGCGTGGGCTGTTGATCACTGGATTGATCACATAATCAAAGGATTTGTCACTGAACTTGCGATTGATACAACCATCAGCTATAACGAAGTAGAGTGTAGGCTCTTCAAGGGACCTCGAGGTAAGTACTTAAAATATCTGAAAACTTGGATTAAGATGTTGTTATGTGAAAAATGGGTTATGCCAATAACTTGATGTTTGGGTCTACGCGAAGCGAAAAACCCTTCAGAAAGAATGAAGAATCAGGCTCTGAATACAGTCTGCTATTAGGATCCTCTTCTAGCGACAATGAAGGGACTATTCTGGGTACACCGTGAAATGTGCTATAGATAGTAAGTCAAGGTCTCTCGAGGATAGCTCTTACGTCCAATCGACCTCGACCGCCAACTCCACCACATACACCTACACCCTCACCTTCACCTCCACCTTCACATCAGCCATTCAACATGGAAAACACAATGAAGATGCCAAATTTTAAATGGGTAGGAAGCGAAGACCCCGAACAATTCTAGTTCTTTGTAAATGTTGTATGAACAACGCAACAGATAATTGATGATAATCTAAAGAAAGTGCAGATGGTCATAGCGTTGTAGGATAGGGCGTTGACTTGGCATATTAAATTCTATCAAGATAGACCTGGTGCGACATTGGTAGAGACTCAGTAAGAGTTGAACAATGAGTTTAAGAAGGCTGAGTCTCAGGCACAGCCTGTCATAGAGTTTAAGGAGATAAAACAAAAGGTAAATGAATCCTCGTGGGTTTTCGATCAGAGGCTAAAATGTTGGATCATGCTAATATGAACATCACGGATGATCAACACAAAGACTAGTACATTGCTTCGTTGTTGCCTCACCTAAGATTACCATTATCGCAGTAGAAGATAGGAACACAAGCAGAGGTTGTGGAGATCGCAATGAGGTTGGAAGCCTTGCTAGTACAAGATATGAATGTTGGAGTACAACATATTCAATCGCAGCTGGAAAGTCTACACATGGAGTTGTAGATCTTGAAAACAGGGAAGGAAGCTCAGCCAGAGGTGTGTGATGAATTCTGGTGTATAAGATGCAAGTACAAGGGACATGATAAGGATCATTGCCCTGTTTTTCAGCATTACCTGATTGGAGGAGGTCCTGTACCTCTAAAGCTTGAAAATATCATGAGATCCAGCACGGGAGTACCGTTATGGTGCACTATCTGCCAGATAGCTGGGAAGAACACAACTGATAATTGTCATCTCTTGCAAAAGTTTGTTCAGAAACCTCAACAATTGTTTTGTACTTTCTGTAAATCGGTTGGACATGATCAATGAAATTGTCGAAGTTACGAATTGATGATGGAAAATAATGAAATAGTGAATAACTTTTTACTATAGGGACATCTTCCTTTGTATCATTAACCTTCTTGGGTTTGGGCCGTTCATTTTTGCAAAGGAGAAGAGTAAAACGTTATTCACTATTTCATTATTTTCCCCTAAAATTCGAGTGATTTGCAAGAGAGACATACCGAGAGCACTATGCAACAACATAATACTTTAGAGTAGCAAAACCATTCAAAATACCAGAAGCTAAAAGGTATGGTGATTCATTCAAAACCCTGCATAGTAAATTTTTAAAATTTTATTTTTGATTTTACTAATAATTTTTTTTACAATTTCTGTTAGGGTTTAATTACAAGAGAGATCATTTGCAAGAGAGACATACTAGGAGCATTGCGGAGTAGCATAATATTTTGGAACTGCAAAAAGACCAGAATTTGAAAGGTATGGTGATTCACTCAAAGCCCTGAATAGGAAAATTTTAAAATTTTACTGTTGATTTGATTGTTAAGTTTTTTTACAATTTCTGTTAGATTTATTCAAAATTCAGAAAAAAAATTAAAAAAATTGCATAGTAAAAAATTTACTATTGATTTTACGGGTAAATTTTTTATGATCTCTGTTCATATTTAGATTTAATTAAATTTCAGAAGAAAATAAAATTAAATACTTACCTTAAACCCTTGCTTCTTCTTGCTTATGTGATTGCAAAATTTCACCTTAGGGTTTAACTCCCTCTACCACTTCACAATTAGGGTTTTTCATTTTAGGCATTTTAGATTTAATGGGTTTGTGTACTTACTATATATAGGGCATTTTACATGTAAAGTAGGGGGATCACTTATTGAATTAGATCCAAATCACGTTGGTCTTGTTTGTTTAAAAAAATGACCTTTGTTTCGTGATGCACCCTGTGTAATATAACACACCAATGCTAGCGGTGCTTCTATCATTACATATCGCACCGAATCTTATCAACCTGTCCAGTCTGTTTGTCGGTGCACCTGGTGTAATGTAACACACCGGATCACCTCTAAGAAATAACATCATTAAGTGACTTGTATTTTTTTTTTTTTTTTTACGTTTTTTTTACTATGATGGCGATGCTTTTATCATTACAAATCGCACTGTCATAATTTAAAATTATTTAAAAAAATTATTTTTCGCTATCGGTGCTGAACAATTAAACGTCCAGTGCGTTTATTAGATTAAACACACTGGGGCATTTATTCAAATAACCACACCGGTTACCAGAACTCTTTTTGGATAAAAATTATTTAATTTATGTATAAAATATATTTAATAGCTTCTGTATTAAATTGTACATGTTGTATGTTGATAAAAAATCTCTAGTTGTCAAGTAAAAAAAATACTAATTGACACAATGATAACACATCCAAAAAACAAAAAAGACAAGTTCTTTGTAAATTCTTTACAAAATTAATATGTTTGAACTATATGTAAGTTTAACTAATATGTATTGGTTAGTGTGTGTCATGTAGAGCCACAAAATGAAGAAGGTCGATAAGATTATTTCTAATCAAAGTGCATAAGAGCATAAAATCCCGATAGAAAAATTCCAGAAGGATGAATCAGGAAAATGAAAAAATACTATTCAATATGAGTTTTTTTTGTCTGAATTTTCATTAATAATATACTTAAGAATATTAGGTATTATGTTTCAAACAATATATTAATTCATATATGTTTAGTGTTCTACAGGGAGCAACAATGAAGGAAAATATCAATGTCATCCTAAGAAAAGAAAAATTACAGAACATGTAAATGACGATGAATTGGTCCTTAGCACATTTGGAGTGGTGTTGGAGGTTAATAAAAGGGGGGTTTTCTTTTTATAAAAGTATGAGGGATATAGTGGAATGAACGTATAAGCGCACTTTCCGCTTACAATACAAAAATCTATCCAATGATCCGAAGAACCAAATTATAAATAAAATGCAAGAAACATTTTGAGAGCAATGGTCAATGAGACATGTCAAACTTGCAATAGCAAAAAATAAAACAACAAAAAAGAATCATTCAAAAGGTAATATTCCTAATTAAAATTATTTTATAGAATTATATGTATATGTTACTATAAACTATTCATTTATGAATATTAATTTTGGTATATTTAGTTTTCATATATCAATATAAAAATAATTTATTACTTTTTTTTAAGGAAATTATGAAAATTCCAAAGGATCAATGAGCTGATATGCGAAACATGCCAGTAAGAATGTCGAAAAAAGTGTACAAGGAGATGGTAAAAGAAATGGACATAATGCATCACAGGAGGAGCCATCTCAACAACAACGTGCTTCAAATGTATGTAATCATGATTGAATTTGTACATATAAACAAATAATTTAGCATTAAATATTAATTTTCAAGTATTTTCTTGCAGAAAAGAAAACAAAATGGAACTCATTCAACACATAAAACAGGACGACAAGGAAGAAAAGGGTTGATATCAAAGTTTGTGAGTAATTGTTAATATTTCCTTATAACAACTCAAGGTTTCATTTTTGTATATTTTAAGTTGTTTTACAACAATGATCCTTGAATGTCTTCAAATAGGTGCTAACATACAAAGAAGATCCATTGGAAGAATTGATTGACATTGGGTTAAATATGGGTTGTGAGTATATGTTGGCATATCAAAAATTAATTGTGGAATTTATAAGTATCTATGTTGTTTTACTTCTCTGAGTTTATAATTAATAGAACAAAAAAATCCTTTATATTAAATCTATGATTTATAATGGGGTATAAAACTTGCAAGAAACAAAGTATGGAACTATGCCAATAAAAGACTTGTTTCAACAAGGCATGAGACTTCATTTTGAAACCATGTGTACAATTCATGAGTCACTTCTTACTATGGTACATTGCTATTTGATTTACATTGATGTATATTATTTATTTCAATTTTCATTATTATCACCAATGTAGATACACTCATTACACTTTATTTTTATGTTTACAGATGGAACATGACCAAGAAGACAAAAACAATCTATGAAATCAACAAAATGTTCATCAAAATAACACAAGTCACGGAAGTAGCTCGAGCATTGACAACAATTCCAACAAGGAATGGTGATCTATTCAAATGTCATTGCAATTTATTATATTTTTTGAAATAATTGTATGTGAAAATCAAACATTTTGTTTAATGTAATGGACATAATGTCCCAATTGAAATACAAGGGGTTACCAATAACTATCCCATTTTGTATGACAAAGAGCCTCTTATTGATATATAATAAAATACATTTTAATTTATTCTATTGCATTATTCAATGTTGCTGTGAAATGTTACATCACTGATTAAATATATGGATGATTAAATATTATAATGAAGAGATGCGAAATATGATGATATAACAAATTAATCCAAACATCATATACAAATTCACTAATCAAAATTTAATTTATATGAATACTGTTGTAAGATATATGTCAATTTTTCGATGAATAACGAATTTAAAAAATCATAATAATTTCACTGTCATAGTCGATGTTTCTAAAAAAGAGAAAATCTCATTCAAAATACTTGTGCATCTATAACATGAACACACACAGGTGCATTATTTTATCTAAAAGCAATGTTACTTCAAGATTGTTTGCATGGCCGATGCATTTTCTGAAAATGAGAACACTAGGGTGTTATATTTTTCAAGCACCAGTGCTTTCATAGTACTAATGTCCCGGTGCTACAAAATATGATTTCCAACCCCTATGCATTATTTAAATTGACAACACGGTTGCTTTTGTATGCTTAGCACCATGAGGGTTTTATACAAATCATACACATCGGGGCTGCGAGCTTAAATTAAAGCACCGTGTCTATAATATTTTTTTGCCTGCCCCGATGTCGTTCATGAAAAGAACGCCCTCGGGCATTTCGTTATTGTATATGCACCGGGCTGGTATACATTTTAGGCACCAGTGTTCTTTGTATTCAACACCTCGGGGCTTTTGGTCATGTATACAACATCGGTGCTTTTATTTATTTAGCGCACTAGTGCTACTGTTTCCATGAAGCGAACTGCTAAAAATAGATCTGCTAAAACCTCTGAGAGCCTATATTTTTTCAGTTGTAATGAAGTTCCATTATCATCTCTGCTAAAACATCTTCTACCACAAACAAATGTTGTAGCAGAGGTTTTTTTTGACAATTTTTTTTTCCAGTTTTATAACACTAAAAACCTCCATTATAACCTCCACTAGAAGGTATTCTCCTTGTAGCGTTCTAAGCGCAACTAAAATATATGATCAAGGATAGGATCTCATTGGGTGCCTTGTGGCACCCCAGGATTCGCTGGTCAAACTTGGCCAGGCTTGGTACGAAAATTAGCGAAAGGAAAAGTTGGTGGAATCCGTCATTTTGGAGGGAATTATGCCAAAGTTGGAGCAATCATTAGCAGTTGGTTTTACGGTAACTACAAATGACAGAGTCAATGGAAAAGGGCTGGTAGGCCACGAACTTGGTAGGCTTGCCAAACCCAACATATATATATATAACAACACAAGTGGGGATCGCAGGATTTGAACCCCTGACTGGGCACCAACCAATAACCTATATATGATGGGGCCGCTTTTGTGCCAACGATCTCCGTTGTAAATTCCACACCCAATTCATATTTAAATCACTATCATTTGTGCGACAAGGTGGAGAACTAGAATGATGCATGCAGAGGAGCAGAACCCATGTTCAGAACCCAAAGCTAATGGGAAGAACTGTGTGCACACAAAAATAGGAGTTAGGGTTGTAGTAGGGGAATATTCCAGGATTATTCTCCTACATAATTTATTGTGGAATCTATTGGATTCTAGGAGAGGTCAGAGTTGCATGTGACATAATATAGTCAAGTTTATACTCAAATTTCTCAAAATTTCGAGAGGATTTCATTGGTGCAATCTGTTTATGGATTTAATCAACCCATTTTCAGGTCACTCCTAGGATTGGAGGTATAATGATGTATTTTTCCATGTACTCATTTGATTTTTACTTAGATGAATGAAGAGGCATCCCCACTATTGAAGCATGGCCCAAAGACGTAGTCCACATTGGATGAACTTCGATATCAATTTTTTGTGTGCATTGTCTTTATGGTCTCTTTTATGTTTCCTCTTCTTTAAGTGTTTGCACATATGGTTTTACATGCTCTTTTTCACACAATTATGAAAACATCAATGATGTAAAAATCCCATATCACTTTCCCTCTGTATAGTTTGTTGTTGATAAGCCCAATTCAACTATATTTTTTTTTGTCCACTATCTCTGTATGAGCATGATGTACAAAATAAATGTGCATTGTTGTACCACTTCCATTTCATCTCCAACTATGTCTAGAGCTTCAAGTGGGTAGAAATTAGTCACAAAACCAACAATGATTTTAGACCCGATAAGTTCCAAAGAAACAACCAAATTCTTGCAGCAAAAATATGATTTAATGGGCCACTAAATAATCCATTACAAAATGCTTCTTGAAATGTGTCATGGTTGCATCTTTTAATAACTCATAGGAAATTCCACACACACACACACACATACAATACCAACAATGATTTTAGACTTGATAAGTTCTAAAGAAAACATCCAAATTCTTGCAACAACAATATGATTTATTGGGCCACTAAATAATCCATTACAAGATGCTTCTTGAAATGTGTCATGGTTGGATATTTCAATAAATCATAGTCAATTCCACACACACACACACACATATTGAAATTTTCCTATGAAAGGTTGTCAAGATGAGTTTGTAGATCTAATAATGTTTGTGTTCCAAGTTTAGAAATATGTCCTATGAAAAGGTGTTAAGATGAGGTTGTATATATGATAATGTTTGTATTCCATGTTTATACATATTTTTTGTAGGATGTTCCAATTTCATAAGGGGTAATAATCATGTATGTACCTCAACAATATTCGACTTGATTGGCTTAAAAAAAATTGAACGTATAGAAGGATTTTGCAAGTGAAGCTTTATTCTTGAGACTTCCCCTGGAAAATGTTATGCAATGGTCTTGTCAACCTTTTTCACTAGCTTTGCTAATTTATCTAGATTAGTAAATGCCTGATGTTTGATGGGATTGGAATTGACATATTCTAAAGATTTGTCCAGACTAGAAGATGACAATGCAAGCTTTACCGCAGTAACCTTGGTAACAAATGAAAGCATGGGTTCAACAAAAATATTTGTAATTGACATGATGAATTCCTAACATGTTGTTTTAAGGTTTTTCCCAGCTTCTTCTTAGCATTAACCTGACTTTCTCGCACACGAGGTGAGAATGTGCAGGTTAATGAGGTCGATCTTGTCCAATCAAATATTGAAGCTTTCCCTCTAAGAATATGCTGAAGGTGCTCCAACAAATGACATAAATTATTCTCCTAGTGTATTACTGAAATGAAATGCATTTATCAAGCTGCTTCAACAAATGGAGAAAGCATGCATTTCCAACACTCATATTTGACACATAAAATTGCATTGTAATCTTGAAACACAAATGTGAAAATCAAGATTGAATGGGGATTCATTGTCACTATGGAGCTTTGTAATTACAACACAATTGATTTTTGAAGCCTTGTTGAAACCATTTCATCTTCTTCTCTTCCTTCAATCATTTTAAGGGAGGTGAACTATTGATGACACTACATTGTGTTGGGTCGAGAGGGGTCATAATGTATTAAGTTACGCTGCGATGAGATTAAGGGAAGTCACATGCTAGTGATGTAATTACTACGGAAGGTCACAAGATAAGGATGAAATCTGTTAAGGCATCATGCGATTGAGGAAGGTTGTCATTAGTTAAGTCATAGTGTAATAGGTTAGGCATTTCATGGTTGGATAAAGGGGGTTGCAATCTAAAGAGGTAGGCTATGATGTGAAGATATAAGGTGTGACTGTAGTTAGTTTCAAGTCGAGTCGCATATTGCAAGGGGAGGATGGATTCTACTTAGATTTTTGACTGCGATCTATGGTAAGTGGAGGTCACAATTCGATAAGGCACATATTATCAGCAATGAAAAATCTAGCGTTAGCGAGGGGTAAGGCATTTCTCTATTTTCCACTGATGCGATTAAGGAGATTGCAGCTTGGTGAGCCAGTTCACATATATGTTTTACAATATCACACACATATCCTTCCAACTTCACAATTAACTCACAATGAATTTTGGATCACTAGTTTTCCGTTAAATCACATTGCAACATGGCTCCCCAATTTGTGATTAAAATGCAATTTGCATTGCTAGTCAACTTTTTCATTCTTGCTCAATTCCTATGGCCATTATTTTTCCACTTGTTTGAGGTCTTTTCCAAATGCAAAAGACAAATTTTTAGGTCATGCCACATTGATTCTTTCTAATATTTACACCAAACATTACCGACAACATCTTTGACCTAATTTCTCAGCTCCAAATTCCTTAAAATAAAAACTAAAATTTCTCTTCCCACTATATTCCTCTATTAGAAATCACACCCTTTATCAAGGTTGAATTACAGATTGATCCATTATTCCAATGTTCTACACCTGTCTCATTGCATCATCAAGATTATAACCATTCATTCCATTGCATGATTTTCCTAATCTTGATTTGTACTGTAGCTATTTCAGATGCATGTTGAGCAACAATCGAATAAAAATTCAACATGGATATTTCTTCTTTCCCTGGAAGAATTGAGTCAATGGAGTGGTTGAAAGTACGTCCAGTTTCAACCTCTATAAGTGACTCAAAGAACTATCCTTATTCTGAAACATTACTAATGCCTTTGGGGATTTTATTGCTTCTAATTTTTTTTACTTTGAAATGGTATCTCCAGTGTTTCAGAAGACCTTTTCTTTTTCAAGTACATCTACTACATGTTTTAACAAGTGACTTTGAAGGTATTATTGGTTGTATTGCTGTCAGAGTTGGCATATTATATCCCTCATTTATGGTAAGTGGAGGCCATGACCAAAAATATGGTCCTGGCATGGTATTTTGACAAATTTCTAACTAAGGTGAAGGTGAAATGAATCCCTGATTTTGGAGAAACTTTGCTCAATACTCCTCCGAATGGAGCACATAGTGAAATCTCATGGTCATCTTCTCATAAAGTCCATATGTAGAAATATGCCAAGTGTGATGCTTCTATACGAATAGGAAAACTATATCAAACATCACTTTATGACAATTCATCCAAAATCAGTATCCTAAGGCATGAAATAAAAAGTACTTATAACACATACAAAAATATCCATCCATGTAGACATCCCTCTCAAGTGCATGACCACGTAATAATCAAGGAACATAAATCAAGCATCAAGCATGCATGAATCTATCACTACCAAAGAATCAACACCTATGAAGAAATGAAGGGCTATTCCAAATTGTTCCCCCTACTTTGTGACCAAATTGCCAAGTGAAACAAGATGAACCAAAATTTTGGTGATACTAAGGACCATAACCTAGCTAGAAGGGAAACTTTCCTCATTTGAGGCTTATTTTATTCCTCATACTTTGATGCCAAATGTTATTTATAGAACATGAATTCCCTCTTGAAGAATGAGGATCTATCTAAACATCTTTCTTTGCCCCTATCTAGGTTGTATGCTCCCTCTAATGTGGATCTTCTTTCCTTTGGATCATTCTAAAAATGTGTTTCCTTTAAGCACTACCTGCTTCCAACCATGGTTTTGCATTTAATGATAATACCATGACTGAAAACAGGCTCCAACCATTATCCTTGTGGTACAGATATTGATGCCATGGTACCCTTTTGTATAAGTTTCTTCTGGAGTATTTTTAAACAAAATATGCTGAGTTGTAAATGATCCTTGAGCTAAAGCAATAATAGAAAACATATTTGATTTCTCCAGGACCTTGAGTGATATGATGGACTAAAGATAACAATAATGTTTTTGTATGCTAATATCGATGAATATATAACTATGAAAAACAAACCTTGCCAATAAATAGGGTCAAGTATGCTTAGGATTAGCCTCAGAGCAACGATGATAACATATCTCAGTTTGGTGCATTTTTCTTTTCAAGTTGCTTCTGCTCATGGTTTTATAATGAAAAAGCAATGTTAGACCTTGAAATTTCCAAACTCCACAATTATTGCTTGTTCCTAAAAATATAAATGTTCTCTCAAATTGAGGTATATTTTGCCTGCAACTTTCATCCAACCAAGCGCCATTTAAGAGCAGAAATTTTTGTCCACTGTGCTTTTCTCGCCTTGGAATTTTCATTGATGTCGGCATTGAGTTGATATGATAGTGAAAGACATAGATAGCATCATGCATTTTTTCTCCAGTCATAATGTTATGCTCTTAACCTGCAAAGTAATACCCAAACACAGAATATGCGAAGAGAAGATACCCATAACACAGAATATGCGAAGAAAAGATACCCAGAACACAAAATAGCAATGATTTTATTATTCAGAGAGAAATGTTCACAGGCCTCTTCGAGGGGGCAACCTCCAATAGAGCAGAGCTCGATTACAAAAACAAGACACGATACTCCTCGCAGGGAGTCTCTATCCTTTATATATGACTCATACATGCAATACCACAGGCCAATACCGTGGGTTTTATTAATACCATCTATCTAATACTACCGCCCATTTGCAACTAACTGTGGTCCCGTCATTAATTGCGGGTTAACCACTTACAAATATTAATATGGGCTTTATTGACTCTTGACTATGACGTGATCCCATGACATAAATAAGGGGGTTAGGGTGGGACCCTAACATGCCCTCCCCCTTAAGACTAGCCTTGTCCTCAAGGCTGAAGCTGCGGAAACTGCTGAAGAATAGTGGCTGGTTCCCAAGTTGCATCTTTCGGAGAGGTGTCTTTCCATTTGACGAGGACCTCCTTAATCATGCGGCCGCGCAGGTGCTTGTCTCGTGTGTCTAGAACCTGTTCGGGTTGAAGCCAGATTGACCCTTCTTCGTCTAATTCAGGTAAACTGGTTTGAACTCGGCAATTGTTCCCAATCACTTTCTTGAGGCACGATACATGGAAAACTTGATGGATTTTTGCCGTAGGTGGCAAAGCCAACTTGTAAGCCACTTCTCCAATGCGCTGAAGTACTTGGTATGGTCCGTAGAATTTTGGAGAGAGCTTTTGACAACCCTTATCTTTGAGTGATGTTTGCTTATATGGTTGCAGCCTCAAAAAGACCTGATCCCCTTCTTGAAATTGGTGCTCTGAGCGATGTTGGTCGGCCTGTTGCTTCATGCGGTTCTGAGCTTGATGAAGATTCTCGCGAAGATGGGTGAGCATGGTTGCGCGGTGTTGTAGGAGTTGATCCACTGCTTGTACTTTGGAGCATCCCTTGAGATAAGAAGTAGGGGAAGGCGGAAGTTGACCATAGACTGCTTCATAGGGAGTCATTTTGGTGGTGGCATGATAGTTGGTGTTATACCACCATTCAGCCAGAGGTAACCACTGTGCCCAAAGGTGTTGCTTTTCTGAAGTGAAACACCTAAGGTAGGTTTCTAGACATTTGTTGACGGCTTCGGTTTGATCATCTGTTTGCGGATGATATGAAGTATTGAGTTTGAGTTGAGTGCCTTGTATTCTGAAGAGTTCCTGCCAAAAATTGCTGGTGAAGATCGGGTCGCGGTCGGACACTATAGAAGTGGGCATGCCATGTAATTTGAAGATCTGATCCATGAAAGTTTGAGCAACCAAGGTTGGTGTAAACGGGTGGGGTAGGGCGCAGAAATGAGCATACTTCGACAGTCGGTCCACAACCACCATGATGACTGACTTGTTCCCTGACTTTGGAAGACCTGTAATGAAATCCATAGAAACCTCCGTCCAAATTGAGGCCGGAATGGGCAATGGTTGTAAGGTGCCTGGTGTGTTGACGGTTTCCCCTTTGTGGCATTGACAGACATCACATTCGGCTACGAAAGTAAGGACGTCCTTTTTCATGCCTGTCCAAAAGAATGATCTTCTGGTGCGAGCATACGTCTTCTGAAAGCCCGAATGTCCTGCAATGGGAGATGAGTGCAATTCTGCCAAAAGGCGACTTTTGAGGGTAGATGTTGGTGATATTACGACTTTGTCCTTGTAGCGAAGAATATCATTCTGCCACGAGTAGCCCTTGCTAGAATTAGGATCTACCTACAATTGAGAAATGAGTTGGGAGAGCCCTGGGTGTGAAAACCATTCCCTGCGAGCCTCTTCAATCCAGTCTGGAATGGGAAGGGAAATTGCGAGCAGAGTACTTTCCTCCTCAAATTGGCGCGATAATGCATCTGCTACATTGTTGTCTTTCCCTTTCTTGTAAATGATCTCATAATCATATCCCAACATTTTGGATAACCATTTATTTTGTTGTGGGGAGGATAGGCGTTGCTCCAAAAAATATTTAAGACTGTGATGATCTGTGCGGATTTGGAAACGTCGCCCCAATAAGTAAGGTCGCCAGGTCTCGACTGCATGTAAGATGGCCATCATCTCCTTCTCGTAGGTAGATTGGCCCATATTCCTCCTGTTAGTGTCGGTCTTGAAAGCCCTCCATCAGTGATCAAAGCTCTTTGCATTTGCATTAGTAGGTGTCTCATCAGTGTCAAAGCTTGCATCCCGTTAGGCATGCCATAACCCTGATGGAGGAGCTGGTCTATTCATACCCCTCTTGGCTTTGCTGGATCAGGTCATATCAGTCATTGAGTTTTTCAAGCTTCTCTTGTTTGGTCTTAGGGTCAAAGGTCCAAGGTCTAGGGTTTTGGTCATTTGTCTTAGCAAGGTCATGTCTTTGAAAGTCCTTGAGAGTCCTTGAGTGACCAGCAAGCCAGAGGGAGGATGGTAAACATGTTTCTTTGATATTCTCATTATGTACAGTTCATTTTTTAGACTTGGATTTAAAAACTCTGTTTTTAAAGCCAAAGTCATGATAAATTTTGTAAAAAAGAATAAATTTCCAAAAAGTCTTCAAAAAGGCAGCAACAACCCTGGTCCCCTTGCCACAGTCCCTCAGATGATCTACCTGCAAAAAGAATCAAGTCAAAGCACTCAAAAAGTCAACTTCAGGATAAAGGAAACTAAAAATCAGTGTTTTAAAGAAAAGTGTCAAAATAGACTTTATAAAGTGGGTTTATGGATAAATTTTTTCAAATAAAGATTATAAAAGGTCATATTCCCTCCTTTCACTCTCATTGTGCATTTCAAAGCTTGCAAGAGAGGTCGTGAGAGAGTGATAGGTGAAAGAGGCAAAAACACAGCGTTTTCGGGCAGTTAACAGGTGCGCGACCCGTTCAAGGAGGTGCGCGACCCGTCCAGGGCACTCCAGCAGTTCAAAATTTCAACGGGCGCGACCCGTTGGGCGGTGCGCGACCCGTTGGGGAGCCTGCACGACCCGTTCATCTGTTTGCAATCAAACTTCAAACAAACTTCTTCATCTCCCTTCAAATCTTCTCAATCGGTCGAGGTAGGCTCTTATGCATGGTTTTCAAGATTGTGTGGTGAATGTAAGGTTGTATGCTATGATTTTAACCTCACATTATGCGAATGAAAGGACATAAATGGCTGCTTGTTAATGTTTGTAAAATGCTAGGGTTTTGTGACTGTTTCAAGTGATTTTGTCCCATTTGGTTCCCTCCCTTTTTTCCCCTTTCATTCACAGTCATGCTTTCATCTCTGTCCCATATTATTTGTACATAAAATGTAAACTTTTTCCCCCATCCCTAATCTATAAACCCTACCCCTCTCCCAAGCACACAAAACCCTAATTCCCTCTACCATACACATGCAAAAATAAAAGCAAAAAGAAAAGATACATTTGCAAATAAAGAAAAGAGTCATGTGAAAATAAATGTTGCTGTATATCTAAAGTCATGTACATAATCCCTTCATGCCCTTGACATCCCCTTGTACATGAAAACCTTCCCTCTATGTTAAAACAATGTACATGTACTCCTTATCAAAGAAAATTTGCCTTATGATACACATGAACTCCTATAAGTAAATTTGGTGTATGGTTTCCCTATGTCCCTATTGATACATGTATGCTCCTTCCATGTTTACTATCACACATGTTTTTTGTCCCATATACAAACATCTTTGCAAATGATTTCCTAAATTCAAATACATGTTCCTATAAGCATGATCATTTGTAAAATTTCCCTTGAAATTCCCTGTTATTTTCATATATTCCCATTCCTTGTTAAGAAGTTCCCTCCCCTAACATTTCCCTCATGTTTGGTTCCCCTTGAAACAGCATAGATTTCAGCACTTTTGCAGGCAGAGACAACAGTTCATTTTGTCCACTTTGCTCCAAAACCATGTCAGAAACCGAAACTTATGAGCAAAGTGATGACCATTCATCATCTACAGAGGTTGAGGATTAGAGGAGGCCTCATAGAGGAGGTAAGGGAGGACATCATAAGCGGGAAGAGCCTACTTCTTTGGCAGAATTACAGGCTTGTCCTTTGGCAGTGAATTGCTTCCGGTACATGTCTTGCTATCAGTTTTGTGAGAGGATCTCTCAGATTCAACATCATAGAGAGTTGGCCAGCTTGTTTGTCTTACACCTCCATGATGGACATGTCACTCTTGCAGGGGTGAACTTCATATTGACACCTGAGGTGATCTCAGAGGCTACAGGGATACCAAATGTGGGTGAGGTGTGGCCTAAGCGCAAATTACTTGATTTTGTTCACTTTGAGCCCTATGTTCGGCCATCATTTGTGAGACTGTTGACGGGTGTTTTCCCATTCAGATTTCTCCGGAGCGAGTATGCTCCCCTCATGAGACCTATCATGCATTACTTTACCTGTGAGGGCAGATTTTCACAGGTGTATTCATATCACATTCGGCTTTTGATGCATTTCACCCGAGTGAGGATGATGAACCTCCCGGTCTTCTTGTTTCATAACATTCAGAGGATGGTGCCCATGTTGCAGAGGAAGACCCTGGCTCAGCAGTACAGGAGCCTTTGCCATTATGGTTTGATTCAGCTCATAGTCTCACATCAGTTGACTCAGCAGGGCATCTCATGGGAGGAGTTCATCTCCCGTGAGTTTTTCACAGTGCCACCTCAGCCACATCAGGAGGCCATTCATGAGGAGGGAGGACCATCTCAGTAGCCTGATGCTCCCGTCACCCGACATATCAGCTCCATTCCTTTGGTCACATATCAGAAAGGCCCAAGGGCCTTATTTGCAGCAGCTAGGCGAGTATTATCTCCACAGCAGGTGGAAGGGGTCTCGCCTTCATCTTCAGATCAGCGAGTGTTATCTCCACATCAGGTGGAAGGGGCCTCGCTTTCTTCACCAGCACAGGTACTGCAGAGGGGCAAAGAGCCCATCATTCATGAGGATCTGGTGATTGATCTCGAGGCTAGTTCTCCTAGCCAAGAGGCAAAGGAGATCATTCAGCATCTCAGGGCCGAGAATGATGTTTTGCAGCGGAGACTCGAGGGTGCCCAATGGACCATCACTTATCTAGAGCAGCGGAACACACAGCTAGAGGAGGAGAAGGCACTTGATGAGCTTTGGAGGATTCGTAGTGACCGAGTCCTAAACCGTAGGAGGCCCGGTGATCCATTGCCTGCTGACCGGGAGTCATTGCTCATTCAGGAGAATGCCCACTTGGAGAGGCTGTTGGCTAAGGCCAACCAAGAGAAAAAGCTGCTAAGGAACATGAAAAATCACTATTGGGCGAGGATGCATGTTTGCAAGGCAAAGATGAAAATGTTCCAAAGGAGGTTGACCGAGGCACTAAAACGGAGAAAAAGGCCAAATCCACTCCGTATCTTGGCTGAGGCATCCCTCAAGGATCATGGCACTCACTAGCATCATCTACAGCACAAATCCAAAAAATTTTGGAGAATTTTGGGTAATTTTGGTATTTTTGGGAAATTTACAGGTTTTGGCTTCTCAACGGGTCTCACCCCCGGTGAGACCCTTTGTCATCGTAGCTCCGTTTTGCAAAAACTCAACATTTTTGGATTTTTCATGCAAAGTTACACATGCATATGGATGGACTTGAGTTTTCATGGAGTTTTGGGCCTCCAAAAGGTCAAAATACAACCAAATTTTGACTTTCTGCCCCTTTTTTGAGCTGCAGAAGTAGTCTTGGGCGAATTAACTTTTGACTGGGCAAATGACCTCCAAATCCAAAAATTCTGGTTGGGTTGGAAAGTAGACTCAGAGACCTTTCCAACGAGCTATCCTTCACCTCATTCTAACACCGGGAAGGCCTCCAAAAAGGGCTCCAAAGTGCGCGACCTGTTGAGGAAGATGTGCGCGACCCGTTGAGGGAACTTTGCCAGATTTGACCAGTTCAGCTCAGAAATTGCAGTTTAGCTCCAGTTTGACTTTCTGAGGTCGATTGTGGTCCTCTTGAATGTAATTATGACACTTTTTGGATACTTTTACTCTTGTTTAACTCTTCTAGAAGTTTCTCTCATGTAAAGGGTAAAAATTGACTGTATGAACTGGTTTCCAAGTTTATAGAGGCAAGTTGTTTTGACTGCCTATTTTGTAGTGCTTAGTTTAGAAGTTGTTCAAACAGCTCCTAGGATAGTGAGCTCGACCCATGGAGGCAGGGAAAGAGGTTAGATCATCTATATTATGTACTTTCTTGCTCATTTTCATGGTTGGACTCTTGAGGGAGGAGCTATCATTGTATATTTCACTTGTATCTCTGCAATTTTTGGCTAAGGAAGACCAGGGTTTTGCAGTCATCTTTGGGATTCATGTGGACTCAGGTGTTGATGGTGTGTTTCTTCATGTTATTGTAAGCTTTGTTATGTGATTCATTTCCTTTCTATACTGCTGCATATTAAACAAATGAAGTGATAAAGTCAGAATTCATGCTTGCCATGCTCTACTTTTAAATTTGTTTAATTTCTATGTTTTCTGCTGTCTAAAGAGAATTCAAATCCATTGTTTGCTCTCTTTAGCCTTCTTTTCTTTCCTCCTAATCGTCCACTTCAGCTAAAGACATCAATACAGGTTCCTACCTTGCCCCAAAGACCCCCCTGCAGAAACTGTGTCCAATCCCCGCACCCTAAATTGCAGCTCAATTTGCCACCAAAAACCCAAAAAACCCCCAAATCAACCTTCAAATCAGTTTAATAGCCTAATATCAGTGTTACCTTGATTGGTCATCTCTTCCTATTGAAAATTTACCGAGATTGACCGGAGAGAGCCTTCTCCTGCCCCGTAGGGCTAGCTACGAGGCTGAATGGTTTGATGTAGCTTTGAGATTTGCCTTTTCAGCCTGAGGTGAAATTTCAAGTGCTAACACCTCCCACTGAGTTGTTGGCTTGTGAAGGCCAATGGTCGCCCTTCCTGTATTAAGACCGCCCCAATACCTGTACCCGAAGCATCACATTCAATGACAAAGGATTTGGTGAAGTCAGGTAGTGCTAAGACTGGAGTGGTACACATGGCGTTTTTGAGAGCGGTAAATGCCTGTTGTGCGTTCTCGGTCCAGAAGAAGGAATTTTTCTTTAGGAGTTGAGTGAGGGGCTTCGCTATGCGGCCATAGTTGCGGACAAATTTACGATAATAGCCTGTGAGACCCAAAAATCCTCTCAAGCTCTTCAAAGTCTTAGGTTGAGGCCATTCTTGCATTGCCTGGATCTTTTTGGGGTCCACCTTGACACCTTCACGCCCCACAATGTGGCCCAAATACTCAACTTCTTCCATGCCAAACAAACACTTAGACATCTTGACAAATAATTTGTGCTTGCGGAGATGTGCCGCCCAAGTGCCACTATAGATGAGAATGTCATCGAAGAAGACAAGGACAAATTTTCTGAGATATGGTTTGAGGATGTGATTCATAAGACTCTGAAAAGTAGAAGGGGCATTACAGAGACCAAATGGCATGACCAGGAACTCATAATGGCCTTCATGAGTTCTGAAAGCCGTCTTGGGAATGTCGACTTCCTTCATGCGAATTTGGTGGTAGCCGGAGCGAAGATCCAACTTAGTGAAGAATTGAGCCCCATTGAGTTCGTCCAACAAATCGTCAACCACCGGAATGGGAAATTTATCTTTGATTGTCAACTTGTTGAGGGCCCTGAAGTCGGGACACATCCGCCACTCCCCATCTTTCTTGAGGACCATGACCACTGGGGATGAATAAGGACTAATGCTGGGACGAATGACACCTGCTTCCAACAATTCCTTGATGATTTTTTCTATTTCATTCTTTTGAGTGAACGGATATCTGTAGGGCCGCACATTTGGGGGTTGGGCCCCTGGAACCAAGGTGATGCTATGATCATGTTCCCCTCGCGAGGGTGGAAGCTCATGAGGCTTGTCAAAGACCGTCCGATGGTTATTTAAAATCTGCTGCATCTCAGGATGAATTGGCAGAGACCTGGTTTCGACTACCTGGATGGAATTAAATTGAGCTACCACTCCATGATGGCCCTTTTTAATTTTTTTTTCCATCCGATGCGAGCTGATGACAGAGGGGGCTCCCGCCTGGAGGCCACGGAGGGTATGTGTGGAGTTGTTTTGCTTAAAACTCATATATAACTCCTGGAAATCCATTGTGATTGGCCCAAGGGTGCGGAGCCATTCAGCGTCTAGGACAATGTCGCATCCCCCCATGTGTATGGCAAACATGTGGGTTTTCAACTGATAATCCCCCATTTGAAGTTTGACATTTTCACAGCGGCCTTCACATTTCATTGTGCCCCCATCTGCAATTTGGACTTGGAAGTTAGAAACTGCCCGTACAAAACAATGCGTTGCTTTGGCGATTTTTTGATGGATGAAATTATGGGTACTTCCACTATCAATCAAGACTATTACTGGGCGATGTTTAAGAAAACCCCTGATTTTGAGAGTTTGAGGGGAAGATATTCCTGCCAACGCATTGAGCGAAATAACTGGTTCGTCAGATACAATCTCCTTTTGGTTGTCTTCTTCGATCGCCTCCAGTTCCTCAAGAGGTGGATCTTCCTCGGTGGAGCTGTAGTCAGTGGCATCTATTTGAAAAAACTTGGGCTCCTTGCATTTATGACCAGGGGAATATTTTTCATCACAGTAGTAACATAGTCCTTGCTTCCTTCTTTCGGCCATTTCTTGAGGTGACACCTTTTGGACCTTAAGTGTCTGAGTCGTGTTGTGAGCTTGTGGGGGACGACCTTTAGTGGGGAAATTGGGGCGGCTGCATTGGGCTGTTATGGCACGTTCCACCTTACGGGCTACCTGGCAAGCCTCCGTTCATGTGGGAGGGTGGCGGAGTAGAACTTGAACTTTGATGGCTTCTTTAAGACCACTGATAAAACATTCCGTGTAGAACTCATCTGAGAGATGCTGAGTGCGGAAGGCTAAGGCTTCAAAAGCGGTGATATATTCATCCACTGTACCCGTCTGTCGGAGCTTAGTGAGACGGCCCAAAAAGGAGTCTCCCTGTTCAAAGCGATCTCGAAGAGCTTTGGCAAATTGGGCCCAACTCGAAAAAGGTCCATTGCGACGTTGATGCCATTCCGCCCATTGCCATCGTTCATTGTCCAAGTACATGGTCCCCACTCCAAGCTTAGTCTAATAATCTTGGAGACGATTCAATTTGAAATACTGGTCCATTTGTGCTAGCCATGTGGACGGGTGAGAACCGTCAAATTTATGCATATCCAACTTGGGAGGTCGTTGACTGGGTGGTGAATGGGTGTGCCAGACGTGAGGAGAGTGGCTAGACTCACCCTCATGGTGTTCATGGTCATTATACGGTTCCTCGAGAGCTGGCTCCTTGCCCTTATCGAGTGCTTTCCGTACCTGGCTAGTTAGTCCGCTAATCATAGTTTTGAGTTCGTTCATATCTGTTTCAAGTTTGTCTAGCCTTTCATTGGCCATTGCTTGAGCTCTAGTTTCTACCATACACCAACTTGATGAAAAATTGGGACCGCCAATTTTTTTTTTTTCTAATAAATTGAATGGTACCACCGTGCTCAGCTCGTCGTCCTGATGCTGATGGGCTAGATCACAAATAAGCGCTTCGGAAGATCTCAGACTTTTTTTTTTTTGGAAAACTCCTAACGGAGTTTTACTCCTTGATCAATACTGCAGTCGCCAAATCCTCAAAATGTCAATGCCGCCAAAAGTCCTGCGAAAATTATATCTAGGTACAGGAACCCTTCACAACTACTCCGATCTGGTGGATCTGAGAGATCTGAATGGTGGAACAACTGCTGCTGCTGATCTGATGGAGCTGCGGGACTGATGTCTGCTGCTGCTGCACTTGCTGATCTGGAATAGATGATGTGTGATCCCCCGATAGAAAGGGAACTATGGTCTTGAGGAGTGTCAGGTGCTACAGATCGCAATATACATAAGGGTCTGACAGTAGTACTCGGCCCAATGTTTCAGGGCTCTAACTAAGGAGGATCGACCGTACCCTTAGCCGTACAACCCGACTACCCTATCGTACGGGCGAGTAATCTCTCCGAGTGCTGTTCTCGGTGTACTGTAGCCACAAGACGACCGAAGGTTTATCTATGGCGAGGTTTCAAGGGAGCTAGGGGGCTTCCTATATACCCAGAGGGTACGTGGAAGACAGTCCGTGCGCGGTTCTGTCTAATGCGCTACTACTCGAAGGGGTACCCACAGGGGTTACAAGGGAGTCCAACAGACGTGACCACCTCTTGTATTTCCTGCATGCATGCCTCCCCAAATCTGCAGGTTGATGCGCTTAACGACAGATCCCGTGGTTTAAAGACGCCGGAACACGTCTCTAGCCAAATTTTTTTTTGCTAAAAATTGGAGATCCCACCGAGCCCTGGAAAGTGCTCTGATACCACTTGTTATGCTCTTAACCTGCAAAGTAATACCCAAACACAGAATATGCGAAGAGAAGATACCCAGAACACAGAATATGTGAAGAAAAGATACCCAGAACACAGAATAGCAATGATTTTATTATTCAGAGAGAAATGTTCACAGGCCTCTTCGAGGGGGCAACCTCCAATAGAGCAAAGCTCGATTACAAAAACAAGACACGATACTCCTCACAGGGAGTCTCTATCCTTTATATATGACTCATACATGCAATACCATGGGCCAATACCGTGGGTTTTATTAATACCATCTATCTAATACTACTGCCCATTTGCAACTAACTGTGGTCCCGTCATTAATTGCGGGTTAACCACTTACAAATATTAATATGGGCTTTATTGACTCTTGACTATGACGTGATCCCATGACATAAATAAGGGGGTTAGGGTGGGACCCTAACACATAAACCCTAAGAATATTTGAAACCGATTATGGAAAACACACTTATGTACAAAATCATCTAATGAAGTTATCAACTAAGCATGTGTTGTAACAATTGTACCTATACTAAAGAACTTTTAGAAGTAAAGAATCTCTTAGTTTTCTCGTAGACTTGACTAAGGCCAAGTTACTTCTTGTAATCCAACAATATGTGGCTTGATATAAAGGAGTTTTTCCACAAACCACTGCAACTAATGGCTCTTCTTCTTTGTCATTTGTTAACAGAGGGATGTCTAAATGAGTTCATGGTAGTTGGCAGAACTTAGTGCAGTTTCGTGATCATGGTATTTTAAGGGTTGAATTTATCAATTTAAACCCTTGACTTGGAATTAATTACTATTCAGAGATGAGCATGAGTTCCTTTTGCTCAAAACTTAGATAGATAACTGAACCTATCCTGACCATGATTTCAGAATGCATCTAGTGAAAATTAGTACGTGTCAAAAAATATGCGTAAGAAATTCCACAGAAACATCCATGCAAACTTGTAAGGTAAGGGGGACACAAAATTTTAAGTGTATAGGATAAAATTTCTGGGGATGTTGTAGCGACTACAACAATTGGCGAACCACTAGTAGAATCCAACATCTTTGCCTTTGTCCCTTTAAAATATAAAGCCTTAAACATGATTCAAGGAAGTATTGAATTAATGTTGTGGATATTTCTTTGAGATACTTGACCATTTATAAGTGTGCCATCTATCTGTCCCACAATTAGGTCTTGTTAATATTTATACACTACATCAAGAATTCACACATGTAAGTCTTTGATGATGACATGAATAACATAACAAAGGGATTATTATATTCATAAATTAAAGTGAGTTTCTAGTGTTTCTTCACTACCAGCGAGCACTTGGTATTATTTATTAGGCTATAATTTGTTCTAGGGTGGATGAAGGATCCTGACTTAATTTATAGGAAATAGAGGTTGTTTTTTTTACAGAAACTAAAGATTTTATGACTTGGGTTTGCTCTCATGCCATATCTCCACATCACATCTCCAACTGATAGGTGGATAGTAAAAGTGCAAAATTAAATATGTTTAGGACCAAATTGACATCATAGTTTAGTTTATGAGTGTAAGCCTTATGATGTCATCAGAGTTCCGCACAAATACCAACCTGTATTTTCCTTGCTAATAGAGAAAACTCACTGAAAAAATATATAATATAGAGTTTCAATACCAGTATGCAAGTGGCTGCCTCTTGGAGTGACCATCACAACCACATGCAACCATTGAATGGGATTTCAACATTTTGGGCATTGCAGATATGATTTTTTCTTCACAACTTTATTTATGTACAAGCTTGAAAAAGAAAAGGCGATGCAGAGAAATAATGCTTTAATTGAAAAGAGTAAAGAAATGGAAACAAAAGCTACCTGCAATGACGGGGCCACAATTCTATTTGAATATAAAAAATGGTGAACATGAAAACCCTAGAAACCTCTCAAAGGTGTACATTCGTTCACATTTTACCTCATAGCAAGCACAAGAGAAATAAGAGGCCGCTTATTTGTAGAAGAGTTTAACAAAAATGAATCTTCCTACCAATCAACGATTCTATCATGATATTCAAAATGATTTGCTTAAAAATCTTGAAAAAATTTCAAATATGAGCATTAATACAACAACATTGAGCTATGAAGATAATCTTGTGAGAAAACCCTAATTTTTTCTAGTTCAGGGATCTTATGAGGGTTTGACAAAACCATCAACAAAATTTGATGTGGCTCACTCTCATAATAAGTCTCTAAACCTTCAAGTGATGGGAACCAATGCTAGTTGGCTTTGTAATATCAACAAATGAATATGGTAAACCATCATCAAATGTGTCAACGAGATCATTGTTAGCAAGACGAAAACTGTTAGATCTAGGGTTTTGATTAGATATTTTGATTTTACTTGATTGATTATTCAAAACGCAAGATTCTTGATGGCTTAAAAATGTTGATGAATCAATTTGAGAGATTTGATGAATGGTTTGAGTTGAATAATGATATTATTCCCATGTTAGATATTGGAAATCAAAAGGGATATGAGCAATGGATTCATTATTTTTGTCTTCTATATGAGATACATAACCAACTTGTACTTGATCGCAATCAAGCCCAGGAGAATAGGAATCCAAAAGATTTAAATTGATTGTTTGCATAATAAATTCATAAAAAAGGTCACGATAAAATGAATAATGCATAGAGTTTGAAATAAGATATATATATATATATATATATATATATATATATATATATATATATATATATATATATATATATATATATATATATATATATATATATATATATATATATATATATATATATATATATATATATGTATGTATGTATTCTCGTGCATAGGTAGAAATTAAATCTGATTCAAAATTCATATCTTCATGAGTAATCATCAAATCAACTTTCATGGTATTCCTCTATGGAATCATTTGAACATTCACTATCACCCAAGGCAATGCCTTAGTCAGAGCAGGAAGGTCTAACATGAATTTCATCAATGTGACAAGAAAGAGGTGGATTATCGATTTTAGTTTCAGCTTGCCCCGCTTCAAAATAATTCATTATAGTTCTTGAAACAATACCACTTTGTTCTTTTTCATTCAGAAATTTTTCATAACCTAGACCATTGGTAATAAATATTTCATGATCAACACAAGTGATCATTTCCTTGGGTAATGAAGGTACAGGAGGGTGAGAAATATCATAGGGGAGAATTTCCTCCCGCGAGGTTTGAGATTCTCCTTGACTCACAACTGAAAAAGAGACAAAAGTTGGCATGACAAAAGTGGGTACTGTTAGCCTTGTTGGCATGTGGTCCAAAATGGATCCAAAACACTCTCGAAGTCTTCGAAACCTTCTTAAATATCATTCAAAAGATCAAAACAACTGCATGAGAAGAGCCCTTAGAATGGCGGAAAAACACTATCGGGAGGCAAAAACCCAAGGAAACAAAGAAAAACAGAGCTATCGGTGGTGGCAACAGTGAATGCATAGGAGCTGTTAGATTTGGTTGATCAACGGTCCAGATCTAGTCGGCGGATCGCAATCGGCGGTGGCAATCGGCGAATATCAGCGCAGACTATATGGAACTTGCGATGGCGATCGGCGGAGTCAACGTGGACCGTCGATCAAGCACGCAGATCGATGGCCCACGTTGCATTACAGAATCGCAATCGGCCGACACAACATAGCGCTCACCAAACGGCCCGAGGTTATCGCGATATGCGATTGCAATCAATCGCATCACGATATCGCATCAGAGCTTCACAGAGGAGCGAGGCTTATACCTATATAGATGTCCGATGCGATAAACCAGACCTAAAAGGGTTCCTTAAAGCTATTGTATATTATGTCAGATCCACCATAAGCCATTTTTACGTTGTTTTTACGATTTTTAACCTATTTTAAAAATACAAAGGAGCAAGGCCAAAGCGACTTGTGATAGCGATGAGGACGAACCCAATAGAGGAATAGATCGTATTTAAGGACTTTTGAAGTCTGAAATCAACAATTTTTTGGTGGTTTTATAGCCTAAATCTACCTCAGGCTGAGAAAGGCAGGTCTAGGGTAACATCAAACCACGCTTAACCTGGTAGCTAGCCCTACCAGGTCGGGAGAGGGCTCTCTCCTTGTCAATCTCAAAGAAAATATGGCAAGTAAGGCTTGAGATGACTGATATGAATACTAATTTTAGGCTAGGTATATGCTCAAAGGAATTTGATTGATTTTAATGGTTGGTTGCTGGATCAAATGAGGAAGGCAAATTTGGGTCCGAAAATCAACTTAGATTTACAGAGGTTTCTGTGGGGTGAGGTAGGCAAGTGTTTTAGCACTTTGAAATGAATGTGATGGTGAGTCTAAAGACTGGTGAGGAGTTGGAGAGGGCATGCAAGTTTCATGAGTCCTCTTCAAACAGCAGAAAACATTTAAAACTAAATAAAACCTTAAGGCAGAGCACTGAACATCAATGGATTCCACCCTTTAATCTTGATTCTTTCAGTTATGCAGAAAAAGATAGATGATGGCACACATACACATAATATAAACCAAATAATAGAGGAGAAAACAATACTAATTCACATTACCACAAGAATCCCACAAAATTTTGCAAAACCCTGGTTCATTTCCTTGCCAAACTGCAGAAGTGATGTACAAAGTAGCTCAATGCATCCACAAGAGTCCAACCTTGACAAATGACTAAGAAAGTACAAGATATAGGCATAAAACCACCTATGCTAGCCATCAGGGGTTGAATCCATGAGTCAAGGAGTTTTTTCAACAAGATCTAAACTAGGAACTAAAAAATAGGCAGTGGAACAACTTGCCTCTAAAACTATGGAAACTGATTCATTCATCCTCAAACCAACTCTAACTGATGTATCTACTTCCTCAAGTCATTTTTCATCATATTTACATCATAGTACATCAAGTTACATCATATTACATTATGAATTTACTAGATAGAGAAGAAAAAGTCAAACTGACAGCAAACTAGGTGAAATTATGAGTTTTTAGGCAAAATTGGCAAAAATTTTGCCTGATGCACAGGGCCCTGAGCCTGATGTGCAACTCCACTTCAAGGCTAAATTTGGAGGCCTTCCACTTCACCAAATGAGGCCCAAGATAGCTTCATGGAAAGCTCTGCTTGTCTACTTTCTAGGACAACTGAAATTTTTGGATTTGGAGTCTATTTTCCCCTTCAAAAATCATTTCGCCCAAGACTGTTTCCTATGGGTCCAAAAAGTGGCAGAGAGGGCATTTCTTAGGTGTTTTTGCCCTTTAGATGACCCAGATCTCCTCAAAATTTCATGAAACTTTCTGGGTTTCATTATTTTTCAATGTGGAATCCAAAAATCCAAGCCATTTTGCAAAATTCCTAGCCAACTCAATGCGCAGTATGCATGAGCTGAAAATTCCCGTGTTTTGCCTTATAAAATTGTGAAATGACAAAATTTTCTCAAAATTGCTTCAAATTTGACAAAAGGCAAGCTTACTAATTGCTTTGTTGAGCTAATGAAGATTCAGCCAAGATCTTGAGTTTATCATGCTCTTTCTTGTCCCTCAAGGCTCTCCTTAGTTTGGTTTTTAGCTGCTTAACTCTTATTTTGCAAATCTTGTTCCGAGTTAAGTAATGGTAGGCCATATGATGCAGCATTGTCTTCTCTTTGTTGGATTTCTCAAGAAACTTCTCAAGGTGAATGTTCACCTTCTCCAACAAATATTCCCGGTCATTGTCTTTTTCAATGGATGTCAATTTTCCCTTTGCCCTCTTGGACCTGTGCTGGTTTTCTTTGATGATTTGTAACTCCAGGAGGTCTTGTTTATCAGTCAACTGTTTGTTTTCTTGCTCAAGGAAGTTGATGATCCATTTGGCCCTCTCAAGGTCAAGTGATAAGGCTTGGATTTCAGCCTCCTTCTCTTTGATGATCATATCCTTGAGTCTTGAGCTTTGAGAGCCCAAATCAGTGTCATCTTCCTCAACCAAAACAAAATCTCTCTCTTGCCCTTCAGTAGGGCCTTCATCATGCACTTGTTGCTTTCCTTTGTCTTTGTCTTGTACCTGTTCAGCTGAAGAAGAAGGCAAAGCCCCTTTCACCCCAGGTGAAGATAGCATTTGCCTATGATCTGGTGAAGAAAATGAGACCCCTTCCACCCCTGGTGGAGATAATACTCGTTTGGCAGCTACAAAAAGCCTCCTGGTGCCTTTCTCATAAGTTATAAACATAGGAATATGAGCCTCATCAGTTTTGCTTTCAGGCTCTTTTTGTTGCCCGGAAGGTTCACCTTCCTCTTGAGGATCTGCAAAAATTTGAGGCCCCTTGAAGCTTTCATGGGCAATGAAAGTTTCCCATGACACTCCCAACTGAGTGAGCTGATGCACAACAATAATTTTGATGACAGCAAAGTGATAAATACTATTGAGCTGCTGTGGGTATGGTTTTCTTTTTGAAATCACAATCATCCTCTCTATGTTTTTTCATATGAAATATGGAATACTCATCATTCTGACCCCGGTGATGTGCATAAGTAATATGATATGGTAGGCATAGAGTCTGGAGAACCTACCCTCACATGTGAAGTATTTGATGATAAGTTTCATAAGTGGAACATACCGGTCCTCCAAGAACTTGAAAGGAAACACCCTGCTCAGTTTACCATGATATTTGGCCTTAATATATGGTTCATAATGCTACTTGCTGATATTCTACCTTTTGTTCCACTTTTCCCCTACATTTGGCATTCTAGTGGCTTATGCAATAATAGCTGGTGAAAGAGTGAAATTGATCCCAGCAAGGTGCACCACATTATTCTCCATGTTTATGACAAATTGCCTTGCTAACTCATGATGGTATTTAACCCTCTCAACCATCTCACAAAACTCAAAGCAAGACTGGTATTTGAAACAAGTGGTAGCAAGGGGGCAAGCAAGGAGTTCTATCATGCTTATAGGTTCCTCTCTGATAATTTTTCCACCCTTATGAGGTCTCCTAGTCTGTACATTTCTTTCTCTCGAGCTGTCACTTAGTGTTTCTTCTTCATAATTTGATTCACTGCTTCTTATCATGGTGCTTGGTGCTTGTCTTAGGGAAGTGATATGATGATAATATGGTGGAAAATGATAATGAGGGAGGACAAGGGAGATGAGTATGAAGAGATTTTACTAATGAGAAATGGAGTTGGGGAGTGAAGGGATAGGTTTTGGGAAGCTAGGGTTTTGTGAAGGGACTTAGGGTTTGATGAAGGGAATGTGTTGTCTTAGGGGAGTGGGATATGGAAAATGGGATTAATGGATTGATTTAGGGCAATGTAAGATAGAAAAGGGGAAAATGATGTTTGGTTTTGGTTATGGAGTGAAAGTTGTACAATGAAATGGAAAATGATGAAGACAAGATAGGGTTTAATTTTCAAAATGAAAAACTCATGAAGCAAACATGTAGAAGATCAAATTCAGCTCAAATGCAATGAGGACTTACTTGTAGAAGAGAAATGCAACGTTTTTGAGGGTTATTGAGTGATTTGGAATGTTTTGGCAACTTCTAGACTGATGCGTAGCACACTGGGCCCAATGCGCAACGCCCTCCTGATGTGCAGCGCCCTTGTAAATTTACACTGGTTGAAACCCACTGATGCGTAGCGCCAGTCTGATGCACAACGCACTGCCTCTGATGCGTAGCGCCAGGCAGATTTGCTAGGAAAACAAGGTTTTCACCTCCTTTTGCCCAATTTGCCTCCAAATCGCGATTTTAGCTCTTCATGGATGTCTTGCACAATGGAATAGATGACTAATATGTTTTCACTTTATATATGGATGCCTTTTTACTTTTCCTTATTTCAAACCCACTTTTATAATGTCAAAGTCACTTTTGCTCATAAACTCTGTTTTTCATTTGAATTGACTTTTCTTGATCACTTGATGAACTAATGCATTGATGCTTTTTGTTTCTTGCAGTGGCTGGAGTTGGCAAGGTGACCAAGGGTAGCAGCTAGAACTTATTACATATAGAAAACACTTTAAATTACATAAAATTTGTACATAGAAATAAAAAAACCCTGTTTTCACCTCAAAATAGAGTTTTGAGGTAAAAACCATTTATGGAGCATATCATTAGTGAATTTTTGATCTTGTGAGCTTATAAAACCTCCTCATGTGCCTGCTAACCTTTTATTGAGTTTTGGATGACCATGGTGGCAAACCCTAGACCTAGTGAGACTAAAAACCCTAAAACTGATTTTGGTAAATGAAATGAAACAAAATGACAGTAAATGACCTAAACATGTGAAAACAGGCCAGCAGGTAAATGCCATGAGGGAAATTGACAATGAACCACTACCATCAGTTGATCCATGACCTAATGGAATGCAGCTGATCGGATGGGACACCTAATATGCATGCAAAAAGAGAAATTTGATCACTAATGGAGGGATGAAGATACCGACACTAACAAGCGGAATTTCACACTGTTGCAGCGTTTCTCTGTGTAAAACATAAAACTATCATTTTTGGCATTCCAAAGGATTCCAAAGGACCGAGGCCCTCTTACATTGCAGAATAGGTGGCCACCTCCCATTTATGCATTATGAAATGATTTTGTAACGCTAGAAGAGGGATTCGAGTGGACAAAGACCGAGAGACAGAAAGCCGAAAAAGGGAAAAACAATAGTGCAACACAGCTGAACCAACAGAAATGGTCATGGAGCATCATTGGCACGAGTGAGCTACCTGACAGCGTGCAAAATTACCAGAATGTGGTTACTCTACTGTTAGAAAAAGAGACCTCCGAGCCCATGTGTGTCTAGTCATGGCATCAAGTCTTTAAAAAGACAAAGAGGATAGATTAAGACCTCTCGAGCCTCAGAGGGTTTGAGAGCATTGTAAAAGGCCTATAAATGGTTGAAAGTTCAGAGGATCAAGGGTTCAAGTTTTGGAGACTGTGGAGACTCTTCTCCTCTCAGCATCTCATCTTCATTCCAATAATACAAGCTTCTTATGCTGTTATATGTTCAATCACCATATTTTCCTCTATTCTAAGCTTACACTTGAATGTGTTATTCATGTTTTCTTCTCTGTCAAATGCCAGATAACAGTCATCTTATCTGTGCGTTGATAAATTAGATTTTTAAGCTTCATTTACTTTCTGTAGCTGGCCATTCATATGTGTTTATGTATTTATCTGTTGGTACAGTCAGGTTTCTCCATATATTCATTGAATCTATAAACTCTTGAGCATTAGAGGTTGAAAGCCTTGTCAAGATGAGTGTGTTCATGCATGTTTTGAGTGAAAATAGAGTTTAAACAGTCATCTGAATTGATCCAAACCCCAATCCATTCCAATAGTTCAGAGAACGATATTGAAGATTTATATATTTCCAGGAATATCTGAGCCACAACCTAGGAGAGCTTCCTGGAGTGCTAACATAATTGGTGTCGTTGTCAGGGAAAGGACGCTGAAGCTCAGCTTCCATGGGAGACGACACAGATCCAACTTTGATGATAGACAAAGTTTGGACACTTTTTCGATTGTAGTCATCTATCTGGTGACTCTTTTGGAGGACGAACCTCTTGGCGACTCCACTTCATAGTAATGGCTCAGTTTGTGAGGCATACTTGGAGAAATCCTCAAAAGCCACAAGCTGACCCAGTATCTAGCCCTGAAAAAATCATCAAAGAAAGAAAGGCATTGCAGAAAGGAGCATCAGGTTTAGGTAGCTCTAAACAATATTCTATATCTCTTCAAGAAAATCCTGTAATAGAACAAATACATATTGAGAGTATAGCAGATAATACTAGCAGTGAAGAAAAAATATCATAGATTCATAGAGCTCCTTATTCTTTAGTTTCTCCTCCTGTTCTAAGCCCGAAGGAAGCCTCTCCTCCTATCCATCATACTCCTTTAGTCCTATTAGTCACTCCTCAACCCTCTGTCATTCAGACTTCCAGTCCCCTCATAGCCACCACAGCTATGGCAGGCCCACAAGCACCTACCAAAATGGAAAGAATCATAGCTGCTAGGTATGGACCTCTAGTACTTCCCACTCTTTTGAATGCCATGCCCACTAGAGAATATCATAAGTATAAGCCTAAGTTCATTGGGACTGAAGGTGTTTCAGCTGAGGAACATCTTGAATCATTCTACAGCTATGCTGATAACCTGGACATTAGTGAAGATGATGTATGGATGAGAGTCTTTGTCCAAAGTCTAGATGGAGAGGCTAGAAAATGGTTCAGAGAACTGACCCCAAGTTCTATAGCAGATATTGAGGCTTTAGATGATGCATTCCTAAAGCATTGGGGGGATAAGAAGGATCTACTCTACTACCACACCGAGTTTGGGAACATAAAAAGGGAAAATTGTGAGTTGTTGTCTAATTTTAATAAGAGGTTTAACCGTATGTACAACAAGATACCAGCTGAAGTAAAACCCACCACTATCTCTGCTAAACTCACCTATGCCAGTGCCTTTGGTTCTGACTTCTGTCTACTGTTGAGGGAGAGACGATGTGCTACCTTGGCTGATATGCAGGACGCAACCTTGGAAGTAGAATCAAACATCATGGCTGCAGAGAAGCTCAAGGGAAATGTTGATAGGAGACAAAGGGGAGAGTCTTCATCATCTTCAGATCCAAAGATAGATAAAATGACCAAGATGATAGAGTCATTAGCCTCTGAAATCTCCAAATTAAAGGTTGAGAAGCATCCTGGGAAAGGAAGATTTCCTAATACCTTTGCTCCTAAAAATCCAAATCCATATAGAAGAGCTAATGAGTAGTTGCAGATTCTGCAAAGATGCAAAGATGCCAATGAAGACCAAAGGGTGAGGACCCCCTTCTAGAATGTAGTCATGGAAGAAGAGCAGTTTGAAGAAGATGATGAGATCCATTGTCTGGAAGACAAAGGCAGTGCCTCCCTTTTGACCTCAATTGCCTATGAAAAGTCATTATTCAATGACAAGATTAGCCAAGAGTGGGATGGTGGAGCCGTTCTAAAAACTGATGATCAACACAGATATGATCTAAGGTTGAAGATGAATAATGCCAAAGAAACTCCTATTCAGAGAGCTGTTGTCCCTGCAATACAACAGGCTAAAAAGTAGAAACGACTGGCAGTTGATCCCATCATCCTCAAAGCTCTAGCTCACGAGGTAAGAGACCTTGACAAGTCTCCTTCTCCTTTCATTTTTGAATCAGAAATTCAGAAGCTAAGCATACCTATACCTCTAATTGAACTAGTGAAGAATGAGTTCTTCAAGAGATCTATCCTCGAGGCCCTTGAGCCTAAAGCCATCCAAACCTCCACTGACTATGTAAATCTGCAAGATGACAAACCAGTTGTTGTTCTCAGCCTAATGATTGAAAATTGTGATGACAACTCCCCATCATTCTATGTATCTTTGACTATTCATGACAAAATCCTTCATAACTGCCTTCTAGACATAGGAGCCAGCCATAATCTAATGCCCAAGGTTGTCATGGATGAGTTGGGTCTTGACATTACCAAGTCTTATCATGACCTATTTTCTTTTGACTCTAGAAAAGTGAAATGTTTGGGGTTAGTCAAGGACCTGGCCATCACCTTGTCTCAGCTGCCCAAGAAGAGCATGATGATGGATATTGTTGTAGCAGATGTACCCCCCAAGTTTGGCATGTTTCTTTCCAGAGTTTGGATCAAGATATTAGGTGGAACATTGCAAAATGATCTGTCCTATTCTACTGTCCCAGTTTTTGGAGGTGAGAGTAGGAGATTATATAGAGAAGCTCAGTTGGTTTATATCATCACTGATGAAAGGAATCCCACTAATCATCCCATCTATGCTGTCGACACTGATTTTGGAGCTCGTATTCTTCAGATTGAAGAATCCCAGTTGGCCTCCACGCAGCTTAAGAAACCGGTTTTCTAGATCACAGAGGAAGAAGCCCCACAAATTTGGGACATGTTCTTTGATGGAGCTTGCTCTAAGGAAGTTGTAGGGCAGGCGTAGTCCCTATGTCCCCCACACAATAATGCATTCATTTATCTTTCAAGTTAACTTTTTAGGTCACAAATAACATAACAAAATACAAAGCCTTGATATTGGGCTTAAACGCTGCTAAATAAATGGGCATCAAAGGTCTGAAGGTGTTTGGAGACACAGACCTTATCATTCAGCAGGTCAACAAAAATTTCCAAGCAAAGCATCCAAGGTTGAAAGCATACAAAGATGAGGTATGGAAGCTCAAGGACTCTTTTAATATTTTCAGCATTTCTTACATCCCGAGAATGAAGAACCAACATGCCGATTCCCTTGCTGTGTCTGCTAGCATGCTTATTCCTCCTTTGCCTCCTAAATTGACTTATGAAGTTTAGGTGAAATATAGACCATCTCTGCCTGACAATGTCAAATACTGGAAATTTTTCTAAGATGATGATGAAATTAATAAGTTTTTACAAGTCATTGATGAATTTTCTGAAATGCACATCAACCAAGAAAACAAAACCATTGAAGAATGCAACCAGTACAAGCTAAAGGACGAGATTGGTCAAGACAACATTGTTCAGCTACCTAGTAACCGTATACCCAAAGGATCGGTGCCCCTAGAGAAGCTGTTTGATCATAATGATGTACCCTATAAGCTTGCCAAAAAAGAAAATGAGTCTATTGTTCATAAACATAATGTAGGGAGTCCAACCCATCCAAAGTACATAAATCTGTCCACTCACTTGTCTTCTGCTCAGAGTTCTGAGTATCACACCCTGATGAAACAATTTGCTGATATTTTTGCTTGGGAGTACAGTGAGCTTAAGACCTATGACACCAACATCATTCAACATAAGATTCCACTGGAGAAAAACACCATCCCTTTTAAGCAGAAATTAAGACCTATCAGCCCTCTCTTATTGCCTTTGATTGAAAAGGAAATCAAGAAGCTGCTGGATGCCAAGATCATAGTTCCCCTAAGGTATTCAAAGTGGATAGCTAACCTTGTGGTAGTAAGAAAGAAGAATGGAGAAATCAGGCTTTGTGTTGACTTCAGGAATCTGAACAAATGCTCTAAAAAAGACAACTACCCCCTGCCTAAGATGGAACACTTGCTGCAAAAAGTTTCAGGGGCTAGAGTCATGTCTTTCCTAGATGGATTTTCAGGTTACAATTAGATTACTGTACATCTAGAAGATTAGGAAAATATTGCCTTCACTACGCCTTGGGGCACTTTTATGTACTCCAAGATGCCTTTCGGATTGATGAATGCTAGGGCTACTTTTCAGAGGGCCATGGACATAGCCTTTGTGGGAGATAAGGACAAGTTTGTCCTTATTTACCTTGACGACATAACAATATTTTCTAGCAGTCACAAGGACCATTTGCAGCATTTGAAGAAAGTGTTTCTAAAGTACAGACGTTTTGGAATTTCTATAAACCCAAAGAAGTCATAGTTTTCTCTAGAAGAAGGCAAATTGCTGGGACATATTGTTTCTGTTGAAGGTGTTGTTAGCGCTTGAAATTTCACCTCAGGCTGAGAAAGGTAAACCTCAAGGCAACATCAAACCATTTAGCCTCGTAGCTAGCCCTACGGGGCAGGAGAAGGCTCTCTCCGGTCTATCTCGTGAAATCTTCAATAGATGAGATGACCAATAAGGTAACACTGATATTAGGCTAGTAAACTGATCAAAAAGGGGTTTTTAATTAAATGACGGGGTTTTTCTGGGCGCATGGGCAAAATCACAGCTTGAACAGAGAAATATAATGAACAACACAGATTATCGACTGAGGCAAGGTAGGCAAGAAATTTAACACCAAATCTAGATTTAAATGGGATGGCAAGACTGGTGAGGAGCTGACAAGGGCATAGAATTGAATCCTTGTCAAACAGAGGAAAACATTAAATATGAACAAACTTATAGGCAGAGCATATAATACTATGAATTCTACCTAAACACTTCATTTGTTCAATTAGAAATGATCATGTAGTGAAATGAAACATAACAGATCACATATGAAACACAAGACAAACTTATGCTAAATTATCATACCACAGGAATCTCAGAAGTCAGAGCTGTGTAATTTCATTAAATTCTTTGCCAAAAACTGTACATGGTAAGCTCTGTTCTCCACCAGCTCTCAGCACTCAGAACTCTCCCCTCTACATACTCCCCTTTACAAAGAATTTACAATAATAAATAGGACTGTCTGTAGAAAAAAGATCGACCCAAAACAGGGCGCTGTTTAAACTGACATTACAAAAATTAACAAAAAAGCGTTTCATCCATTCTACAAATAGAACAACGTTCCTCTAAATCTTCTACGATTGGTTTATTAAGAGACAAAATCTGGAGCAAAGTTCTCATGAAATCATGACTGAGGATCGAAATAGGCAAATTCGTTTCTCTTGAAATCCTCTGATGGCTAATAAACCAGAGCGCTGATCCTTTTGAATCGGGACTGAGGATAAAAATAGGCGAATTGACCCTGTTTTTCTGCTGTGACAGATGTCTTCGTGGTGTTTGGTCCTTTACTTTTCACCTTCGCTTTCTTCTCTATTCCAGCAGACATCGTAAATTCCACCGCTTCCTTCCTTCGCAGACCATATATGCAGACACCCGTCGCACAACCCACTTGAAAGCAATTGAATATATAGGTTCACTGTGAGTAGTCAATTTGAACAATTGTCTTCCTTGCTCGACATCCCATAATTTGATTGCTGAGTCAAATGAGTTCATTAGGATTATTTGTACACGGACCAGTGGGGCTCCACTTGACAGCATAGATTTCCTTCGTGTGCTCCTTGAGATCATGTAGACACGTATGTTGCTTTCATACTCCATATCTTTGTTGTCAAGTCAATGCATCAAACCCGAGAAAAGATATGCCATATGTCTTGTGCGCAGACTCTAACAACACTCCTTGCATGATAAAGCTTTATCTCTGCTTAATATATCTCAATAACAATATACATACATCCACTGCATTATACTTGCTCATTAGCATACAAGCCTTATTACAAAAACACTCTTTCGATACACCAATCAGTTCACATTGGGTGGCTTCCCTTTGGCAGCAAACATTTTCAATTATCTCCAACGAATTATCTTCAGTAGACCATGATAAAGTACAGCACGAGGTTGCAGATGAAGACCACTTATCCGCAACCTTGTAAATTTCTGTTTCCTTTATTTGTTGCAGTAATTCTCCCTTGATAAAATCATCCCTATGACAGTTTAAGGGAAGGTTTAGAAGCTCGTCTTGGAACACGAGTTTATCTTTGTAAGTGTGTTTAAAACATTGAATAATAAACCGGTTTGCCGCGTCTGTTAGTTGCAGAAGTACAGTGTTTGTAAGCATGGTGGGACGAAGCTGTAGAAAAAACAATGCAGACTCTATTGTGAAAGGTGATGAGTTCTGCAAGGCATGCGTGCAATGATTGACACATGATTTTACACCGAATTTGTCAGCAACCATTAACAAATCTAGCAGCTCAGTTGCAGAACGCGGCTCTAGTGTTCCCCTGTATATGAACTGTAATAAATCCATGAATGCCGCTTCCTCTGCATGACTTAAATAAATAGTGGCATTCTCTTTATTGATTCCCTCATTCCATTTGAGGAAAGTGTCTTGAAAAAAGGACTCTTTTAGCCAATATAGCGGAATTAATATATATAATACGAACTCTGGAAGCACTATTTGAACAATCCATCTCCATAGAATTACCAACGTGGCTAATTGCATCGTTATTGTCATATGACTGTTTTCCAGAGAGCCACCACCACCAATACAACGCCGAACACGAGCAAGAGCCTCTTCTAAAGGTTCACCTTCTGTCTCATGAGGCACTAAACGCAAAACCTGTTCAGAAGTTCGACGTTTAACAATCCTCACACCCAGACAAAATTGCCGAGCATCATAAGCTGACAATGACACTTTGTCGGTTCCTTCCCTGCTGCAAGCTATGATCCCTGCACCGTCATCACGCCCATTGAATCCTAACAACCGAGGCCCTGGCCTATTTGTCACGCGCACATTTACTCCATTAACCCGAAGATCAGCATATTGTGGCCATTGCATCCTGAACAACACTGTATCATTATGTTGAACTTCTGAATTGAGAAATCCGTTAATGGTCAACGTCCTCCTTTCGCTGAAAAGCTTATGATTATCCAGCAGAAGCCCTACATCTGTGTTCCTGACACTACCTGGGGTCTTTTTGAAGTTTATAAGTATTTGCTGTAGGTGAGCTCCTGACAGGTCGCGTGCAGGACTGGACGGGTCGCGCATACCCAACGGGTCGCGCCCGTGTTATTTTGCAACTGTTGGGACCCCCTGGACGGGTCGCGCGCACCCAACAGGTCGCGCACAGCTGTGGACGGGTCGCGCACCGATCCTCTCTGCAATTCTTTTACTGTGGCGATCAATGACTGGAACCCCACTAATACGGTGCTTCCACAAACAATCCATGGCATCAATTATATATTGGTCTCCATATAGATGGATGATTTGTCCAGCACTTTGCTCCTTTTGTTTTTAAGATATTGCATATTTTGGTGTTAAACTGGGAATAAGGTTTTGTCCTTCACGCCAATAATTGGTATCATTTTTCATAGGAATAGAAACCATTCCCGTCCTAACCCGGATTCCTTTTGAGAAATTTCAAATACAAACTGTTCAATTGATTGGATACCGAATCAATGATATCTTGGCAGTAAATAGGACTCATGTAATATAGAACATCATGAACAGTGGCACTCAACATAGTACGTAATGCTCTTACACACCTGAATTGAATTGTTAGAACCCACATAATACTGGTCAACTGTCTTGAGCCATCCCAGATCATCATGGGTGTGGGAAACGAGATGAACATTGAGCTTTCCCTGCACTGGCCCTTCTGTGTTGTTGTAATCAATTGGCAGAGATTTGCATAGAGGGAGATTGAGCTCAAAGCATATAGTGCCAATGGCAAGCCAATTCCATTGCAAAACTGTGCATGGAGCCACGAATGTTGGTGTAAAATCAGATTCGATTGCCTTGAGGAATCCACCTCCTTATATACATTGCTGAAGGCTAGGCAACAAACCCGCAGGCATATGCTTGTCAAGAGATTAAAGTATGCCTTTCATTCCAGCGATTCCTTTGCTAAGTAACCAGATCTGAGCAACCAAATGTATGGAGAGCTGTATAACCAAATGACAACTGTAACAAGACAGCTTCTAGACCAAATCAAACAATGGATATGATTGCTGATGATTTTTTGTTTGTGCTTGTGCAGGGATAGGAGCTTGAAGTCGCTGCTGCCTTTTGAAGAGCTGGAGAATAAATTTCATATTCTAAAACACCACATTTAATGATTTCTTCTTCAAAATAGGGTTTTGAAGAAGAATCAATCTCACACTGACATATAAGACGGAGTCTAACAAGTGTGAAGATCGATCCAGCAAGAGTTCAAGCAATTCAAACATTGTCCATCCCAAGGTCAAAAAGGGACATTCAATCTTTCCTGGGTAAGATTAACTTTGTCAGGAGGTTTATTCCAAACTTTGCAGAGCTAGTGAAGCACATCACTTCCATGCTGAAAAGGATCAGAAATAAAATGGACAGATGATGCAAGAAGCTCTTTTGAAGCCATCAAACAAGCTATCATGGAAGCTCCCACTCTAATCTATCCATATTATACCAGGAAGTTTTATATCTTCTCTTTTGCCTCTTATGATACACTTGCAGCAGTTCTATTGTGGAAAAATGATGAAGACATAGAACACCCTGTGGCCTTTTTCAGAAAAACTCTGAGGGATGCTGAACTAAGGTATGACCTTATTGAAAAACAAGCTCATGCTCTCATAAAATCTTTAAAGGCATTTAAAATTTATATTTTTCATTCCAAAGTGGTTGCATATGTACCTTTAGCCTCAATAAAAGACATCCTAACTCAGCCAGATATTGATGGAAAGAGAGCTAAATGGATTGGAAAATTCATAGAGTTCAACATAAAGGCGAAGCCCACCAAGCTTGTCAAAGGCTAGGGCTTGGCTAAGCTTATGGCTGAGGAAAATTGCAGTTTGTTAGACATCAATTGCGTGGGTTCAAATTCAGGTGGTGAGCGGACAGAGGAAGCAGTAGAAGAGTAAGAGTAGAATCAGTCTTTGGCTGAAAATCTAGCCATCTGTGAATGGTATTCCAGTGTAGTTCATTTTTTGCAGAAGCCAGAAGTCCCTCTAGGGCTTAGCTCGAGTCAAGCCTGGGCCATTAAGCTCAGATCAACTAAATTCTGCATTAACGAAAACCTACTCTATTGGAAAGACCCATCAGGGATCCTCTTGAGATGTCTGGAAAAAGGACAATTTGTGGAAGTCACGCACTAGTTCCATTCTAGCATCTACAGAGGGCATCATTATTGGAAAACCACGCCCCACAAGATCCTGAGAGCTGGGTATTATTGGCCTACTCTGTTCTCTGATGTGTTTTCTTTCGTGAAGTCTTGTGACAAATGTCAAAGGTTTGCAAGAAGACAACAACTAAAATCTCTGCCCTTGAAGCCAATACACGTCAACAGTCCCTTCCAGCAATGGGGCTTGGACTTCATAGGTGAGATCAATCTGGATTCCAGTGGCCATCACAAATGGATCTTGGTAGCCATTGATTATTTCACCAAAATGGATTGAGGCTGTACCCACTAAAAATGCTAATCATCAGGTTATCATAAAGTTCTTGAATGAGAATATTTTCACTAGATTTGGTTGCCCAACCAAACTAGTCATTGATAATGCAACAACTTTCACGGAAAAATAATTGGTAGACATGTGTGAATCCATGGGCATTCAATTGGTGCATTCTACCTCATATTATCCTCAAGGCAATGGCATGATAGAATCATCTAACAAGAGTCTTGTAAGGATAATCAAAAAACTGTTGGAGGAAAACAAAAAGAACTGGGATTCCAAGTTGAAGTTTACACTATGGGTTGACAGAGTTACCAACAAGAAGTCCATAGGAAATTTTCCATTTAAGCTAGTTTATGGTGCTGATGCTGTTTTTATTATCCAGCTGATTCTCCCTGTGGCCAAATTCTTGCAAGAAGAACATGATGAAGAGAATGATATAGCGAGAAGAATGAGTAACTTGGTTGAATTACAGTAGATCAGAGAACAACTGGTTGAGAAGTCAAGAATTCATTAGAAGAAGATCAAAGAAACCTTTGATAAAAAGGCAAAAATGGACAATTTTCAGGTTGGTGACTGGGTTCTCAAATGGGATGCATTGAAGGAAAAGAAGGGCAACCATGGTAAATTTTATGCCTTATGGACGGGACTGTTTGTCATTGCTCAAGTTCAGACAAACAATACTTTCATTCTGCACAATTTGGAGGGGGAAGGTGTTTTTGATGGCCTAGTCAATGGGCGGTTTTTGAAACTTTACTTCATATGAGGCTTTAAGGCCTTAATATTGTAATAGGTTTTTTCATTTTTTGTTTTCTATGCAAATAAAATCCATGCCCAATGGAACACTAGGAGATAAGTTTGTTTTGATTGTTACTGGAAAGGCAATAGTCTGCAGTTCTTGAAACCTCATAGGGAGGCTTTCATCCCCAGAAGGAGCCAATGTTATCCCTATTGGCATGTGGTCCAAAATGGATCCAAAAAACTCTCGAAGTCTTTGAAACCTCCTTAAAGATCATTCAAAAGATCAAAACAACTGCATGAGAAGAGCCCTTAGAATGGTGGAAAGACACTATCAGGAGGCAAAAACCCAAGGAAACAGAGAAAAACAGAGCTATCGGTGGTGGCAACAATGAATGCACAGGAGCCATCGGATCTGGCCGATCAACGGTCCAGATCCAGTCGATGGATCGCAATCGGCGGTGGCAATCGGTAGCTATCGGCACAGACTATATGGAACTTGTGATGGCGATCGGCGGAGTCAACGTGGACCGTCGATCAAGCGCACAGATCGACGGCCCACGTTGCATCGTATAATCGCAATCGGCCAACACAATAGAGCGCTCACCAAACGGCCCGAGGTTATCGCGATATGCAATTGCGATCAATCGCATCGAAGATTCACAGAGGAGTGGGGCTTATACCTATATAGATGTCTGATGCGATAAACCGGACCCGAAAGGGTTCTTTAAAGCTATTGTATATTATGTCAGATCCGCCATAAGCCATTTTTACGTTGTTTTCACAATTTTTAACGTATTTTAAAAATACAAAGGAGCAAGGCCGAAGAAACTTGCGATAGCGATGAGGATGGACCCAATAGAGGAATAGACTATATTTAAGGACTTTTGAAGTCCGAAATCAACAATGTTTTGGCAGAATTTCACAGTGTTGCAGCGTTTCTCTGTCTAAAATAGGAAGCGATTGTTTTTGGCATTCCAAAGGCCTGAGGCCCTCTTACGTTGTAGAATAGGTGGCCACCTCCCCTTTATGCATTATGCAATGATTGTGTAATGCTAGAAGAGGGATTCGAGCAGACAGAGACTAGGAGATAGAAAGCCGAAAAAGGGAAAAACAATAGCGCAACACAGCCGAACCAACAGAAATGGTCATGGAGCATCGCTGGCACGAGTGAGCTACCTGACAGCGCGGAAAAATTACCAGAATGTGGTTACTCTGCTGTTAGAAAAAGAGACCTCCGAGCCCATGTGTGTCTAGTCATGGCATCAAGTCATTAAAAAGACAAAGAGGATAGATTAAGACCTCTCGAGCCTCAGAGGGTTCGAGAGCATTGTAAAAGGCCTATAAATGGTTGAAAGTTTAGAGGATCAAGGGTTCAACTTTTGGAGACTGTGGAGACTCTGCTCCTCTCAACGTCTCATCTTCATTCCAGTAATACAAGCTTCTTTTGTTGTTATATGTTCAATCACCATCTTTTCCTCTGTTCTAAGCTTACACTTGAATGGGTTATTCATGTTTTCTTCTCTGTCGAATGCCAGATAACTGTCATCTTATCTCTGCGTTGATAAATTAGATTTGTAAGCTTCATTTACTTTCTGTAGCTGGCCATTCATATGTGTTTATGTATGTATCTACTGGTACAGTCAGGTTTCTCCATCTATTCATTGAATCTATAAACTATTGAGCATTAGTGGTTGAAAGACTTGTCAAGCTGAGTGTGTTCATGCATGTTTTGAGTGAAAATAGAGTTTAAACAATCATATGACTTGATCCAAACCCCAATCCATTCCAATAGTTTAGAGAACGATATTGAAGATTTATATGTTTCCAAGGATCTCCGAGCTACAACCTAGGAGAGCTTCTTGGAGTGCTAACAGGTACAAAATCTAGCTGATTAATATATTGCAGAATATTAGAATCGACTTGTGATTGACTATCAACGATCAATTTAAATTTAGAGAGGTAAACTGAGCGTGGTAATTTTTTTTGCAAATTATCCCAATCCAAATCTCTCTTAGGAAAATTATAACAAATATTGAGAAATCTAATGATTCATCCATCCAATGATTCATCTCGTTTAATTCTAAGCTCATCAATCTCTTTAAATAAATTTTCACAATTGTACTTATCAAAATCATATTGAAACTCATCAATGAGTTGTTCTAAATAATGAATAGATGTGGCTAGAAATGTTTCACACCATACTTTGCCATGACCTTCAAGCATAAAAGAAAAAGTTTACGAATGACATCTTGACAATACACATCATTAGAAACACAATTTTGAAGAAATTGAAGCATATGTTCAGATGCAAAGATTTCACCCTTTCCATTAAAATTATTTTCAAACAAGATATCAAATATCTTGATGGGGATATCAATATATGAACTTCTAGGAAAATTATCCCAAATAGATATCTAGAAAGGAACCATTTTAAATAGAAAATTTGAGTCAATACTCCATAGGCTAATCTAGTCATCTTCCCTCCTTCTAGCGCCAAATATGTTGACAGAGAAAATTTTTTCACCAACAGTAAGGGGGTCTCCTTGGTGTGAAGTACCAATTATATCTCCATCTACTATGTGGGTCTTATTTCCACAATGCTAATTTTCCTCTTGGATTTCTAGTGAAGAGTTATTAATGCGAGGGAAAGTATGAAATACCCAAAGAATGAGGACGAAATCAATAAGAAATTGTCAAACTTTCAGAATAGAATACAAGAATGTAACACAAGACAACAAGAATATGTATATTTCAATAGGATTTAGTGAGCTAAAACCATCTAAAACATCCAAGAATAAGGAAGTGTTAAACATTAATTAAAAATTAGCTCACAATAGATTACTAACATTAGCGTGGATTGAAAAATAAAGACTCAAACAAAGATGCAAGCATAAGCTATGAATTAGTTCATCAGCACATAACCCACAGGAAAGTACACATGCATACATGACTTAAGTATCGGTTAGCCATTACAACTAGTAGAGGAATGCACAAGAATCTACACTGAAAATGAAGAGCTTCTCATTGATAATACTACAAATTCAAGTACATGTGCCAAAAACACATCAAAATCCATTAGTGGAATGAAAACTACTCATACTATCTCCGAGATAGACTCCTAGCCTCACCACAACTCAACCTACAATTTCCAAGAGAAAGAGTGCTCAAATTTCTCTAAGTGCTAAAAACTATGTTATATGAATCGAGTGCCAAAATCCCCCCCTTTAATCCTTGGAGATATGAGGATATATTTATAAAAAAGGTGAGGTGACTTTTCACCTTCCTCATGAATCTTCTAATTCCCCAATGACCTTTAGACTTTGATTGATTTTTCCCATTCTTATTGACTTTTTACGTGACTTGGAATTTCTCTAATTTTATAATTATGATAAAAAGGTAAAATTTGCAATATGACAAAATACACATAATGTAATTTAATGTTACATCAGATTTGAATACTATATCCATGCACTAATATTTCTTTCCTAAGGATCGTATTCAGTTCTTTAGGCTAGTGTATTCCTTAATAAAACTTCAATCAGAGTACGATTTCAAGAATCAATACCATAACAAGCCCAACACTTTTTTCTCTCCTTTAGTCACCAAAAATATGACTAATAACACTACTTGGAGTGATCCATGAATATGGATTCAAAGTGTGGAACTTCATCCAGCTCCTCCAATTTTCCATCTAGTGTTTCTTCTATCACTTTCATCTTCAATAATAGCCTTGCATGATCAATAATTGCTTTGGCTATACTACAGTTCCATGGATTGATTTCAATAGAGACCAACTTTTTGCTTGGATTTGTCATGTTGGAGGCAATTCTAATGGTTGAATACCATAGTGATGCACTATCCAACACAAAGCTATCCTCCTTGCCTATATTCATCAGCCATGTGTTTTGAGCATAACTCTCAATGCACTCGGCACAAACTCTGTATATCACTACTCTATGCTTTTGAGAATATAGTTTAGTAGGACAACCTCTTTGTGATCAGGGGAATGGATTTTCAACCTTGTCCTCCTACCACATAGAAATGTAAAGTATGACCAAAGTCTTGACATGATTTGAGGAGACAAAATTCTATTGCTAACCATGTTGAGTACCTTGAAAGCAATTTCAATGTCAACGAACATATCTGTCTGCTATTGTAGTGATATAATTATCTTCTTGCAAACATCAAGTTAATAATTCCAAAAGCACAAAACTTTGATTTAGTGTCAAGCCTAAAACTGTATCTTGTCACTTTTAGGAAATGACTCATGCAGTATCATGCACAATAAAGGTGCAATTCCTGCCCCAAGTGAGTGTCTTGTGGGAACAAACTTGTGTCTCTCCCTCTTGATAGTTTGTTGCTGATGAGCCTAATTTGACTATATTTGTTTTGGTGTATACCTCCTCTTTATGAGAGCAATGTAAAAAATAAATGTGAATCACTTGTACTACTTCCATTTTAGCTCCAACTATATCCAAAGCATCAAGTGGCTTGAAATTAGTCACAACATCAACAATGCTTTCAGACCCAATAAGTTCCAAAGAAAACATCCAAACTCTTGCAAGAACAATATGATTTAAATGGCCACTAAATAATCCATTACAAGATGCTTCTTGAAATGTGTCATGGTTGGATATTTTAATAACTTGTAGCCAATTCCAATTGGAATTAAATATACATACATACATACACACATATTGATCGAGATTTTCCTATGAAAGGATGTCAAGATGATCTATGGTTATGTTAGTATTCCATTTTTAGAAGTGCCTTTTGTAGAATGTTAAGATTTCAGAAGGGATAATACTCATGCATGTGTCTCATCCATATTTGACTTGATTGGCTTAAACAAAATTGAATGTGTAGAAGGATTTTACAAGTGAAGCTTTATTCTTGAGACTTCCCTTGGAAAACATTGTGCAATGGCCTGGTCAACCTTTTGCACTAGCTATTATGATTTATCTGGAATAGAAAATGCCTTATGTTTGATGGGCTTGGAATTGTCATATTCTAAATATTTGTCCAGACTAGAAGATGACAATGCAAGCTTTATCGCAGTAACCTTGGTAACAAATGAACACATGGGTTCAAAAAAAAGCTTTGTAATTGACATGATGAATTCCTCACATGTTGTTTTAAGGATTTTCCTAGATTCTTCTTAGCATCAACCTGACTTTCTAGTGACATGAGGTGAGAATGTGTGGGCCAATGAGGTCAATCTTGTCCAATCAAATATTGAAGCTTTCCATTTGAGAATACACTGAAGGTGCTCCAATAAATGAGAGAGATCATGCTCCTAGTGTATTACTGCAATGAAATACATTTATCAAGTCTCTTCAACAAATGGAGAAAACATGCATTTCCAACACTCATATTTGATGCATAAAATTGCATTGCAATATGGAAACCTAAATGTGAAAATCATCATCAAATGTGGCTGTGTTGTCACTTTGACACTTTTTATTTACAATACAATTGATGTTTGAAGCCTTGTTGAAACCATTTTGTATTTCTCCCTTCCTTCAATCATTTCAAGGGAGGTGAACCATTGCTGTTACTACATCATGAGGGGTTGAGAGGGCTCACATTATATTAAGTCAGGCTGTAATGTGATTGAGGGAAGTTGTAGGCTAGTGATGTAATCACTAGGGAACATTACAAGATAAGGATGTGATTTGGTGAGGCATCATACAATTGAGGAAGCTTTTGATAAGATAAATCGTAGTGTAATGGGATAGGCATACCATGGTTGGATAAAGGAGTTTGTAGTCTGAAGAGGTACACTATGATGCCAAGAGACATGGTGCGATTATGGTTAGTCGCAAATCACAATCATATATTTCAATGGGAAGATGGATTCTATTGGGATCTTCTACTATGATATGTGGAAAGTGGAGGTCATAGTTTGATAAGGCACATACCATCGATGATGTCAAATATAACATTAGCGAGGGGTAAGGATACAACTATGTTTTCTGCTGATGCAATTGAGGGGATCATAATTTGGTGAGCCAGACTAGATTTTTTTTTTCAATATTGCACACATAACCTTCTAAATTTGTGATTAAGTTGCATAGAATCCTGCCTCCCTAGTTTGCGATTAAATTGCATTGAAACCTGTCTCCCCAATTTGTGATTAAGACGCAATTCACATTGCTAGTCAACTTTCACATTCTTGCTCAATTCGTATGACCATTCTTTGCCCACTTGCCTATGGTATTTCCATATGTTCACGACTAATTTTGAAGCCTTGCCACATTGATTCTTTCTAACATCTACACCAAACATTACCGATAACATCTTTGATCTTGTTTCCTAGCGCCAAATTCATTGAAATCAAAACGATAATTTCTCTTCCCACTCTATTACTGTATTACAATTCACACCCTTTGTTGGGGTCAAATTACAAATTTCTCCACCATTCTAATGTTATACACTTATATTATCTCATCATCAGGATTATAACCATTTATTGCATTTGCATGCTTTTCATGATCTTGGTTCATAAGTGAAGCTATTTTAAATGTGTGTTGAGCAACAGTCGAATAAAAATTCGACATGGAAATTTATTCTTTCCCTAGAAGAATTGAGTTAAGGGAGTGATTAAAAGTGCCTCCAGTTTTAACTTCCATAAGTGACCGAAGGAGCTGCCCCGATCCCTATTGGTCATAATATTTATTTAACTAATGACCCAACATCAATTTTCAATCTAGGGTCTTGTTGACGGTGATGGAACCGCCAACAAAAGGGGTCTCCCAGGTATGAAGTCCCAACTAGACCTCACACCAGTTGGTGTAGGAGTCCCATCCAATACAATGGCTCAGTTTCCATTATCTTAGAGATTTTCCTTAGCTCTTGCTGTTCAACACATGAGAATGTTATGCTTGTAACTTCAAGAAAGTGAGGTGAGTATGCATGGTGAGTGCTTAATGTAACTCTGTGTCTGGGTTCTCTTATTGTCAAAAGGGGGAGGTAAAGTGAGACTCTTGATGAGAGGGAATAGTCCCAACCCAAGAATAAACACAGGCAAACAACAATAAGGGTTTGTCCAACATCCAACAAAATAGTCCACAACGGATGCGACAGTTGTGAAAAACAAAGTTCAAGGGAGAACACATACACCATCCAACGAAGTAGTCCACATGGGGGTGACAATCGCTAAAACTGAGAAAACATAGAGATGGTCTCTCTAATGTTTGACAGAGTAGTCCACACCGAAGAGACAACAATGATAAAAATTACAACACATTTTCAAAAATAAGAGTACTAAAATAACCGAAGTAGTTCAACTATCTTAGTATAGGTTAAGCAAACATGCATTACAAATGTTTAAAGAATAGTCCTACAAACGGATACAAAACATGCGTGAAAACGTGCTGGCCTGAGACAAGCTTCTAAATTAAGCAAAATATCCAAGACATATTTGTACACCATACATCACTAGCCCCAGTAGTGGGACATTGGAGCCGCTCCTTGATCCTCAAAGAACAAACTACAAACTCTCAAGGCTATGTGGGAGGATCCAAGGTGAAAAGTCCTTTGTTCATACAATGAGGGCGTATATATAGCCAAGCGGGTATTACTGAACCTTGTGACTCTTTGACTTCCCTCATGAATGTTTGACTTCTTATGAATTTTACGTTTCTTCAACTTTAAATGTGGGTCTCTTAGACTTTCACTTTACATTACATTGATTACAACGAATATGACCCATAGTAGTGATGTGGCCGAGACAACTCATGACACAAATCGAAATGAAACTGATGACATGTACTCGCTGACACTGGTGTCTATGTCGAGCTGCTGTGCTACTGAGTTACGGTATGCTCTCGGTGTAATGTGTCTTCACCTCCGCATGGAAAAGTGCGCGGGGTCTTCGATGGTCTTGGTATTTTCTTGATGGTGCATGTGAATGTTTCCCTTTCGCTCGCTTTCTCAATGTGCTTCATGTGTTCATTTGAATGCGAGCAAGTCTTCTAACATGCGCCTCTTTTCCATACCGTTCGTTGTCATGCCATGTTTCATTGATGTACCTATTCCTGCAATCACTCATGATGGGACGACATCAAATCAAAAAATCTCCTAGTCTATCATGACGCATTGTTTTCCATTTCAGTGTAGGTGACTAGGAGAGGGACAAGGCATTGAAATTGCACATAACATAGCTCAGGACGAGATGCGAGGCTTCAGAGCATTGCTAGGAAAAACTATACAGATTTCACTGGGAGACAAATTTTCACAATCCAGGACAACGGTGACAAATGTAGAGGAAAACCTAGCTGGGAGGCAAGATTGCGTAGTTTCTAGGAGGAAGGTCAGGCGGGGTGTTGGGGAGCTACTCTGCCAATCTGCACAATTTTCAAGGGGAGCACTAGGCAGGTTATCCAGATGGGATCTTTACAATTTCTTCAGGGAATACAATGCGGGAAGTAAGAGGCACTGGCAGAAAAAACCACGCAGTTTTCCAAAGGAGGACAAGTTCGAGCTCCCGATCAAAATTGCGCAATCCTTGGAGAGAGTCCTGGTCTGGAAAGTTCTACGCAATTTTTGGGTTGATTACAGAGCGGGGAAGAAGGGTTGGTGACAACCAGTTCTACGTAGTTTTTTGAGTGAGCAGAGTAGGTCATTAGGGAAGCTTCCCTGACAATTCTGCACAGTTTCTAGGCTATTTTCAGAGTGGGGAAGAAGGGATGGTCAAGGAAATCTCTACCCAATTCCTGGGCTGATTGAAGGGCGGGGAAGAAATGTTAGTCAAGGACAACTCTGCTCAATTCTGGGGCTGGTTGCAGAGCAGGGAAGAAGGGATGGTCAAGGACAACTCTGCGCAATTCCTGGGCTGGTTGCAGAGTGGGGAAGAAGGGTTGGTCAAGGATAACTCTGTGCAATTATTGGGCTGGTTGCAGAGCGGGGAAGAAGGGCACGTGGAGGAAAATGCTTCGTAATTTTGGAGATCAGTACAACCTTGGGTCACAACTCAAGTCATTTCTTCTGGTTGACCAATGGAAGGCTTGATGGGAGGTCTTACGGGAAGCGTAGACTAGATCAGTTTCTGGGACAACTTGTCAGTGAGCTGACTCATTTCCATAATTACACAGAGTAGGCTACTCGGGGGACATCCTCGAGCTCTGCATAGTTCTGGGCAACAATGTAAGGTTATTGAGACTTGGTCTGGTTGACGGGGGGTTGTTCGGTTGACATATTTTCAGGAAAATTGACTAAGTGTGAAAGCAACTGTACTTGTGCATACATGACAATGTGATCACACACTTAGCACGGCTTGACAACGAGACACCTCGAACCAACAAGACAACATGTGCTTAGAGAGACTGACTCAAAGGTGAAGAGCAACAAGTGTGAGAGTTGAAATATGTCTTCGAATGACTGTGACGACACTTGCGCGACAATGTTTACAATTTTGTGTGTGAGTGCGACCAATGTTGACAGAGCGAAAACAACTCATACACACAAATGAAAACCTTCAAAATTGCCAGAACTCGCAAGCATGACATAGCGATCAACATGCCAAAAGATGACCAGTGATCGATCAAGAAAAAGGGTGTGAAAACTCGACAAGAGCTCATGGGATGAGCTCGAGTGTTTGCAACCATCAAGGGGAAAAACCAAGGAAGGCTCTAAAATTTGGATGCATGCCAATATTTTGGAGGGTGCTGTAACCACTAAAACACTTGGCGACACACTGGTTGAATACCAGCTTCTCTGTTCGGTTCATTTGTATAACAGGGCCTTGGCCTTTCAGGAAGTATTGATTCGTTATGTAGGTTACTTTGGCTTCCCCACTTACCCCACGGACATACATGGTTCACCTTGTACCGACTCAGTCAAACAATCAACATGCCAAAATATGACCAGTGATCGATCAAGAAAAAGGGTGTGAAAACTTGACAAGAGCTCATGGGATGAGCCCGAGTGTTTGCAACCATCAAGGGGAAAAACCAAGGAAGGCTCTGAAATTTGGATGCATGCCAAAATTTTGGAGGGTGTTGCAATCGCTAAAACACTTGGCGACACATTGGTTGAATACCAGCTTCTCTATTTCGGTTCATTTGTAACACAGGGCCTTGGCCTTTCAGGAAGTATTGATTCGTTATGTAGGTTACTTTGGCTTCCCACTTACCCCATGGACATACATGGTTCACCTTGTACCAACTCAGTCAAACAATTTTATTTTATTTTTTTTTAATTTTTTAATTTTTTAATTTAATTTATTTTTATTTTATTTTATTATTATTATTTTTTTTAATTTTAATTTTTTAAATTTTATTTTAATTTATTATTATTATTATTATTATTTTTTCAGCTAGAACACAGTTTTTCAAAATCCAAAAGGGTAGTTTGGTTCGCAAGATTAAGATTTGAAGAGTATACATTTTCATCTTTGGTGTTTCTCCATTGCCAACAGGCCTGGACAGTACCCCGATAGAGTCATGCAGGAACAAAAACATTACTCCAATGCCAGCGAGCCTGGTCAGTACCCTGGTAGAGTTGCCTGCTTCACCTCTCTGCTTTGGAAGCCTTTCTCTTCTTTCGCCTTGGTATTTTTTTGAAAGAGGACTGTGCATAGGCACTTATTTATTTTTGGGGTGGAAGAGGGATCCCGACTTATTGAGAGAAGAAGAGGTTGTTCCTTTAGAGAAGCATATAAGACCTCTGATTTAGGTTTGCTTGTTTAGATTTTTCCCCTTATCTGTTTCTAGAAGTTGGATTAATCTTGAACACACAGAGCAGAAGACTGAGTACAGGCATGGGGTTTCCCAGTTTGGACATAGGTTCATGGTTTGACCAGAGCTTCCCTTACAGATGGATCATATTTTCCATCCAGGCTTCATCGGCCAAAAGTTAAAACTAATCACAGACAAGATGGACACAAGACCGACCAAGTGCTGCAATGTCACAAGAATCTTTAAATTCAACCACATACTTATTCAAAAGTCAGAACACAGTATTGGAAAACACTTATTCGTGTAGCGAAAACAAAAGGAAAACTCAACACGAAAGGGAAAAACAAGACAAGGAAATGAGTACACAACAAGTAAACAAAACCAGAAGACAAGAAAGAAAAATGGCTAAAGAAAACATAATGAAAATAAGAAAACCATGAGGGACTACGAGTGCAAGGAAGGAAAACTAAGATGCATCTAATCCTACTCCTAACCTAACAACTAGATAGTCGGGATTACGTGACATGAAATTTCCATTGAAGCCACCGTAGTCATTCCCAACCTGCAACCACAAAGATACAAGCAATTAAAACAGATAAAAAATAGTGTATAACCAAAAATACAAAAGTTTAAAAATCTTTCACACGGAAAGGAAGGTCTTGCCTATGGGCAGAAAAATGTGTCATGACCGCCCAATAAAAATGTTTACCTTTTTGATGGATACTATTATTTGACAAACCTCAGAAGCCTCTTGTGAGTGTGTGTTCATCTGCAACGAGCTGCATCGCGAGCATGAGGGAGGATTGAAGCTTGTTGCCTGCAACATGGCTCGCCAAGTAATATTGTTCTAGCCATTGAGTGATTGGATCGTGAAATTCATAATGGCTATTTGGAAGGTCTTGTGACGTGTGAAAATATGCCTTTTTGATTGGAGAGACATCATCACGGTAGGAATCTTGTACAAAAAAATAAATCTGATCATTCTCATAAGTCATGCCAAGATAGTGAGGACCTGCCATAACCATCAGCACAAGCTGAAGTGCCTCACCTGCTTGACAAGAATATGAGGATAAAGATGCCAAACAGTGAAGATTGGAGGGCATGAAGTAAATGTCATTGAATGCACTGTTGGGAAAATGATGAGCTATATGACAGTCACCTAAGATGGGGGAATGATCAGATGAGTTTGTTGAGACAACAAATTCCCAATTTTCAATGAACAAAGAAAAATTCATCTGAACAATCTTGCGAATGCATTGAACAATGGAACCAAGTTCGTTGTGAGCTAGACATGACGGACCACCCCCCTACAACTGGTGAAAAATTGTGCAAGCATCATGGTCATCACAGGAATGTAAAAGGGATGCTAACACTATGAATGCGTGAAACCAGTTGGGGTGTGGTGAAATGAAAGGAACTTGATTCACGTGATAGCTTGTGTGCTCATCATCACACAGGGGAATTATTGGTGTGATGAGAGAGCAGATTTGAAGTACAAGGTTCACAAGGAGGCTGCGGAGTTGATCATGAGATAGAAAATCTGATATGTATGATTGCGGGCAAAGACAGTATTTGGGATGATCAAATTCATAATTCCATGATTTCGTGAGGGACGAACATTCCCATCTTGAGTTTGATGCAAGAGATGTGCATGAAGACAGGTGCGCTGTGACAAATTTGTGAATTCGGTCATAAGTGAAATTTTGAAAATTTGAGAGATCACATCTGGAATACCAAACATTTTTTACACATGAACTCACTTCGAGTGAAACCATGCAAATAGACAGATTGTGCTTGAGAAAATAGATTTGATTGAGTTTTGGGGGCTTACCAGAGTCGCAAGGTCTTGACATAATCATCAACAGAGGTTAAAGTGCCTCGACTCCTCGGTACATCCCAAAAATTTCCAAAATTGTAGAATCATATTTTGAAGCTTGAACCAGATCGTGCATGGCTTGAGGGTGGCCACTGTTGCTAATTTCATAATTTCTCTCAGGATGGAAACCATCTCTGTCACATGTTGCACTAGATTTTTTAGCTTCAACAAGCTGACTTGAAGAGTTGTCTTCATGCAAGAGAAGAGATGACGGGGAATGGGAAGTACACTCTATGATTAAACTGTTTTCAACTTCATCATGGACAACCTCATTTCCTTGTGTCAATTGAGGAGATAACTCATCAGATGAAGAAGTGAGAGAAAATGGAGTATCTCCGACGCATGTGGATGCATTGTGAATGGTAGGACACACGGGCAAGTGAGGTGAAGAGGAAGTTTCAATATGAACATCTTCTTTGACCGGAGGAAATTCTAGATCTGAGTTAGAGTATTCATGATAAAACGAAAGATCACATGATGTGCTTGGGCGTTCGTCACGGTATATGGAAGCATGGGAGTGATGACTGCCCAAGGCTGGTGGTTGATCAAAAGAATTAATTATACAAGATGTTTCATTGAGATTAGCAGATTGAGAATTGTTAGATAATGGAAGCCCATTGTTTTTATGTGGACAATTTTGAATCAGAGAGGGGGAATTGATAGTGTCTTCACCTTTTTTCTCCTCTGCTGGTGTAATGTGATTGCCTTGCACCTGATCTCAATTTGAGCCAACAACTTGAGAATCAAGAGAATGTGCATAGCTGCCTGGTGAAATAGATTGATCAAGCGAGTCATGATACTGTTGGCATTATGATACATATGTTGTACTTGATGGCAACCCACTCATCTCAGATGATAAATTATAGTGCAGCAAAGTTCACACACTTTCATGAAGATAAAAGTTTATTTCATGAAGATAAAAGTTTCCTTCATGTAGAGAAAAGTTCACGCACTTATATGCAGAGAAAAGTTTATTTCATGTAGAGAAAAGTTCATGCACTTTTATGCAGAGAAAAGTTTATTTCATGTAGAGAAAAGTTCACGCACTTTTATGTAGAGAAAAGTTTATTTCATGTAGAGAAAAGTTCACGCACTTTTATGTAGAGAAAAGTTTATTTCATGTAGAGAAAAGTTCACGCACTTTTATGTAGAGAAAAGTTTATTTCATGTAGAGAAAAGTTCACGCACTTTTATGCAGATAAAAGTTTATTTCATGTAGAGAAAAAGTTCACGCACTTTCATGCAGAGAAAAGTTCCTTTCATGAAGAGAAAATTTCACGCACTTTCATGGTTGGCTCATGGTATTAGGCCGACAGTTTTTGATCCTATGGTTTTGGTCCATGGTATTGCATCCAAAAGTGTTGATCTCACGCACTTTCATGGTTGGTTCATGGTATTAGTCCGACAGTTTTTGATCCTATGGTTTTGGTCCGTGGTATTGCATCCAAAAGTGTTGATCCCAAGTATTGGGTCCATGGTATTGTGTTATTATGGTTTTGGCCCGTGGTATTGTGGAAGGCCTAAGACTATAAAAGAGGAAGGAGATCATTTGGAAAAGCATCATTGAATGAATTGAATATCTAATAAGTGCTAGATCTGAAATATTTTTGATTGGGTTATGGTGCAGATCTGGATCTGAATGAAGGAGGAACCTTAGCGCATAAAGAAGGATAAGTTCTTTTGATGGGTCATAATCTTTATGCTTGAATAATAGTATCTTTGCATGATTTTGATCTGTTATATGAGGCGCATGCTTGATCTATAAATCTAAAAATCTGGGTTAATTAGTGTCTGAATATTTGAAAGAAGGAATTATCCTTTATAGATCTGCACGCAGGTTTCAGGTTGTTGAAGTAGCGTATATCTTTAAATTATGATCTAGCTGCCTCTGTCTATTGCTGCAGTATTCTGGGTTCAGAATTTGGTGTGTGGTTACTGTTATTGTGTTCTGGGTACAGCTGTCAGAGAAGTGTTTACTTGATTCAGTGCTAATTGGGAAAGGAGATTGTTTGATGCAGATATACTTGATGATTGATTGATGTTCATGGATCCAGTCTGAAAATTTATGAAACGTGGTCCCTGGAAGAAAGAGAAGGTTGTAGCCTTCAGTAGGCCTGCACCTACGTACTAGTATCTTGGCTAGTACAAGAGCTAAGGGGGTTGTAGCTCCCTTCTAGGAGAAGCTGGAGAACGAGAGAGGGTTGTAGCTCTCTGCAGGTTGTAGCCTGTGTACTGGTAAAGGACTGCACCAGTACAAAATCATTGTAAAAGGAGTTTCTAATTGAAAGAAGATAGAGACATATTGCAGCAGGTGGTTTTCACCCACATTGGGTTTCCACCTTATATCTGGTGTTCTTTTGTGTGACTATTTGCTTTTCTTGTTCCTGCTCATTATTTTATGATATTGACATACAAAGTAATGATCAATATTTGAAGAATTATTCAAAGTATAAATAAGGTAGATATATTGAAAAGAATTTGATAATACTGATTCACCCCACCTCTCAGTATTATTTCCAACAGATACAATGAGTCATGGCTTGTGAATGATGAGGTATGGCAGAGAGGCAGATCAACTTAGAGACTTGAGTTGTGAACAATGATGTACTCTTGTGAAATGGAAGAATGAGTCTTGGCTATAGGATTTGTAAGCCATTCTGGAACTTCGTCCATGGCAGTGGGAGACAGATGAGAAGATGGGATGGGGACATGCTGCGTAGATTCCGCAACTATGTAATTACCGAAAAGGGGCACCCACATCGGGACCGGAAAAGGAGGAGGACAAGGAACAAATGGGGTGTTGGGATCCTCCTCTACAATCTGAGGTGCCTCATGATCCGAAAGAGTTGGGGAAGCAGAAAAATCAGGAGGTTCAAGTTCACCGTATGAAGAGACACGAACCAAGTGCTCAAACTCTTGTTTCAAGAAATCCTAGTTCAAATCTTCTTCCGGAATTTCATAGAAAAGGTGAAGAAATCGATTAGAAAATATCTCAATTGACTCATTAGGCTCCATTATTAATAGGTTGATTCTTCCACAAACATCTCGGTAGTTATAATTACCAAAGGATTGATGGAGCTCCTTGAGGAAAGGGAGAAGGGAATGGATGGAAGCAGGTGGCAAGGTACTACACCACCAATTAGCACTACTTTCAAGGGTGAGGAAGAAAAGCACACAAGAAGACTCTTCATTATCGATTTCATAAGGTTGGCAAATTTGAAGAAAATCATAAATGTGCTTGGGTATGGGGGTATGGACCTTCCATTCTCACCATCAAACTTTAACTGAGACAAGTGAATGAGAAGCTCATCGGGGAGTGAAATTTGATCAAGGGAAAAATTGGAGAAACACCCTAGGAGCACGATTGATGGATGAGCCAATTTAGATAAGAGATTCAAACCAAATGCAACAAGCTCAACTTGTCTTCAGGCCCTCCTTCTAGTGCCATTTTGTTGTTGGTACTAGAACCGCTAACAAAGGGGATCTCCTCGATATGAAGTCCCACCTAGACCTCACATTATTTGGTGTAGGAGTCCCATCTAGTACGATGGCCTGGTTTCCATTATCGTAGAGATTTTCCTTAGCTCTTGTTGTTGAACACATGAGAGTGTTATGCTTGTAACTTTAAGAAAGTAAGGTGAGTAGGCCTGGTGAGTGCTTAATGTAACTTTGTGTTTGAGTTTTCTTACTGTCAAAAGGGAGAGGTAAAGTGAGACTCTTGATGAGAGGGAATAGTCCTAACCCAGGAAGAAACACACGCGAACAATAACAAGGGTCTCTCTAGCATCTAACGAATAGTCCAAAACAGATGCAAAAGTCGTGAAAAACAAAGTTCAAGGGAGAACACGTACACTATCCAGCGGAGTAGTCCACACGGGGGTGATAGTCGTTAAAACGAAGAGAACATAAAGATGGTCTGTCTAATGTCTGGAAGAGTAGTCCACACGGATAGGACAACAATGATAAACAATACAACACATCTTCAACAATATGAGTACTAAAATAACCGAAGTAGTTCAACTATCTTAGTACAGGTTAAGCAAACATGCATTACAAACATTTAAAGAATTGTCTTACAAATAGATACAAAATATGAGTGAAAACGTGCTGGCCTAAGATAGGCAATTGAATTAAGAAAAAGATCCAAGAAACATATGTACAACATACATCACTAGCCCTAGTAGTGGGACATTAGAGCCACTCCCCGCTCCTCAAAGAACAGACTACAGATTCTCAAGGCTATGTGGGAGGAGCCAAGGTGAAAAGTCCTTTGCTCATACAATGAGGGGATATATATAGCCAAGGGGGTATTACTGACCCTTGTAACTCTTCGACTTCCCTCATGACTGTTTGAATTCTTATGAATTTTTAACTTTACATGACTCTTCAACTTCAAATGTGGGTCTCTTAGACTTCCACTTTACATTACATTGATTACAACAAGTATGGCCCATAGTAGTGATGCGGCCGAGACAACTCATGACACAACTCAACATGACACTACTGACATGTACTGGCTGAATGTGGTGCCTGTATCAAGCTGCTGTGCTGCTAAGTGATGGTATTCTCTCGGTGTAATATGTCTTTACCTCCGCATAGCAAAATTTGCAGGGTCATTGATGGTCGTGGTCTTTCCTTGATGGTGCATGTGAATGTGTCCCTTTCGCTCACTTGCTCAATGTGCTTCATGTGTTCGTTCGACCGTGAGAAAGTCTTCTAGCATGCACCTCGTTTCAATCCCATTCATCATCGCACCATGTTTCATTGATGTACGTGTTCCTGCAATCACTCATGACGAGATGACATCAAATAAAAAAATCTCCTAGTTTATCATGATGCATTGTTTTCCATTTCGGTACAGGCGAATGGGAGAGGGACAAGGCACTGGAACTGTACAAAGCACAATTCGGGCTAGGATGAGAGGCTTTGGAGCACTGTCAGTAAAAAATATGAATATGGCATTGGGAGAGATATTTTCGCAATCTGGAACAACAATCACAGCCATGGGGCAAAACCCACTTGGAAGGCAGGATTGTGTAGTTTCTGGGAGGAAGGTTAGGCGGGGTGTCGGGGAGCTGTTGAGTCAATCTATGCAATTTTCAAGGGGAGCACTGGGTAGGTCATATAGCTGGGATCTATGCAATTTCTCTGGGAAAGACAGTGCGAGCAACAAGAGGCACTAGCAAAAAAATCTGCACAGTTTTCCAGAGGAGGACAGGATCGGGCTGCAGTAGTTGCTGGTCAAAATTTCGCAATCCTCAGAGACAATCTGGGTTTGGAAATTTTTGCGTAATTTCTGGGCCGATTGTAGAACAGGGAAGAAGGGCTGGTGATAGCCAGTTCTACCCAGTTTTCTGGGTGAGCAGAGTAGGTCAGCAGGGAAGCCTCCCTGACACTTCTGCGCAGTTTCTAGGCTGTTTGCAAAGCAGGGAAGAAGGGATGGTCAAGGAAAAATCTGCACAATTCCAGGGCTGGTTGCTGAGCGGGGAAGAAGGGTTGGTCAAGCAGATATCTGTGCTATTATCACTCTGTAATTTAATAAGCCTGGGAAATAATGGCAGAGGCAACCACAAAACCACTTTGTGAGTTCGGAATCCCGCCCTTCCAACCCTAGAGAGGGATCTCTCTATCTGATTTAGCTATGTTCTTACGAATAATATTAGGCTAGCTATTAGGTTTAGGTTTTGGATTTTAGAATTGAGTTGGGTTGAAACAAGGAAGATAAGCCATTGGTCAATGGAGTCAGGCTGAGTTCAATCAAGTTAGGTTCTACAGGCAACCTTATAGGGAAGGATAGGAAACTTTGCTGGATTCTTAAGATTAAGGTGTGATTTAGAAGGAAAGATGAAGGAATTAGATTATACCAAAGCATTTAAGAATTATGATACTAATCATCAAGTAGAAAATATTGAGATTATTATTAAGCTGGAAGCAGAGTGTATTTTGCAACAAGTTATGTTCTTTTACTTCTTTAGAATAATCCAGAAATCAATGAATAACATATGAAAACAGTGAAGACAAAGATACAAAGGTAAATACACTTCACCAACATAAATGACATGATAATCCTATAATTTTTGCAGCTTTATTACTAAATTTTGATCAAATGAGGCCCTGTGAGCTGCTTTACATCAAAGAGTCTTTCTTCTCAAAAAAGTTCCAACCCATAATACTTCAAAGTTTGAAGTATTAATAGGTGAATGTTTACATAATATCCTGAGAAATAGAACCATCTAATTACTAACCTCATTTTATTATCATCTTTACACATAACAAAGATTCTAATTCCTCTCTAAGTGACTGAATTCCTCTTTAAAAAGTTGAAAGAACATATTCAATGCACCTAAAAACTGAATGTAGAAAAACATGGGCTGCATTTACTAAACCAAAATTGATTTGAAACAACTAGATATATGCTAATTAATTCTAATGCATCCTTATACTTCATCCTATTACATGTATCCATCTTTCAACTGCTTCAGGTCTGATCAAATCTTACAAAAATTCAGAATCTTGACAAGGATTAGGTTGACTGTCATGTCAATTGTTTCTGTAAAAACTGTAAATCTAGGTATCCAAGTAACCTTCATAAATTTCAATTTGTATGACCTGTGTAAACAATGAAAGAGGTTGTTGTATATAAAGACGTTTTTAAGATAAACCTCTCTCAGTTTCCACAAATTGTTCTCCAGATGTTCATAAGCTTCTCTGCAAAATGATGACTAAAACACGCAATTGCGCAGTCAGAAAAACATGCTGAAATGATGAGAGTGGATCTCCCAATCCCTGATACCTGTGTGAAAAGTGAAATATATTTTTGTAGTTTTACATCTTAGGAGAACGAAACCTCCTTTAGTTTACCAAGATTCATCTTTTTTTGGCCACAAAACAGATTTCCAAAAGATGAATAAAACAATAAAAACTCTAAAAGTTTACATAGTCACAATACATTTGGGTGCCAAAAGTTGGTGTTTTAAAGGGCCTGTTGATCTTTGCTGTAGATGAATGGATGCATTGCAATATGGGACATGATGATGAAGCTATGAAACTCTTTATACAACTTATACTCTTTGTGAAAACCCCTTTTTGAACTTTGCGTAGTCGAGGGTAGTTAAAGTCAAAATTGACTCAGAACATCTCTGAATCACAAAACGCTGCTGCAACTGATGGTTTTTCTTCCTTTATTTCCTCATGACACAAAACTTGGATTCTCAAAACATCCAAAATATCATCCTACCTTATGCAAAAATTTATAAAATGATAAAATTTGACACATGGATGCAAAAAATTAACTAGCTACTACTTTAGCCAAAATGCCAAAGTTGCTCCTCCTCCCTCTGGTTCTTGCTTGATTGGCCTCTCTCAATTGCTTTTTGGTCCTCTGAAGATTCTTCTTAAGTAGTTTTATTCTTGCTTTATGACTTAAATTTCTAGCATAGTAATTCCTTTCTAGGTTTATTTGGAGGTCATTGCCTCTATTGGCTTTATGCAACAAGTTCTCTAGAAGATCATTGACTCTTTCCAGCCAATATTCCTTGTTTTCTTCAATTTAAGCTCCGATAGTATCTCCTTTGACAGGTTGAGCTTGAAGTGGAGGCATATCTTCAATGGCTTGTTCTTTCTTGGTCATTTCCCGTGTTCTTGGTCTTCTAGGCTTTGTTTCAAGGACATTTGCCTCTTCAAGATCAATCACCTTTCTTCCTTTGTCTTCAGCTGCAAGTGATGGTGATTTGGGCACTGTTTCATGCTCTGTTTCTCTTTGTGCCTCGCTAAATTGGTGTTGTAATTCTCTGTTTTTATTTTGCAGAAAAGCAATTATGTAATGAGCTTTGCCTAGTCTTTCTTGAATCTCATCTATGATGAGGTCCTTCTCATCCTGTTTTCTTCACTGTCCTTCTTCAAAATGACCTTCTTGCCCCTTTTCTCCAATCTCTTTTTCTTCAAACTACTGTGTCAAAGTTATTTCAAAAGAACTGATGTCATGCTTAGGAATGTATTCTTATGTCACATGCTGGATGGTACCCTTTCTCCTAGATCTTCGGGGAATCTTGATTTTCTCAAAAGCATTAGCCTTTTTTTCCTTTTGGAGTTCTGTTGCCTTTCTCTTCTTAGCCTGTGCTCTTGTAGTAATCCTTTGCCCTGTAGGCTCTTCAGCTGATTCTTCTTTCTTTTGTGTGTATTGAGATGCCTCAGGTGTGGGATTTTTCTCTTGGATCTTTGACATATCTGACTGGTTTATGAAATTGGATGCTGTAAGGAAATCCTGCCAAGTGATGCCTCTGTTTTCAAACTCTTTCAAAACTAGCATTTTAATGAGGGAAAAATGAAATAGACTGCCATCATGTTTTCCTCCTCTAGTTTTGACTTTCTCTGCCATCTTACCCAAACTTTTAAACAAATAGAAATGCATGTTAAGGCTCTTTCTCCTGGTGAAATGTATGAGCAGCCTAATATGGTATTGATAAATTCTACTAAATCTACCCTCACATGTAAAGTACCTTTGGATTTCCTTTAAAATCCTATCATATCGGTTCAAGAGGTAGTTTCTTGGGAAAAAACTTCCATAATTATTTATGTGACAAGGTTTGTGGAAGGCTTTGTACAAATCAGGGTCAAGATCGATATTTTTAAACCAACAATCTCATGTCAATGGGTTATCAGTAGCCAAAGCAATAGTCTCCTTTGATACTTCAAACTCGATGTTTCTCACCTTTACCATGTTGCCTTTGAGGTTCTGTGCAAACTGTTTTGCCACTTGGGAATGAAAACCATGAATCTGACATTTCTTGCAAAACTCTATACACCCTACTTGTTCAAAGGCTGACCAAATGGCTGGGTCACTTGTCAACATTTTTATGCTTCTATGTTCCACTCTGATGGGTTTTGCTATGATTCGTTTCTTTGCTTTTGATGTAGACATGTTTGTTAATGAAGTTTATCACTGTTTTACGCTTGAGGATGATGGTTTTGAATGAAGTTCAAGCATAAAATAACCAAATTGCTAGGGAGTTGTAAACCTAACCATTGAACTAAGATTTAGGGTGGAAAATGAAAAAAAGGGTAGGGTTGATGTGAGTTGTCCTTAAAATCAATTGTTGGGATAATATTATAGGGAGTATGAATGCTTCTTTTTCAATAGCTAAGATTTATGGGAAAAAGTGGCTGTGTAGCAAGGTTTATGCAAGGTAAGATAAATTAATATTTTATTTACCTAATCATGAAAAATAAGGGAGGGGGTGTTCATAGAGGGCATCCAGGAGGCATTCAGGTCATTTTGAATCAACACAGGCTGAATCAATTGAAAATCAGAGGGAAAATTCAAAAACTAAAATACTCTGTCTTTGCACAGTTAATGTGCAGTCACCTCAATTTTTTTTAATGCATTTCATACATGGGGGGAAATCTAAAGAAAAATGAGACATGGGTTTTGTAAAGAGCTACCTGTGTATGGTGAGGTGTTGGAGAAACCAAGATTTTTTTTATCGAGGTGAGGTTGAGACGAGGGAGAAATTTTGCGCAGTCAGCCACGATGAACGCTCAAAACTTTGCAATCGACCTTCTCTCTATGCTGTGATGGAAATGCTCGCATTCTCCTTGGGGAAATGAGGGATATGGAGTGAAAAAGGGAAATAAAATGAGGGGGGAAAGTATTTAGAAGAGTGATTTATGGACAATGACGAGGGGAGATGGAATGAGTGGATGGCATGAGTGAAGTAGGAGGGGAGGGAAAACTTTGATGAGGGGAGAGTAGAGGTGATTAAGTGTCTCTTTTAGTACTTGTACCTTGAGTTTACAACACTAATGATGACTAGCCAAGATATTTAGGATCCAAATGTTATGATCAACCCTTTCATGGAAATAATTTCAGAAATGAATCATTATTTACATCTCTCGAACCTAAATAATCAGGTATAACAACAACTCAACTTATAAAATTTATAGGACCCTAGCAGTGGTTCCAATGGAGATGGTATCCTCCTTGTGAGGTGCCAAGAACACTGTAAACTAGTAGCCTGATGCATTGGGCTGATCCCAAATCTGCAACCTGTTCTGCCATAAAATCTCTGCGACTAAAAAACTCTCAAACTGAAATCAAAACCATTCTGCAAACTAAAATCTGAAATACACATTGAACTGAAAGCTATACTACTATCTAAAACTAAAACTGACAACAATGCTTGAAAAAGATGCTTAGAGTACTGAGCTTATTTGCACACAACTACCTATCCTACACTGTTAAAAATCATGCTGAATCAAATAATACAAAAATGCCAATGAAGCCAGTCAAGTAGTTGTTGAAATAAGTGGACTTCTTGACTACTTGTTAGCAAAATCAAAAGGACAACTTGACTATTGGTCCACAAAATCAAATTTGTAATGTGTAATGGCAATTACTGATGGATCCGGTCCTTATAGTGAAAAAATGGTTGAACACTTAAGCTGAAAATAACCTCCATGTAGTTTGTCATAGGATCAATAAAGGCATGATTAATTAGTTTAACTTTCAGGCCTTCAATGACCAGTTGAACATGAATGATTTTTCTAGTTGTATCCTTAAGGTTAAACCCTGATTCCAACTTTGTAGTTTCAGTCTTGTGCTCGAAAACAAAACTCTCATCAATCTGCAAAACAAAAGGCAATACAATCTCCTCTTGTTTTGGAGAAGGAAGATTTTCTAAGAACTGTTTAGGATCTTGGAAACTATATGACTGAATCTAAAAATCCAAAAGTTCAATACCCTTCTCAAATCTTTCAACAATTAACTCAAGAAAACAAATTTTACCTTCAGGAGAAAATTTTCTCGTTTTCAAACAATGAAACACGACCGTTGAAAAAACTTCATCAATTTGAAAATATGCTAACGTATCCCTGAATTCTTTTAAAACTTCACCATATATAGGGTTTTCCACATACCCTGTCATGTTGCTTAGCAAGAAATATGATCAATATGCAGTAGAGTCACCATGAGTTTTCTGCAAATCTGGATTCTTTAACAGTGGAGTCACCCTAAAAACTTTGAAGCTCTGGATACTTGAAACATGGAGTCACCAGGTGAAAAATAAATTCAGCCTTCTTGTGTCTGATCACTATCCACCATCAGTAATCAGATCTGGTACTTGATACTCTTTCCTGAGGAATATTAAACAATTCATCCCCAATATGGTCGCCACTATGTTATAACTCTATAATTTAATAAGGCTGGGAAATAATTGCAGAGGTAACCACAAAACCACTTTGGGAGTTGGGAATCTAGCCCTTCCAACCCTAGAGAGGGATCTCTCTATCTGATTTAGCTATGTTCTTCTGAATAATATTAGGCTAGCTATTAGGTTTAGGTTTTGGATTTTAGAATTGAGTTGGGTTGAAACAAGGAAGATAAGCCATTGGGCAATGGAGTCAAGCTGAGTTCAATCAAGTCAGGTTCTACAGACAACCTTACAGGGCAGGATATGCACCTTTGCTAGATTCTTAAGGTTGAGGTGTGATTTAGAAGAAAAGATGAGGGAATTAGATTATACCAGAGTAGTTAAGAATTCTGATACTAATCATCAAGTAGAAAACATTAAGATTTTTATTAAGCCGGAAGTAGAGTGTATTTTGCAACAAGTTCTACTCTTTTACTTCTTTAGAATAATCCAGAAATCAACGAATAACATATGAAAATAGTGAAGACAAAGATATAAAGGTAAATGCACTTCACTAGCATAAGTGACACAATAATCCTATAATTGCTGCAACTATATTACTGAAGTTTGATCAAATGAGTCCCTATGATCTGCTTTACATCAAAGAGTCTTTCTTCTAAAAAAAGTTCCAACCCATAATACTTCAACGTTTGAAGTATTAATAAGCGAATGTTTACATAATATCTCGAGCAATAGAAACATCTAATTACTAACCTCATTTTCTTCTCATATTTACAAATAATAGGGATTCAAATTTCTCACTAAGTGATCAAATTCCTTTTTAAAAAGTCGAAAGAACATATTCAATGCACCTAAAAACTAAATGCAGAAAAATAGGGGTTGCATTTACTAAACCAAAACTAATTCGAAACAACTAGAAAGATGCTAATTAATTCTAATCCAACCTTCTAATCCATCCTTTTACATGTATCCATCTTTCAACTGCTTCAGATATGATCAAATCTTACAAAAATTTGAAATCTAAACAAGGATTAGGTTGATTGTCATGTCAATTGTTTCTGTAAAAAATGTAAAAATGGGTCTCCAAGTTACCCTCATAAATTTCAAACTATATGACCTATGTAACAAGTGAAAGCAGTTATTGTAGATAAGTATGTTTTTAAGATAAGCCTCTCTCAGTTTCCTCAAATTTTTCTCCAGTTGTTCATAAGATTCTCTGAAAAACGATGGCTAAAACAGGCAATTGTGCAATCAGAAAAATATGTTGAAATGATGAGAGTGGATCTCCCAATCCCTGATACCTGTGTGAAAATTGAGATAGGTTTTTGTAGATTTTCATCTTAGGAGAAATAAACCTCCTCTAGTTTCCCAATATTCATCTTTGTTTGGCCACAAAACATATTTCGAAAAGATGGCTAAAACAATAAAAACTCTGAAAATTTACATAGTCACAATACATTTGGGTGCCATAATTTGGTGTTTTAAGGGGCTTGTTGATATTTTCTGTAGATGAATGGATGAATTTTAGTATGGGACATACTGATGAAGCTCTAAAACTCTTTCTCCAACTGATAGTCTTTGTGAAAACCCCTCTTTGAACTTTGCGCAGTCGAGGGCAGTCAAGGTCAAATTTGACTCAAAACATCTTTGAATCACAAAACACTGCTGCAGCGGATGGTTTTTCTTCCTTGATTTCCTCATGACACAAAAATTGGATTCTCAAAACATCAAAAATATCATGATACCTTATGAAAAAAATTATAAAATTAAAAAAATTGACACAGGGATGCAAAAACTTAACTAGCTACTACTTTAGCCAAAATGTCAAGGCTGCTCCTCCTCCCTTTGATTCTTGCTTGTTTGGCCTCTCTCAGCTGCTTTCTGGTCCTCTAAAGCTTCTTCTTAAATAGTCTTATTCTTGCTCTATGACTTAAATTTCTAGCATATTAATGCCTTGCTAGGTTTCTTTGGAGGTCATTGTCTCTATTGGCTTTATGAAACAGGTTCTCTAGATGATCATTGACTCTTTCCAACCAATATTCCTTGTTTTCTTCAATTTCAGCTCTGATAGTATCTTCTTTGACAGGTTGGGCTTGAGGTGGAGGCATATCTTTAGTGGCTTGTTCTTTCCTAGTCATTGCCCAAGTTCTTGGTCTTCTAGGCTTTGTTTCAGGGACATCTGCCTCTTCAAGATCAATCACATTTTTCATTTATCTTTAGCTGCAAGTGATGGTGATTTGGGCACTGTTTCATGCTTTGTTTGTCTTTGTGCCTCACTAACTTGGTGTTGTAATTCTCTGTTTTTCTTTTTCAGAAAAGAAATGGTGTAATGAGATTTGCCTAGTCTTTCTTGAAGCTCATCTATGATGAGGTCCTTCTCATCCTGTTTGCTTGACTGACCTTCTTCAAAATGACCTTATTGCCTTTTTCCTCCAATCTTATAATCAAAGTTTAATACTTAGGTTTTTAAAATAAAACCCAAGTATTAAACCTTGATTATCCCAAAAACCAAATTAAATAGCCCCCGGAACCAAGACTTACACTTAGGTTTTTTAATTAAAGCCTTAAGTATTAAAACATGGGTTATTTAAACGAAAAATCAAAATAATCAAAAGTATATAAAGGAAAATACTTTCTTGCAAACTCTGACTTATCGAAAGGCTAAGACTCCCTTGCATCGCAAATAAATAAAGTTCTAAATCAAAGACCACTCTGCATTGTTGATTGCGATTGCAATTAAGCCCAGACCCGACGGGATTATAAAATCCATTGCATAAATCCTCGCATCTGGAGCTATCGCAGTTACCAAAGAGTCCTGCCCCATTACCTTTGCCAATTTGCGATCAGCCTCGGACCCGATGATAAAATACGTGCAAATACATATTAATATCATGTCCGCAGGCTATCGCAAAAACTTAAGTCCATACCCCGCTCCCTTTGTCTATTGCGATATACGGTAAGACTCTGACCCACCTGGATTATACACTACGATTTATATTAATTTTGTGTCTGAGGCCTATATCGCATTCACAAAGTTCTAAAAAGTCATGCCTCATCCCAATGATAATTGCGATATAACGTCACGTTCATCCTGCGACATCATCTGCCGCTTCACCATGACGTCATCCCTGATGTCATCCCGCATATTGCAAATTGCAAATATTTCTGCCACTTCTTATAATCTGCAAATCTGATTTGTGATTGCAATAAAACCAATGTATTGCAATAATTATTTGAAAAGGCCCCTTTTGGATCCTGTATGAAATACTCTCGGTCTAAACCGATTGCAATTGTTTTATGATTTTCCCAAAAATTTGATTTCCGATTGCAATAAGTCATAAAGTCCAACTCCTCACTCTGCATTCCTCTTCATGATGTCTGTGGTAGGATTTATTGTGCTCTACATTTTTCCTGATTCCATGCAAAACGTGATTTGTTTCAAATAAAATTCGCTTATCATCTCATTTATGTTTATCTTATCGATTCTTGTTTTCTGTGTTCAGGTTCATGACAAAGGAAGGCAACTATGCTGATAAGTGTTCAGGTTGTTAAGAAACTAGCTCACAAAAATTTAGAAAAGATAGATCAACGACTTCATAATCAACGCCTTCGAGTGGGCAACCTCCTTTTCATTACACAAATGAACAATTCTTGGATGATACAAATGACAAAACATCCTTTCTATATATAAAGGTCTAAGGGGTCACAATATAATCAAATCCGACATAACAATAATAATATAAGGGCACAACAATAGAAATAGTGGGTTTTATGGGGCATACTAATAACAATATGGGGACAATAGGGGCACAACAATAACAATAAGGGCTACAATGACAATAGTAATGGGCGAATCACTAGTATTATAGGGACCTAACATGCCCCTCTCCTTAAAAAAAGTGTTGTCCTTAATGCTTGAGTAGTTATGGATGCTTCTATATAAATTTCTCATCCTCCCACGTGGAATCTTCAGCAGGTAAGTTCTTCCACTTGACTAGATACTCCGAAATTGATCGATTTCGTAGCTGTCGAGTTCTTGTTTTTGTGACTGCTTCAGGTTCTAATATGGTTTTTCCTTCCTCATAAAGTTCTGGCAATATTCTTTGAACTGGGAGCTTGTCACCAATAACCTTCTTTAAGCATGAAACATGGAAAAATGGGTGCACTCGGGAAGCTGCAAGAAGCTCCAATTTGTATGCCATAGTACCAATGTTTTGCAACACCTTGTATGGACTATAATACTTTGGTGATAATTTATTATCCTTCTTAGCTTGCTTGAGGGACATTTGTTTATATTGTTGTAGCCTTAGAAATATCCAGTCACCTACATCAAAACTTCTTTCGCTGCAATATTGATCTGCCTATTGTTTCGTTCTATTCTGTGCCAAATTTAGATTATCCTTTAAGAGTTGGAGAACTTGTTGTTGATGCTCAATGTGATCTTCCACTGCATGAACCTTAGAATTTTCTCTTAAATATGATGTGATGGACGGTGGGTGATATCCATAAAGTGCCATAAATGGGGTCATTTTTACTGCACTATGGAATGAAGTGTTATACCACCATTCAACCAGAGGCAACCATTTGACCCATTGTGTCTGTTTATCAGACACAAAGAAACAAAGATATCCTTCCAAAAATTTCTTTACTATCTCAGTTTTCCCATCAGATTGAATATGATAAGATGATCTATGAGCTAATTGAGTACCAAGACAAGAAAATAATTATGTCCAAAAATTTCCAGTGAAAATGGGATCTCTGTCGCTTACAATAATCTTTGGGTTTCCATGTAGCTTTTGAATTGTTTCCATAAATGCAGTAGAAATTGTATTGGCTTTAAATGGATGAGATAATGATCTATTGGGTTATTTCTATTTCTATTTGTAAGCATATTTCAGTATTTTACAGTAATGAAATGAAGTATTATTTCCGCTGCATATCTGTATTTATGGTTATCACATCTCTGTGTTTATGGTTATCTCTGTAATTTATTTGCGTTCCTGTTTAAATCCGGATCAGTGGTATCAGAGCGGTCTGCTTTTTCTCTGTTTTTCTTTGCATGTCCCCAACGAGGTTGGGATATAAGGAGTTAGGGCTTGAATTGGTCGAACCTTTGCAAGACCAGCCTCGCAAATCTCGACGACCTCCCATGGCGGATGAGAAGAAAGACGAGGGGGCAGGAGATCCTATCAGAATCTTGCTCGAAGAAGCCCTCGAGCGGCAAAGGAACGTGATGATGGATAGCTTTGCGCGGATCCTTCAACGGCTACCCAGAGGCGACGCATCGGCTTCCAACAGCTACTCTGGGAATGCCACACCGTTTAAGGTACAAGTTAATTTTGAAATCCCCATCTTCGAGGGTCAAATAGATGCAGATGCCGTAGATAAATGGTTAAATCTGCTAGATGGGTATTTTTCTGTTCATGAATTTTCAAGTCGGGAAAAGATTATTTTCGCTCTTCTCAAAGCAGCCCCCCACGTCAAGGACTGGTGGGAAACATACTGCGAGCAGAAGGATGAAAGTACAGGCTCACTGTTTTCAGCCGCCCCCACTTGGAATGACTTCCGGGATGCCATCAAGGAGCAATACTACCCTATCAAAAGCTATGACGACAAATACATCAAATGGACCACACTGTGGTAGGGACGAGACCAAGATGTGCCAGATTTCACAAATATTTTTCATACCCTTCGCACATAGTTGGGTATCAAAGATTCTGAGCTGCATCTGGTACTCAAATACCGTGGCTGCCTACACAGATACATCTAGGAAGAGATGGAGTCCTTGAACATCTCCTCACTTGGCACAACATACCGATACGCTGTCAAAATCGAGAAAAAGTTCAAACAGAAGAAGCGAGACTTTGGATCTGCAAATCCAAAGCCCAAAGGATAAAGCCAAGGCGGGGTGACCCAAGACAACCCCTTGAATCTGCAAGAAAAGAACAACACCACGAAGCCGAAGAAGGACACATGAAAGTGGTGTGAGTTCCACAAGAGTCCCACTCATAACACAAGTGAGTGTCAGACCAAGCAGTCGCTGGTGGCCGAGTTGAAGGCTTCCGAATTAGATGCATGTTTCGACTCTGAGCCAGAACCCGACAAGGGGGATGGCAAAGGGAAGAAAATCATTGATGTGGATCCTAGTGCTACTGTTGCCAATGCCAAGATCCAGAAGAATGAGCTCGAAGAGCCAGAGGAGGGGGAACATCTTTTCCACTCACAGATGTGGGTGAAGGGTTTGCTGCTGCAATTCATTGTCGACAGTGGCAGCCAAAAGAACCTCGTTTCAGCAGAGGTCATGAAGCGGTTGGGCCTAACAACTACGCCATACCCACAACTGTACAGTATCGGGTGGCTTCACGAAGGACGAGATCTCAAAGTTCGCCAGCAGTGCCGCCTTCCCTACAGCATCAAGCCCTTCACAGATGAGGTATTGTGTGATGTTACACCTCTGGATGTTTGCGATGTACTATTAGGCCAGCCATACTTGTGGAGGCGACATGCTGTGTATGAGTCAAGGCCTCGTGCTGTCATTATTTCTTTGGATAATTCATTATACAGGATACCAGAGGTAGCTCCACCTACTGCCACCTCTTTGATCACTGCTAAGAAAGGCAGCAAGCTCATCTCACAGACTAGGAAATTTATTTTCTGTCTGGTTCGCTCCCAAAGTAAGGGGAAGATCGTTGCTACATCCATGACCCCCGCGAAGGGTTCCTCCACGAAACAACAGCAATAGAGGGATACAGTCATGACAGAACACAGGAACAACTTCTCCTTACTCAGAGGGGTACCACACAAGTTTCAGGTGGGTGACAAAGTTTGGTTACATTTGCAGAGAGAGCGCCTTACCAGAACCCATCAGAAACTCAGACCACTTCGACATGGTCCTTACACCAGTAACAAGACTACGGGCAACAATGCTTTGAAGCACAACATTCCTCCATTCCTTCGCTTGCACCGAGTGTTCAATGTGGATCGTCGCCGACCATGCTCCCCACCATTTCTAGACACATCATAGATTGCAGAACAGCTCACCACAGACCCAGCTCAACAGAAGCTTCCTCATCTCAGGGAGGAACTCAACGCAATGGGGACCATTGCTTCCTAGGGGGGAGGAATGATCCAGGTGGATGTTTGTGGCCACCCACCTATCCCATTTGGACCCCCACAACTGTCTCTTTCAGTTTTTCAGTTTCCTTAATTATAGCACAGTTTACTATTTTTAGCAGTTTTTCGGGTCCTAAACTTCCGGAGCCATTTTGAGGCCCTAAACGACTTTTTTTAGGAAATCCACCGCTAGCGATTTTTTTGATAAAAATCATCTTCTCCGTCGTATTCCTCAGAGATATCTTTCCAACGGGCTATCATGCGCGTCAAACGGAGATAATACGACCAATTCGTGACCCCGGGAAGTTGGCTATACAACTCACCCCAAAACGGGGCCCACAATTTGGCGTTTCATCTTCTAGGGTTAGGTTTTGGAATGTGAAGGGTTTTCCATTGTTTCTCAATAATAAACAGGCCTTCGAGCCTCAATGTAAACACAGTTCAGAACAGTTCAAAGGCATGTAGCCGACACATCTCTTCTCAGAGATAAGCTACCATCGCCCTAGCTGGGTTATTTCTATTTCTTTTTGTAAGCATATTTCAGTATTTTACAGTAATGAAATGAAGTATTATTTCCGCTACATATCTGTCTTTATGGTTATCGCATCTCTGTGTTTACGGTTATCTCTGTAATTTATTTGCGTTCCTGTTTAAATCTGGATCAGTGGTATCAAAGCGGTCTGCTTTTTCTCTGTTTTTCTTTGCATGTCCCCAACGAGGTCGGGATATAAGGAGTTAGGGCTTGAATTGGTCGAACCTTTGAAAGACCAGCCTCGCAAATCTCGACGACCTCCCATGGCGGATGATAAGAAAGACGAGGGGGCAGGAGATCCTATCAGAATCTTGCTCGAAGAAGCCCTCGAGTGGCAAAGGAACGCGATGATGGATAGCTTTGCGCAGATCCTTCAACGGCTACCCAGAGGTGACGCATTGGTTTCCAACAGCTACACTGGGAACGCCAAACCGTTTAAGGTACAAGTTAATTTCGAAATCCCCATCTTCGAGGGTCAAATAGATGCAGATGCCGTAGATAAATGGTTAAATCTGCTAGATGGGTATTTTTCTGTTCATGAATTTTCAAGTCGGGAAAAGATTATTTTCGCTCTTCTCAAAGCAGCCCCCCACGTCAAGGATTGGTGGGAAACATACTGCAAGCAGAAGGATGAAAGTACAGGCTCACTGTTTTCAGCCGCCCCCACTTGGAATGACTTCCGAGATGCCATCAAGGAGCAGTACTACCTTGTCAAAAGCTATGAGGACAAATACATCAAATGGACCACACTGCGGCAGGGACGAGACCAAGATGTGCTAGAGTTCAAAAATATTTTTCATACCTTTCGCACACAGTTGGGTATCAAAGATTCTGAGCTGCATCTGGTACTCAAATACCGCGGCTGCCTACACAGATACATCCAGGAAGAGATGGAGTTCTTGAACATCTCCTCACTCTGCACAGCATACCGATACGCTGTCAAAATCGAGCAAAAGTTCAAACAGAAGAAGCGAGACTTTGGATCTGCAAATCTGAAGCCCAAAGGACAAAGCCAAGGCGGGGTGACCCAAGACAACCCCTCGAATCTGCAAGAAAAGAACAACATCACGAAGCCGAAGAAGGACACAGGAAAGTGGTGTGAGTTCCACAAGAGTCCCACTCATAACACAAGTGAGTGTCGGACCAAGCAGTCGCTGGTGGTCGAGTTAAAGGCTTCCGAATCAGATGCATGTTCCGACTCTGAGCCAGAACCTGAAAAAGGGGATGGGAAAGGGAAACAAATCATTGATGCGGATCCTAGTGCCACTGTTGCCACTGCCAAGATCCAGAAGAATGAGCTCGAAGAGCCAGAGGAGGGGGAATGTCTTTTCCACTCATAGATGTGGGTGAAGGGTTCGCTGCTGCAATTCATTGTCAACAGTGGCAGCCAAAAGAACCTCGTTTCAGCAGAGGTCGTGAAGCGGTTGGGTCTACCAACTACGCCACACCCACAACCGTACAGTATCGGGTGGCTTCACGAAGGACGAGATCTCAAATTTCGCCAGCAGTGCCGCCTTCCCTACAGCATCAAGCCCTTCACAGACGAGGTATTGTGTGATGTTACACCTCTGGATGTTTGCGATGTACTATTAGGCCAGCCATACTTGTGGAGGCGACATGCTGTGTATGAGTCAAGGCCTCATGCTGTCATTATTTCTTTGGATAATTCATTATACAGGATACCAGAGGCAGCTCCACCTACTGCCACCTCTTTGATCACTGCTAAGAAAGGCAGCAAGCTCATCTCACAGACTAGGAAATTTATTTTCTGTCTGGTTCGCTCCCAAAGTAAGGGGAAGATCGTTGCTACATCCATGACCCCCGCGAAGGGTTCCTCCACGCAACAACAGCAACAGAGGGATACAGTCATGACAGAACACAGGAACAACTTCTCCTTACTCAGAGGGGTACCACACAAGTTTCAGGTGGGTGGCAAAGTTTGGTTGCATTTGCAGAGAGAGCGCCTTACCAGAACCCATCAGAAACTCAGACCACTTCGACATGGTCCTTACACCAGTAACAAGGCTACGGGCAACAATGATTTGAAGCACAACATTCCTCCATTCCTTCGCTTGCACCGAGTGTTCAATGTGGATCGCCGCCGACCATGCTCCCCACCATTTCTAGACACATCAGAGATTGCAGAACAGCTCACCACAGACCCAGCTCAGCAGAAGCTTCCTCATCTCAGGGAGGAACTCAACGCAATGGGGACCATTGCTTCCTAAGGGGGGAGGAATGATCCAGGTGGATGTTGGTGGCCACCTACCTATCCCATTTGGACCCCCACAACTGTCTCTTTCAGTTTTTCAGTTTCCTTAATTATAGCACAGTTTACTATTTTTAGCAGTTTTTCGGGTCCTAAACTTCCGGAGCCGTTTTGAGGCCCTAAACGATGTTTTTTGGGAAATCCACCACCAACGATTTTGTTGATAAAAATCATCTTTTTCGTCGTAGTCCTCGGAGATATCTTTCCAACGGGCTATCATGCGCGTCAAACGGAGATAATACGACCAATTCGTGACCCCGGGAAGTTGGTTGTCCAACTCACCCCAAAACAGGGCCCACAATTTGGCGTTTCATCTTCGAGGGTTAGGTTTTGGAATGTGAAGGGTTTTCCATTGTTTCTCAATAATAAATAGGCCTTTGAGCCTCATTGTAAACACAGTTCGGAACAGTTCAAAGGCATGTAGCCGACACATCTCTTCTCAGAGATAAGCTACCATCGCCCTAACTGGGTTATTTCTATTTCTATTTGTAAGCATATTTCAGTATTTTACAGTAATGAAATGAAGTATTATTTCCGCTGCATATCTGTCTTTATGGTTATCGCATCTCTGTGTTTATGGTTATCTTTGTAATTTATTTGCGTTCCTGTTTAAATCCGGATCAGATAATGCACAAAAGTGTGCATACTTGGTAAGTCTGTCAACTACCACCATGATGACACTCTTTCCTTTGGACTTGGGTAAACCTATGATAAAATCCATTGAAACCTCCTCCCAGCGTTGACTTGGAATGGATAAAGGTTGTAATATATCCGAGGTCTTAATTGTTTCAACTTTATTTTGTTGGCAAACCAAACATTTCGCCACAAACTTTTGAATATCAGATTTAAGGCCATCCCAAAAAAATTCCTTCTTAACCACGTGGTAAGTTTTTAAAAATCCCGAGTACCCTCCTAAGGGAGAGGCTTGCAATTCCATAAGAATATTTTGTTTGAGTTGGGAATTCTGACATAGGTATAACCGATCTTTGTACCATAATGAATCATTTTTCCAGCTAAATGTATCAGATGTACTGGGATCTTGTTGTAACTTTTGAATGAGTTCCCACACTTCTTCATCATTCTTCCATTCATTCGTTGCTTCGTTTATCCAATCTGGTTAGATAATAGAAATGGAACAAAGTGATGCTTCCACATCCTCATCCTTTCTTGAGAGTGCATTTGCCAAAACATTTTGCTTCCTTTTTTTTAGATGATTTCAAAGTCATAACCCAACATCTTTGTGACCCATTTTTGCTACTCTTCTGAAGATAATCTTTGTTCTAAAAAGTATTTAAGACTATCATGATCCGTTTTTACCTTGAAGTGTCTTCCCATTAGGTAGGGTCGCCATTTCTTAAGTGCATGTAGTATTGCCAACATTTCCTTCTCATAAATAACTTTGTGTAAATACTTTCCTTTGATTGGATAACTTTCGAAAGCAATGGGTCTTTCTTAATGCATTAAAACAACATCAATTCCATTTCCTGAGGGATCACATTCCACAATAAAGGTTTTTGTGAAGTCCGGTGTAGCTAAGGTTAGTGCTGGGCACCTTACCTCTTTAAGATGTTCAAAGACCTTTTGTTTCTCCTGGAGTCCATAAAAATGCATCTTTCTTCAATAATGTTGTTAGAGGTGCTGCTATTCACCCATAATTCTTAACAAACTTGCAATAATACCCTGTCAACCCGAGAAATCCTCGTAGATGCTTTATGGATGTGGGGATTTTCCATTCCTTAATGGATTTAATTTTTCTAGGGTCTACCTTAACACCTTCATGAGATACAATATGACCCAGATATTCCATCTCTTGTACTCCAAAGAAACATTTGGATATTTTTGCATATAATTGTTTCTCCTCCAATAGTTTGAACACCCTGTCAACATGTTGAACATGATCCTTCCAAGACTTACTATAGATTAGTATATCATCAAAAAACACTAACACAAATTTTCTAAGGAAGGGTTTAAAAATGGAATTCATCAAACCTTGAAATGTAGAAGGTGCATTGGTAAGGCCAAAAGGCATGTCCTACAATTCATAATGACCCTCATGAGTTCTAAATGCTGTTTTCAGAATGTTTTTAGTCTTCATTCTAATTTGACGATATCCTAAATGAAGATCCAACTTGGTGAAGTAAATTAATCCATGCAATTCATCCAATAGTTTATCAATGACAAGAATGGGAATTTTATCATTAATAGTGAGCTTGTTGAGCTCCCTATGATCTGGACACATGCACCATGATCCATCCTTCTTGTGCACCAATACTACTAGAGTAGAGAAAGAACTTTGACTAGGTTGAATTATACCAACCTCTAGCATTTCTGCAACCATACATTCACTTTCACTCTTTTGGGCATAAGGATATCTGTAAGGCCTGATGTTTGGAGGAATTCTCCCTGGAATCAAATGAATAGCATGATCATGATCACGAATAAGTGGGAGACCTTTGGGAGTCCCAAATACCTTGGAATGATTGTCCAAGACTTTTTCGAGATCTGGAGAAAAATATGATTTCGATGTGGGAACCTCTAGCGAACATAATTGTGCAATTACACCTCATTGTTATTTCTTTAGAGGATTTGTCATTCCATTAGAGCTGATTATCTTTCCTGGTTTCCCTACGATACCTCTTAATCAACTTCCTTTCCTCCCGAAGAAAATTTCATGAAAAGTTCTTGAAAAGTAAAAGCTATTGTACCCATGGATTGTAGCCATTGGACTCCTAATACAACACCAACACCACCCATTGGAATGGAAAGCATTGGGCTATTCAATACATATTCTCCCATGGATAGCTTGATATTATGGCACTTTCTAGAGCAATTTATGGTTCCTCCACTTGCAACCGTCACTTGAAACTATGGTGCTGGATATAGGAAGCAATGCAATTCCTTGGCTATCTTATAATGAATAAAATTATGGGTACTGCCCGAATCAATCAACACTATTACCTTTTTATTTTTTATATGTCCTTCTATCTTGATAGTTTGAGGAGTGTTAGTTTCGGCCAATGCATTACAAGATACGGTCGGATTCATTTCTTCTTTTTCTAGGGTTTGTTCCTGGTGTATATCCTCTTCTTTTGAAATTTCTTGTTCATTTTCTTCCTCTTCACAATCTATGTAAAATAATTTCTTCTCATCACACTTATGACCTTTAGTGTATTTTCTATCACAACTGTAACAAAGCCCTTTTGCTCTTTTTTCTTCCAATTGTTGGCGTATCAACCTTGTAGATTGTGGAAGGCTAGGGGAAACAACACTTCCATCCTCATAGTTGTGAGTGGTAGGCTTCCTTGGTGCCATAATCTTGCTTTCCATTTTTCTTGCCAACCTGAATGCCTTCTCCAATGAGTCAAGTTCCCAAAGGAAAACCTCATGTTGGATGTTATCCTTTAAAGTCCCTATGAACACATCAATCCTATGCTCCTCTGAAATATCTTTTACCCTTATTTTCAATTTTTGTAAGTCCTCAATGTGCTCCATCATTGAACCCTTTTGTTTGAGGTTTATCAATTGGCTAAAAAAATTGTTGCTTTTTGTATCCTCATCATGTGCTATCATTTCTTCTGTAAAAATTTCCCAAGTGACAAGTTTTTTACGAGAGCAAAGCCATTGACACCATACAAACTGATTTGGTTCCAAATATAAAGTTGCAATGTGTACCTTTTGTGTGTTTTTCACATTATGGAGATCGAAATATTGCTCCATTTGTAGTATCCATGTTATGGGATCCTTGCCATCAAACTTCCTCATATCAATCTTTGGAACATGGTGGGTCTTCAATCCAACGTTAGAGTCTATGAAATCATGATTAACATTTCTTTTGTTCTCATCATGAGTTTCCTTTACTACCCTTTCACCATTAGTAAGCATTTCTTGTAGCAACTTAGTCAAATCTATCTTCAAATCTTCCATGTCACCTTTTAGTTTTTCTTCTATACAATCCACCTTAGCGTCCATGCCATCCATCTTAACTTCCACTCCATTCATCTTAGATTCCACTCCATTCATCATATCTTCCAGGCCTTTCTTTAAACCATCCAACTTAGCTTTTGTTACCTTTTGTGAGAGTGAAATTTGTTGCACTTGGTCTCGTAATTTTGATATATCATGTTGCATTTCTTCTTCTTCTTCATGAGTCATGCTAGAGCTTTCAGGTTGCTTACTAGGTTTTTCCATTTTCTTTCTTCGGGGCATCAATTAATGATAATTATGCTTCACCATACCCTTTTGAATTTCAAACTAAATTTTCAACCCAAACTTATGCAAAATTTTAAAAAGACTACACATTGTTTTTCGCTTTGTAGAAGCTCGATATTGAGTTTGTTTTATATCTGTAATTGCAGATCTCCAAGGTCTTAAATTTCTTCCTACGGTATCCCTCTGATTCCTCTTTCAAATGCCACTAGTCTGATCAAAATTGGATTCTCCAAGAAAGAGTTATGCCTAATCTTCCAAGATGACTTGATTATATAATTTTTTAGTAGAGAAAACTTGTATGATGTGTCGCATGTCACTGTTTCAACCTTTGGATCTGAAAAAGATACACAGAAAACTACAACCCGTCCTCTTTCTATAAATTCTTACTAAATTTCAATCTGATGCCTAGAGAGAAAGTTATGACAATTTTCCTAAGGTCACCTGTTTGGAATGTAATTTGGGAGTCTGCAAAAACCCTAACTTTATTAGATCATATCTCCAAAAATATAGCGAGACAAGATCTAAAATTTAGACCCGAGGTGCAAAATGATTTTGTCTCAAATTGTTTTTTTTTAGCTTCTGAAACTTCGTAGAGAAAAATTTATTGCGAAAATGCGATGATGACCTGTTTGGAGCAGCGAAACCCTAGAATCCAAAGCTCCGATACCAAATGTTAAAAAACCAACTCACAAAAAGATAGAAAAGATAGATCAACGACTTCAGAATAAGCCTCTTCGAGGGGGAAACCTCCTTTACATTACACAAATGAACAATTCTTGGATGATACAAATGACAATACCTCCTTTCTATATATAGGAGTCTAAGGGGTCACAATATAATCAAGGCCAACATAACAATAATAATATAAGGGCACAAAAATAAAAATAGTGGGCTTCTATGGGGCACAATAATAACAATATGGGGACAATAGAGGCACAACAATAACAATAAGAGCTACAATGACAATAGTAATGGGGGAATCACTAGTATTATAGGGACCTAACATAGGTTCATAAATTACTTCCTTTAAACATTGTTGAAGGGATCTGTTTAAATTCCCTCAATGCTTTGCACAATAGATTCATTTTGTTTTCTGCTATTTAAGCTTACTTTTTGTATGAAATAAGGGTCCTGAATTTTGTGAAGAAAATCTTAGGAAAGCTCACACTATTGTACTTTCATCCTTTTCTCAATAGAATGACTAGAACATTGTTTAGGATTTTTCATAAAGAATTTTGAGAAGTTGCATTACTGTACTCTTGGAATCATCTTTGTGGGAAGGAATAAACTGCTGCTATTTCTTTTATGAGCTGAGCGAAGTGTATCTAGTATTTCTATCATTGTACCTCTGTTTTGTTCATAAGTAAATAGTTAACTTATCTTTCCAGATTGCTTATTATTTGATATTTAAATAACAATGTTACATGTATTCACTACTGATCATGTTGCCATTGATATTTTTATACATGTTAAGCAATTTACTTTGATATTCTAAATTGATATGAGTTTACACATTATTTTGATTAACTATTTAATCAAGATAATCATCTTGAAATAGTTTCATTTCCATTGGTGTTTGAGCAATCCATATTGTCATTTACTAAGGAAAATCATTATAGATGGCATCTAGATAAAAGTTAAACAGTCTCGGGTTATAGAGTAGATTAATGCATATATTTTTCTGTTTAATTCATTATTGAAAATTCATCTATTTCACTTCACTATAAGCATTACACACTCATTAAATCACCTTTCATTCGGAAATTGGTCCCATACAATCCATTCGGAACCACTACTTAAACAGAAAAGGAGTTGTCTTAAGTTCTGGATCGGGTGGTTTTCTGATCGAGGTGGATATTGGTGGCCACCTGCCAAGTCCACTTGGACCCCCACCATTGTTTCTCTCAGCATTTTCATGTTCCTTAATTGTAGCAAAACTTACTATTTTTAGCAGTTTTTCGGGTTCTGAACTTCCGGAGCCGTTTTGAGGGCCTAAATGACGTTTTTTTGAGAAATATGGGGGCAACTAGACCCATGTTTCCCTTCCCAAAGTGATAGTGCTCGGATAGATATTTATAACGAGCTATTTTACGCGTCAAACAAAGATCGTATGCCAAAGTTACGACCCTGGGAAGTTGATGTACCAATTTACCCAAACGGGGCCCACAGTTTGGCGTTTCATCTTCTAGGGTTAGGTTTTGGAATGTTAAGGGTTTTCTATTGTTTCTCAACAATAAATAGGCCTTTGAGCCTCATTGTAACACAATTCAGAGGCATGTAGCTGCCACATCTCTTCTCAGAGATAAGCCACCATTGCCCTCGCTGGTTTCTTTCCATTTCTGCTTATAAGCATATTTCAGTATTTTTACATTAATGAAATGAAGTATTATTTTCGTTGCATCTTTGTGTATATAGTTATCTCTATAATTTGTTGCATTCCTGTTTAAATCCGGATCAGTAGTATCAGAGCGGTTTGCTTTTTCTCTGTTTTTATTTGCATGTCCCCAACGAGGTCGGGTTATAAGGAGTTAGGGCTTGAACTAGTCGAACCTTTACAAGACCAGCCTCGAAAATCTCAACAACCTCCCATGGCGGATGAGAAGAAAGATGAGGGGTAGGAGATCCTATCAAAATCTTGCTCGAAGAAGCCCTCGAGCGACAAAGGAATGCTATGATGGACAGCTTTGCCCAGATCCCTCAGCGGCTACCCGGAAGCGATGCATCGGCTTTCGGCAGCTACTCTGGAAATGCCACACCCTTTAAGGTACAAGTTAATTTTGAAATCGCCATCTTCGAGGGTCAAATAGATGCAGATGCCGTAGATAAATGGTTAAATCTTCTAGATGAGTATTTTTCTGTTCATGAATTTTCAAGTCAGGAAAAGATTGTCTTTGCTCTTCTCAAAGTAGCCCCCCACGTCAAGGAATGGTGGGAAACCTACTGCAAGTATAAGGATGAAAGTACAGATTCACTATTTTCAGCTGCACCCACTTGGAATGACTTCCGAGATGCCATCAAGGAGCAATACTACCCTGTCAAAAGCTATGAGGACAAATACATCAAATGGACCACACTGCGGCAGGGACGAGACTAAGATGTGCCGGAGTTTACAAACATTTTTCATACCCTTCGCACACAGTTGGGTATCAAAGCTTTTGAGCTGCATTTGGTACTCAAATACCGCGGCTACCTACATAGATACATCCAGGAAGAGATGGAATTCTTGAACATCTCCTCGCTTGGCACAACATACCGATACGCTGTCAAAATCGAGCAAAAGTTCAAACAGAAGAAGCGAGACTTTGGATCTAAAAATCTGAAGACCAAAGGAAAAATCCAAGGGAGGGTGACCCAAGACACCCGTCGAAGTCGCAAGAAAAGAAAAACACCACAAAGCCAAAGAAGGACACAGGAAAGTGGTGTGAGTTCCACAAGAGTCCCACTCATAACATAAGTGAGTGTCGGACCAAGCAGTCGTTGGTGGCTGAGTTGAAGGCTTCCGAATCAGATGCATGTTCCGACCCTGAGCCAGAACCCGACAAGGGGAATGGAAAAGGGAAGAAAATCATTGATGCAAATCCCAGTGCCACTGTTGCCACCACCAAGATCCAGAAAAATGAGCCTGAAAATCCAGAGGAAGGGGAGCGTCGTTTCCACTCAGAGATGTGGGTGAAGGGTTCGCCACTGCAATTCATTGTCGATAGTGGTAGCTAAAAGAACCTCATTTCAGTAGAGGTTGTGAAGTAGTTGGGCCTACCGACTACACCACACCTGCAGCCGTACAATATCGGGTGGCTTCATGAAGGATGAGATCTCAATGTTCGCCAGCAGTGCCGCCTTCCCTACAGCATCAAGCCCTTCACAGACGAGATATTATGTGATGTTACACCTTTGGATGTTTGTGATGTACTATTAGGCTAGCCATACTTGTGGAGGCGACATGCTGTGTACGAGTTAAGGCCTCGCACTATCATTATTTCTTTGGATAATTCATTATACAGGATACCGGAGGTAGCCCCACCTACCGCCACCTCTTTGATCATTGCCAAGAAATGCAACAAGCTCATCTCCCAGACTAGGAAATTCATTTTCTGTCTGGTTCGCTCCCAAAGTAAGGGGAAGATCATTGTTACATCCATGACCCCCATGAAGGGTTTCTCCATGCAGTAGCAGCAAAAAAGGGACATGGTCATGACAGAACAGAGGAATAACTTCTCCTCACCCACAGGGGTACCATACAAGCTTCAGGTGGGCAACAAAGTCTGGTTGCATCTGCAAAAGGAACGCCTTACTAGAGCCTATTGGAAACTGAGACCACTCCGATATGGTCCTTACACCATTACTAAGGCTGTGGGAGACAATGCATTTGAGCTCAGCATTCACCCATTCCTTGGCTTGCACCCAATGTTCAATGTGGATTTCCTTCGGCCATACTTTTCACCATTGCTAGACACATCCGACATTGCAAAAAAGCTCACACCCACAGAATTAAATCCAGATTGCATGGAACAAGCTGCGACTGATCGGATCATGGACATACAGTTCAAGAACACTCGCCAATAGAATATCCAACTGTATTGAGTTGTCAAAGCAGGCCAATTCCTTCACTAGGGCAAGTGGCTCACCAGGGACCAAGTTCAGCAAAAGTTTCCTCATCTCATGGAGGAAATCAACGCAATGGGGACCATTGCTTCCTAAGGGGGGAGGAATGATCCAGGTGGATATTGGTGGCCACCTGCCAAATCCACCTGGACCCCCACCATTTTTTCTCTTAGCATTTTCAGTTTCCTTAATTGTAGCACAACTTACTATTTTTAGCAGTTTTTCGGGTCCTGAACTTCCAGAGCTGTTTTGAGGCCCTAAACGACGTTTCTTGGGAAATCTGGGGGCAAAAGGGGTCCATGGACCAATGTTTCCCTTCCCAAAGTGGTAGTGCTCGGATAGATCTTTCTAACGAGCTATTGTATGTGCCAAGCGGAGATCGTATGCCAAAGTTATGACCGTAGGAAGTTGATGTACCAATTTACCCAAATGGGCCCACAGTTTGGCGTTTCATCTTCTAGGGTTAGGTTTTGGAATGTTAAGGGTTTTACATTGTTTCTCAACAATAAATAGGCCTTCGAGCCTCATTGTAACACAGTTCAGAGGCATGTAGTCGCCACATCTCTTCTCAGAGATAAGCCACCATCGCCCTAGCTGGTTTCTTTCCATTTATGCTTGTAAGCATATTTCAATATTTTTATATTAATGAAATGAAGTATTATTTCCATTGCATCTTTGTGTATATGGTTATCTCTGTAATTTGTTGCATTGTTGTTTAAATCCGGATCATTTTCCCCCTGTGTTGAAGCAGTGTTTTGGAGGCCTCAACACTTTTTGGCACTAGAGGGAGGGCATGCAGACTATGAATAGAAAGTATGTCCAATACAAAAACAAAAGGCCATTCCAAGAGTCATTCTCCCTCCAAATCTCCTACAACTTCTAGATCCCCTCTAGAATCTCCTACTTTTAGATCAGGAGTTGTACAATCACCCCCCAAGTCTCCTAGAATACTTCCCGAGGTAATCCCTGCAGATTATACTCCAGAATAAGCAAAAATTACAACTTTGATAAAGAAATTGGAAGACGTCTCCATTTCAGCAGAAAAGCCTGAATCATCAAAAGATTCTAAAGGAAGAATGACTTCTATTTTTCAAGGAAATGGTGTTTTAACTTGGTCCCAAAGTGAAAAACCTGGCATCTCGCCATTTGAATTTCCACTTCAGTCCCACTGAATGAAAACTTCTACATCAGATTCCCAAATATCTACTAGTGAGATTACCTCATTCTCTCATTCACCAACATCTCCATTTCTTCCTTTTTTATTTTTTTCTCTACCGATCACCTCATCTATTTCCATTTCCTCTACATAAACAACTAGTGCTGCCTCAAACAGTACTATCACAACTACCAGTTCTTTTTTCATCACATCCACCTTCCCAACTATTACAATGGCAGCCAGACCATGGTCCAATCCGGGAACTGTTCAAATGCCAGCATTGCTTCATCCTCTACCAAAACATCCTGAAATATAGCTTCCCAAATTCAATCCCAATGATGGGTTACCCACTGAAGAGCACCTTCATAATTATATGTTAGCCATCAATCTCAATGAGGTAGATGAAGAAGATGTTGTTGTTAGATTATCCTTGTACACTCTTACAGGATCAACAAGGTCTTGGTACTTTTCATTACCAACCTATTCTATTACTAGTTGGGATATTTTTGAAGAACGATTTTTGACCAAATTTGGTGATGATCGCTCACCCGCATCTCTTATCAATGACCTTTCCAATTTAAAAATGAATTCAGGGGAAAAGATAAAAGATTTCAATTTCAGATTTAACAAATTGTTAAATAAAATCCCAGCTATTTCTAGACCTGGTGTCGATGTACAAATTGAAAGGTATATTTCAATTCTTCCTTCTAACATAGGATTTTTTGTAGATAGAGCTAATAAAATAACATGGTAGAAAACATGAAAGAAGTTGTTTATGTAGAGAAGGGGATAAATTGATTAGAAAATAAAAAAGATCAGGAAGACATAAAATTCAAAACAGTGACATTTAAGGATGAAGCTAAAAAGAAAGCACCTAAAGATCCCTTTGATCTTGAATTCTTACAACAAGTCCTTAAAACTTTATCTAACGATATGTTAGAGATCAAAAAACAAGTAGTTGAATCTTCTTCCAAAAAACCTTTTAGACCATTCAGAAGAAATCAGCCACCTAATCCACAACCTCCAAATGCGATCTCTAATGCAGAAACTAATGATGAAGATGAGGAAGAAGCAACATTTTCTGCTGATGAATCCCAAGATGAACAAATAGTTGAGTTAAATGGAATGTGGGATTTTATTCTTCCTATTTCTGATAGTGAAAATGAATATGAAGCATTACCTATTAGCACAAAAAGTAAAGGCCCAGTTGATCATATACAACCAATCCACAAATAGAAACCTTCAACTTCCACTGCTAAAGATAAAGTTGCTGTTAAAAATTCACTCCCACTTCTCCCCAAGAAATTCCATCTTCATCCAATTCTCCATCTTCACCCAGAACCTTAGTAGTTTCAGATACTATTGAGTACAATATAGTTGAGGATATGAAGAAAATAAAAGCAAACATTTCCCTTCATGAACTCACTAAACTCAAACAACAACATAAATTTTTACTAAAAGAATTGAATGCAGTACCTGCTTCTCCTCTTCCTACTGCTGTGGTATCCAAAGCTTCTAACAGAATGGGTAAACCTCCTAGTCATCCATTATTCGATTCCTTTGATGCTATTCTGATAGGTGACAAATCTAACTCACATACTCCTCCTTTTCTTTTGACTTTTGAAATATTTAATAAAAATGTACATAACTTCTTGGTAGATTCAAGGGCTTCTTTGAATATCATGTCATATTCAGTTTGTCTGAAATTAAACATGTCACCCTAGAAAAATCCAATTCACATTGTGCAACTCGATAGGACAAAAGTCAAAGTCATAGGAGAAATGAATTCAATTCTTATTAGATTATCTTTGAATCCTGAAGTTTGTCAAATAATTGATATACTTGTTGCTGATATCCCAGATTTCTACGGTTTAATTCTTAGTAGAGATTGGTCAGAAAAACTACATGGTTATTTTGCCACTGATTGGTCTCACTTATGGCTCCCATTTAATGGAAAGCCGAATCAAATCAGAATCAATCGAGAAAAACACATGAAACATTCAGTAACAAATTTCGAAGATGAAAATGAGGCAGTAGCATTTAATAACAACATTCTTGGAAACTACTCTACTGAATAATTTTTTGAGAATTTTAAAGCACAAACATCACCATTTCTGAGTAATTATGTAACTTCTCAAATTGAATTTTTTTCACAAACAAACTTTTCCAAATGTGTAAATATGCTAGAAAAGCCATTAATTAATTCTTTATTTTGGACATTGTATTTTGATGGGTCGAAATCAAGTGATGGTGCATGAGTAGGTTTCATATTGACTAATCCAGAAGGTGTGAAGACATTGCTGAATTGCAGATTGGAATTCCAATGCACAAATAATATTGTAGAATACGAGGCATTAGTCCAAGGTATGTATAAAGCAATTAGCCTTGACGTTAAATACCTTCAAGTTTTTGGAGATTCAAAAATTGTATTAAACAAGTAAAAAACATGATGCATTGTATCTCTACACACTTGAAGCATTATTAGTCTTTAGTTTAGTCTCTCACTTCACATATTTTAGCGTTTAAAATTTCTACTATTCCTAGGATTCAGAATGCCAACGCTGACCTTCTTGCTAACGTTGCATCAAAACTGATCCCATCTGAGGATTACAGTCTCGGTAGATTTTCTGTATAATTAATCTTTAGACCATCCATTCCTGATAATGTCACTAATTGGTGGGTATTTAATCATGACGAAGATATTTTAAGCTTCTTAACTTTTGAAAAAACATACGATGACTAAATAACTGATGAGGATGAACATGATGATACATTAAAACAGAAAATTAATGATAATCCCCTACTCAAATTTGTAGTAAAACTTGAGGATTTCTATGATTTAAAAGACTTACTAATTCAAAACTACATAGTTCAACTCTGAGATTTGAATTAATAAGTCTTGGGACAGATCTTAAACTTTAGAATGTCAATTTAGGACTTGGTCTTTCGTTTGAAGAAAGATTATCCTTCATTCAATTGTTTAAAAAATATAAGGATGTATTTGCTTGGAATTATGAAGATCTGAAAACATTTGACACTTCCATCATTCAACATACAATCCCAATGATATCAAACGATAAACCTATTCAGCAAAAATTAAGGAAAATTCACCCGAACTTAGAAAATCAAATCAAAATGGAATTGAATAAACTCCTTAAGGCTAAAATTATTTTTCCTGTTAGGCATTCAAGATGGGTTTCCAACTTGGTACCTATTAGGAAGAAAAACGGTGATATCTGCATTTGTATAGATTTTAGGAATCTTAATAAGGCCAGTCAAAAGGATAATTTCCCGTTGCCCACTATGGAATAGATTTTACAATCAGTTTCTAGTTCTGAAGTTATGTCTTTCCTTGATGGTTTCTCAGGATATAATCAAATCATGGTCCACCCAAATCATAGGCTAAATACTACTTTCAGAACCAAATGGGGAACTTATGCCTACCAAAAAATGCCATTCGGTTTAATAAACGCAGGGGCCACTTTCCAACGAGCCATGGATATAACATTCAAAGGTATGTTAAATAAAACAATTGTTGTTTATCTAGATGATATTACTGTTTATTCAAAGAACATAAATAGTCATTTGCAAGACTTAAAACAAATTTTTGAACACTGTAGAAAATATGGTATATCATTAAATCCAAATAAGTCTTTTTTTGCTCTTAGTGAAGGGAAAATTTTAGGATTCACTATGTCAAAAATGTTGAGAATGCAACAAGATGATGGAGCTTAGTGGAAAGGAGTCGCCTTCACTAAGTGGGCCCGTAGGCAAATTATGGCGCAAAGTCTATTTTTAGACTATGTCTATTTTTAGACATATGGATCATGGTCTATAAGTTGCAGGATTCTGTTTATGGATGATTGGTCATGTTGGGAAAAATAGATGGACTTCTATTTCTGGTTCACACCAGGAGTGATCAAAGTCTATTTTTAGACTGCCAAGTTAAAAATTGAAAAGTCAAATATTATTGTCTCATAATAATATTTAGACTATAAACTTTATCTTATCCTCTTGGAGCACTTCAGTTTGAGCTACAGATGTGGCACATGCAACTGTCAGAAGGAAATACACTTTTCTTGTGAGTCAGTTGAGCTATTGCATGCATGACATCAGTTAGAACTCATGCATGTGAGTTTTGTGGAGTTGGATGTGGAGTTGATGGAGTTGTGTTCAGTTTGACTTTGTTAAACTAGTTGTAATTAGTCTAACTGCAAATAGACTAGTGATGAGTTATGTGAATTAATTATTAACTCATAATGCCACTGAAGAATACATCAGTTAACTCAGTGCATGTACAGTTCAGTGGAGACAGGTGGTAGAGGTTGAGATTGCTATCAGTTGTGACTATAGTTGTGCATGAGGTCTTGCATAAGCAATGTATTGAGTATGCCAATGAGTATTGCACAGTATATACCCAGTAGAATAGCCTGTGCTCACGTGATTTCTAGTGCGAGTGATTCTCAGCAGGTATTGTACAATAGAGGTAGGCAAAGCAGCGGAGGAGATTTGAACCTGTGACTTGTTCGGATCTGAGCTAGTTTTGTGTGTAACAGGTGGAGATAGTACTGAGTACTTGTGAGGAGTATTGTACTGTGTAATGTTACATGTTCTCAATCATTAATATACAGATAGTGTGGGGTTTTCGGCTGTATGCTTTCCCCGGGTTACATACTGTGTTAATGTGTGCATGTTATTGATGTTTCATTGTTTTTGATGCTGCTAAATTGTTGATCAACGTAGAGGAGGTTATGTATTGTGCATGTATTCCGCAATAGTGCATGATCATGATAATCTCTGTTGAATATGTGTTTATTATTCAAAATTTCTACATGGTATCAGAGTTGTTGATCATCAGATCTACTATTCAGGAAGTGTTTACATCTTATTTCTTCAGGCAGAGTCTGTAATTGGGCCAGGTAGCCTCTGGATTCATCCTTCCTTTGGAAGGTGAGATACCCGTTAAAAGCCCATACAGTCAATCTCTGTACGAGAAATACCTTGTTCTCACGAATCTTAGATCCAAGGCGGTTGACTTTGGAGCTGGTGGAATTCAAATTTGCAGCAGTGTTTTCTTGGTATCAACGAGGCAATGTCTTTCAACGGATTGCGATTGGAGTATGCTCTTGAGGGCAGCTCAAACTATATTGCATGGAAGGACAGGATGGAGGCAGTGTTGGATGATAATGGGTTGAAGGATTTCATAGAGATTGATGTCCCAAAGCCTACTGATGCTGTGAAAGCTTATGCTTGGCAAAAGAAGACAACAAAGTGTCGAAGGATTCTGTTGGAGGGCGTGAAGGATCATATTGTGTTTAGCTTGCATGGAAAGGCTTCTCCATACTTGATGTGGAAAGCATTGACAGATCTATTCCAAAGCAAGAACAATCAGAGGAAGCTGGCGCTCAAGGATAAACTTAGAAACATCAAATGTGAGAAGGGAGACAGTATGCCCAAGTATCTCACGAAGTTCACTCAGTGCAGAGATGAACTGGGAAGTGTGGGGGTGACTGTTGATGATGAGGACTTGGTGAGCTTGGCTCTCCTTGATCTTCCGAAGAGTTGGCATTCCTATCAGGACTCTGTCAATGGTCGGGAGAAATTGCCAGGATGGGAGAGACTTTGGTCAGATCTTGTGCAGGAGGAGATCAGGTGGAATACCAAGGACGGATCTTCATCAAAGGTACCCGATGAATAAAAAATTGCTTTGGCTGCCAAAGCAAAGAAGGGGAAGAGCAAGAAAGCTTCTCAGTCTGGTGCGAAAGGCAAGAAGCAAGATATGTCCAAGGTGAAGTGTCTTCACTGTCACCAGCACATACACTATGCCACTAATTATCCGCAAAAGAAGAAGAAGAAGCAAGCTGCTGGATCTGCAGCAGGAGAGGCTCTAGCCTCGCAGTTTGAGCTTGATTTTTCATTGATCGCATGCTTGGTTTCAAGTGTGATGGGATCAGTGTGGTTCTTGGACAGTGGTGCATCTTTTCACATGACAGGCGATCGAGATTTGTTTTCTGATCTGGAGGACAAAGATCTTGGAGTGCACATCGAGATGGGCGATGATGGTAGATACAGTGCGACCGGTATCGGTACCATTTCCTTTGAGAGGGAGTCTAGTAAACCATTCGTATTGAAGGAAGTGATGCATGTTCCAGGACTGAAGAAGAATCTTATCTCTGTGGTGATGTTAGAAGACTAGGGATATGATGTTGTTTTCAGCGAGGGAAAAGCTTTCCTGCGCAGTAAGACAACTGGAGAAACCCGAAAGATAGGGGTTCGAGTGAGGAACCTTTATCAGTTGCAAGTAGATGGTTGCGCAGCAATGGCATGTAAGGCAGAAGGATTGGTGAGCCGGGATGATGGCGAGCTGTGGCATAGGAGATTGGGTCACCTTCACCATGGAGCCTTGAAGATACTGCAGCAGATCATTACAGGGCTTCCTAAAGGCACTCTTCCGCAGTCAGATCAGTGCAAGGGGTGTACTTTGGGAAAGTTTGTGAAATCCACCTTTCACGAGAAGGATAGTCGAGCCACGACGATCCGTGAGAGAATTCACACAGATGCGTGTGGACCTTTCTCAGTAGCTTCGACAACAAAACACAGGTATTATGTGATTTTTGTTGATGATTTCTCCCGTAAGTGCTGGATCTTCTTCATGCAGAAGAAGAGCGAGACATACTCAAAGTTCTGTGAGTTCAAAGCACTGGTCGAGAAGGAGTCAGGGAAGAAGGTGAAGGCTCTTAGGAGCGATAATGGTGGTGAATACATCTATGGCGAGTTCAAGGATTTCTGCAAAGCAGAAGGGATTCGAAGAGAGATCATTGATCCCCATAACCCACAGCAGAACGGGGTTGCTGAGTGGAAGAACAGAACGATTGTGGGTGCTGCACGGGCGATGTTGCATGATTAGGGCCTACCCCTTCACTTGTGGGTGGAAGCATGCAATACAACAGTTTATGTGCACAACCGCTGTCCTCACAGGATACTTGGCTTGAGTACACTCGAGGAGGCTTATTCTGGTAAGAAGCCTGATCTTTCTCATTTGAGGATTTTTGGTGCTAACGTTTACATGCATGTGATGAAGGATGCCAGGAAGAAGTTGGAGTCGACCGCAGAGGTTGGGATATTTGTGGGGTACACTGATACGCCCCACAACTATCGTGTGTATTTTCCAGACAATGGTAAGACTGTTGTGCGACGGGATATAAAATTTCAGGAGGAGAAAGCCATGAAGTGTTCGCTTGAGAGGGAGCCACACTTGCATGCAGATGAGGAGCTATTTGTTCCTAAGGATGAGCTTCAGGACATGGATCAGACACAGGACGAGGTTCATGGAGTGGAAGAGAACACTCATGCAGCGCCAACCATCAGAGGGCGAAAGCGCTTGACAGAAGCTGAGCAACTGGCTCAAGATGTAGAGAAAGTTGTAGGACCACCTACAACCCAACGTAGGCAGAGACAGTCACCTGATTGGTACACTGGATACATGGCTCTTATGAGAAAATGTGTTATGACTGAGCCATCCTCTTTCGAGGAAGCTGTGGAGGATCCCGCATGGGTAGACACCATGGTGGAAGAGTGTGATTTGATTGTCAGAAACAGTGCATGGGAGATTGTTCCTAGACCGGAAGGGAAATCAGTGGTGGGTTCGAGATGGATCTACAAAGTTAAGCAGGAAGCTGACGGGAGTGTGGAGAAGTACAAGGCAAGATTTATTGCTCGAGGCTTTTCATAGATGGAGGGGATCGATTATGAGGAGACCTTTGCACTTGTCACAAGGTATTCTTCCATACAGACGATTCTCGCTCTCTAAGCGCAGATGGGGTGGCACATCCATAAGATGGATGTGAAGACTGTGTTCCTCAACGGAGTCATTGAGGAGGAGGTGTACATAGAGCAGCCCGAAGGTTTTGAGATCATCAGCAGCGAGTCGCATGTGTGTAGGCTCAAGAGAGCGCTGTATGGGTTGAAACAAGCACCACGTGCTTGGTACACATAGATAGACAGTTATTTCACCGGACTTGGATTCTCCAAGAGTGAGGCGGATCCTAACCTATACCAGATTGTGGTGGAGGGTAAGTTGCTTATCATTGTACTTTATGTAGATGATTTGATTCTAACGGGTGATGAGCTGTTGATACTTTCATGCAAGGATGATCTTGCTAAGGAGTTTGAAATGAAGGACTTGGGCCTCCTTCATTATTTCCTGGGATTGGAAATTTGGCAGTGCAGTGATGGACTATTTGTTTCTTAGGGTAAGTATGCTCGGGAGATACTGGAGAAGTTCAACATGCATGGCTGCAAGCCTGTTGATACTCCTCTTCTTGGAGGTTGGAGGAAGGAGGATGCCACTTCGGCAGAAGAAGTGGATGCCACTGTTTATAGGCAGTTGGTGGGGTCGCTTATGTATCTGGTCAATACACGACCCGATATATGCTATGCTGTTAACCAGCTTTCACAAGCTATGGTTAAGCCAACCAAGCTCTTCTGGAAGGCGGGCAAGCATGTATTGCGTTATTTGAGAGGCACATAGGGATATGGTTTGTGGTACAGATAGGAGGATGAGGTGAAGATATGTGGCTTCACGGATGCAGATTGGGCAGGGAGCCCAATGGATAGAAAGAGCACATCAGGAGGGGTCTTCAGTATCGGGTCGACAACAGTTTCTTGGTACAACAAAAAGAAGAGATCCGTGGCACTCAGTTTAGCAGAGGCCGAGTATATGGCAGCAAGTTTGGCTGCATGCGAGGCTATATGGATGAGGAAGATTCTGGTCGGTTTGTTCGGTTCTCACTTGGAGCCTACTGTGATTTACTGTGATAACCAGAGTTGCATTAAACCCTTGGCTAATCCTGTATTTCATGATAGATCTAAGCACATTGACATCAGGTACCATCATATCAGAGATTGTGTGCAGCGGAGAATCATGTTACTTTCATACATTCCAACGGAGGATCAGGATGCTGATATCTTGACGAAGGCGCTCACCAGGAGCAAATTCAAATACCACCGAGGTAGGATAGGGGTTGCTGATAATCCATATCTTGTTGAGAGGGAGTGTTGAGAATGTAACAAGATGATGGAGCTTAGTGGAAAGGAGTCGCCTTCACTAAGTGGGCCCGCAGGTAAATTATGGCACAAAGTCTATTTTTAGACTATGTCTATTTTTAGACATATGGATCATGGTCTATAAGTTGCAGGATGCCATTTATGGATGATTGGTCATGTTGGAAAAAATAGATGGACTTCTATTTCTGGTTCACAACAGGAGTGATCAAAGTCTATTTTTAGACTGCCAGGTTAAAAATAGAAAAGTCAAATATTATTGTCTCATAATAATATTTAGACTATAAACTTTATCTTATCCTCTTGGAGCACTTTAGTTTGAGATACAGATGTGGCACATGCAGCTGTCAGAAGGAAATACGCTTTTCTTGTGAGTCAGTTGAGCTATTGCATGCATGACATCAGTTAGAACTCATGCATGTGAGTTATGTGGAGTTGATGGAATTGTGTTTAGTTTGACTTTGTTAAACTAGTTGTAATTAGTCTAACTGCAAATAGACTAGTGATGAGTTATGTGAATTAATTATTAACTCATAATGCAACTGAAGAATACATCACTTAACTCAGTGCATGTACAGTTCAGTGGAGACAGGTGGTAGAGGTTGAGATTGCTATCAGTTGTGACTATAATTGTGCATGAGGTCTTGCACAAGCAATGTATTGAGTATGCCAATGAGTATTGCCTGGTATATGCCCAGTAGAATAGCCTGTGCTCACGTGATTTCCAGTGTGAGTGATTCTCAGCAGGTATTGTGCAATAGAGGCAGGCAAAGCAGCAGAGGAGATTTGAACTTGTGACTTGTTCAGATCTGAGCTAGTTTTGTGTGTAACAGGTGGAGATAGTACTGAGTACTTGTGAGGAGTATTGTACTGTGTAATGTTACATGTTATCAATCATTAATATACAGATAGTGTGGGGTTTTCAGCTGTAAGCTTTCCCCAGGTTACATACTGTGTTAATGTGTGCATGCTATTGATGTTTCATTGTTTTTGATGTTGCTAAATTGTTGATCAACGTAGAGGAGGTTATGTATTGTGCATGTATTTCGCAATAGTGCATGATCAGGATAATCTCTGTTGAATATGTGTTTATTATTCAAAATTTCTACAAAAAAATGGAATTTACATTGACCCTGATAGAATAAAAGAAATTTCAGAAATTTCTCCACCATAAAACAAAAAAAGCATGCAATTATTCTTTGGACAGATCAATTTTGTCAAAAGGTTTGTCCCTGATTTCTCACAAATTATTTTTCTTTTACAACAAATGATTAAGAAAAATACAGTTTTTAAATGGGGCCAACATGAAAAGCAATCATTTGATTTAAGTAAACATGCAAGTATCAACACTTCCTATTTAAATACTCTGAATTTCTCCAATAATTTCATCTTATATACCTTTGCTTCTTCAACGTCTTATGCTGCTATTTTGACACAAATTGATAATCAGAAAATCAAAGCACCCATCTCATTTTTTGTTCAAATTTCCAGGGTGTTGAATTGAATTATTCAGAAGTAGAAAAACAATCATATGCTGCATATAAATCTGTAAAGCATTTTCGACCTTTTCTTTTAAAAACACACACGAAAGTAATAGTCCCATTCCCAACAGTGAGGCAATTACTAATACAAAAAGAATTAGGAGAAGAGATAGAAAATTGGGTAACAACTATGTAGGAATACTATATTAAAATTAAACCAACCAAAATTGTCAGAGGGCAAGGTTTCTGCAAGCTGCTGATAGGAGAATCTAACATACCAGCCAGTTGGGACACAAGTAACAATGAACACATTTATGAGGTGAGTGTAATTGATGCTGATTCCCAATACGCTGATTTAATTTTTCATTTAAAAAATGGATATGCTCCTCCTGAACTCAATTATAAGAGAAAAATATATTTACGATTAAAAGAACAAAATTTTGAGATTGTTTATAACGTGTTATTTAGGAGAAACTATGATTCCATATTGTTAAGATGCTTAGAAAAGTCTGAAGCACAAATAGTTTTGTAGGAACTTCACGATGGACCAGTAGGTGGACACTTTGGAGGAGATACTACAACACACAAAATATTACATGTTGGATACTACTGGCCCACTCTCTTCAAATATACCCACGCATATGTGAGGAAATGCAAAACATGCCAAACTGCTTCTGGAAGACAAAGGAAACCAACCTTGCCTCTGCAGCCAGTCAACATCGAACAATCTTTCGAACAATGGGGACTGGATATCATAGGTGAGATCGTTCCTCATTCTTCTAAACAACATAGGTATATTTTGACTACTACAGATTACTTCACTAAGTGGGTGGAAGCAATTCCACTAAAGGTAGTCAATTCTGAATCTGTTATTGAATTTATTGATCAATTTATCATTACAAGATTTGGTTTGCCTTCTGCACTTATATTTGATAATGCATCTTATTTTTCGGGTACCAGTATGATTGAATTTGCAATTAAGAGAGGTTTTAAACTCAAATATTTTGCTAATTACTATCCCAGGGAAACGGTTTGGCATAATCCACTAATAAAAATATCCTTAGAATAATCAAAAGAACTTTTGATCAAAATCAAAGACACTAGCATAAAACTTTAATATTTTCTCTATGGGCTGATAGGATAACTCAGAAGGCCTCTATAGGAACTTCTCCATTTAACCTAGTCTATGGGAAGGAATCCATTATTCCATCACATTTAGTTCTTCCTTCATTAGCCCTAGTTCAATTTATTGAAGAAACACCTTCTTCTTCATTGCAATTAAGAAATTCAAAAATCCTAATACTAGAAGAAGAAAGGGAAAATACCAAACTCACACTCACCAAACATCAACAGACGATGAAAGCTTCTTTTGATGCAAGTTCAGTCACACAAAGATCCTTCCAAGTTAGAGATCTAATTCTCAAGTGGGACAAAGCACACGAAGAAAAAGGGAAACATACCAAATTTAAAAAATTATAGCTTGGTCCATTTCAGATTGTTGAACAGATAAGCCCATCTACATTTATACTTCAAGATTTATCAGGAAAGAGAGATTCTCTCCCTGTAAATGGGTTCATCTAAAAAAAAAATATTTTCTAAAAAAAATAAAAATAAAATAAATAAGTAGAAAATAAAATAAAATTTGTAAAAAATCACTCCATTGTACATCCCACTGTAATTTAATTTCCTTTTTAAAGATTTTGTTAATAAAATGTTAAATAGTATTCTATTGACTTTTCAGATATCTCTTAAAAACAATTTTTGATTTATTCAATCTAAAGGTAGGAATTTTTTAAGAAGTGGTTATCAAAATTGAAAATTAGATAAAAATTATATAACTCTGAAAATATTTTCCATTAAGTTGTAAAATATTTAAAAAACCTCAAAAATTATATCCTTTTACTCTAGTTTCAGTAAAAAAGGTTATCCTTAAAAAGTAAAGACTGTCTTACGACTAAAAACTTTCAACTCAGATTTGTCATCCAAAACTCTTAAGGAGTCAATAGTCCTCCCCATCCATTAAAAAGGGAATTTTTAGAGTGTAATTCTAAAATATAATAAATCTAAAAATATAAGAGGTCTCATCACGAGCCTACTTACCATGTTCACAGGGAACCAATTAAACTGACATTACCACATTGAACACCAAATCAGGGTAATGGCTTATGATTTTTAATTGTAAGACAAGGGGTCTCATCACGAGCTAGCTTGTTCAGTTTAATTATTACCAGTGAATGACATTGTCGTTATTTGGCCACCAAACCAAGACAATGGATTTTTAGCATCAAAAAAGAAAATAAATAAAAAAATAAAATTTACCTCTCATTATTGCACTATTAAATGGATGGGATACTGGATTGTTGTTGGTTAAAAGGTAACCCTGTCGAGGCTATGAACGCCTGCTGGTAGCAATGGATCTACCTATGACGAACGAGTACATTTTAATCTAAGTCGTAAAAATTCCCCTACTTTATTTTTATAAACTGATTAATGACTGATACAAGTAAATAAGTGTTTTTTATTCACAAAATGTTTTTAAAAGAGATTGCAATTTAATGAGTTTTATAGTTAGAGTAATTTTATTTATCTAAATGTTTCAAAAAGTAGTTTTCACTTCTTAGATTATTTTTACTAAATTTTTGGAAAATTTCATTTATCAGAGATAATTGGTTCTTCCAGTGAATCACCAATTGTTGTACTGTTCAACATCCCCCCGTTTTAATATATTATAAATTTCCTATGAAATTTATTATATTAAAATAGGGACCCTTCAATTTTAGAAAATTCTTATAATCAAAGTTTAATACTTAGGCTTTTTAATTAAAACCCAAGTATTAAACCTTGATTATCTAAAAAAAACCAAATTAAATAGCCCTCGGAACTAAGACTTACACTTAGGTTTTTTTAATTAAAGCCTTAAGTATTAAAACATGGGTTATTTAAATGAAAAATCAAAATAATCGAAAGTTTCTAAAGGCAAAGACATTCCCGCAAACTCCGACTTATCTGAAGGCTAAGACTCCCCCGCATCGCAAATAAACAAAGTTCTAAATCAAAGACCACTCCATATCCTCGATTGCGATTAAACCCAGACCCAATGAGATTATAAAAGCCATTCCGTAAATCCCCGCGACCGAAGCTATCACAGTTACCAAAGATTCCTGCCCCATTATTTTTGCTGATTTGCAATCTACCGTCAGCCCTGGACCCGACGGGAAAATACATGCAAATACATATTAATATTGCGTTCGCAGGCTATCGCAAAAACTTAAGTCCATATCCTGCTCCCTTTGTCGATTGCGATATGTGATAAGACTTAGACTTGCCTGGATTATACACTACAATTTATATTAATATTGCGCCCGGGGCCTATATCGCATTTGCAAAGTTCTAAAAAGTCATAACTCATCCCAATGCCGATTGCAATATAATGTCACGCTTCACCCGCAACATCATCTGCCACGTCACCATGACGTCATCCCGCATATAGAAAATTGCAAATCTTTTGGGCACTTCTTATAATTTGCAACTCCGATTTGCGATTGCGATAAATCCTATGTATTGCGATATTTATTTGAAAAGGCCCCATTGGGATCTTGTATGAAATACACCCAGTCTAAACCGATTGCAATTGTTTTATGGTTTGCAACAAACTCTGATTTCCGATTGCAATAATATGTAAAGTCCACCACCTCACTCAGCATTCCTCTCCATGATGTCTGTGTTTGGATTTATTGCACTCTACGTTTTCCCTGATTTCCTGCAAAACATGATTTGTTTCAAATAAAATTCGCTTATCATCCCATTTATGTTTATCTTATCGATTCATGTTTTCTATGTTTAGGTTCACGACAGAGGAAGACAACTGTGATGATAAATGGCATATCATTTCAAACATGCATAAAAACATCCAAAGGATTTGATGGAATAAATGAAGTTGATGATGACAACAAATCATTTTCAGAAATTACTCCCAAAAAACTGTTTTCCTTTAAACATTGTTGAAGGAATATGTTTGAATTCCATAAACGCTCTGCACAATAGATTCATTTTGTTTTCTTCTATTCAAGCTTACTTTTTGTATGAAATAAGGGTCCTGAATTTTATAAAGAAAATCTTACAAAATCTCGCACTACTGTACTTTCATCCATTTCTCAATAGAACGACTGAAACATTGTTTAGAAATTTTCATAAAGAATTTTGAGTAGTTGCATTGGTATACTCCTGGAATCATCTTTGTGGGAAGGAATAAACTGCTGCTATTTCTTTTATGAGCTAAGCGAAGTGTATCCGGTATTTCTAGCATTGTACCTCTGTTTTGTTCATAACTAAATAGTATATTTATCTTTTTCAGATTGCTTATTATTTGATATTTAAAGAACAATGTTACATGTATTCACTACTGATCATGCTTCCATTGATATTTTTATAAATGCTAAGCAATTTGCTTTGATATTCTAAATGCGATATGAGTTTACACATTATTTTGATTATCTATTTAATCAAACTAATCATCTTGAAATAATTTCATTTCCATTGGTGTTTGAGCAATCTATATTGTCATTTACTAAGGAAAATCATTATAGATCACATCTAGATAAAAGTTAAATAATCCCATGTTATAGAGTAGATTAATGCATATATTTTTATATTGAATTCATTATTACAGATCCATCTATTTCACTTCGCTATCAACATTACACACTCATTCAATCACCTTTCATTGGGAAACTGGTCCCATACAATCTAGTCGGAGCCACTACCTAAACGGAAAAGGAGTTGTCTTAAGGTCCGGACCAGGTGGTTTTCCCCTTGTGTTGAAGCAATGATTTTTGAGGCCTCAACATGCTCTTTCTCCCAGTGAAGTGGATGAGACTAATATGGTATCAATTGATAAATTCTACTGAATCTTCCCTCACAGGTAAAGTACATTTGGATTCCCTTTAAAATCCTATCATATTGGTTCAAGAGGTAGTTTCTTGGGAAAAACCTTCCATAATTATTTATGTGCTGAGGTTTGAGGAAGGTTTTGTACAAAGCAGGGTAAAGCTCCATGTTTTTAAACCAACAATCTCCTACCAATGGGATATCAATAACAAAAGCAATAATCTTCTTTGATACTTCAAACTCAATGTTTCCCACCTTTACCTTGTTTCCTTTGAGGTTCTATGCAAACTGTTCTGCCACTTGGGAATGAAAACCATGAATTTGACATTTCTCACAAAATTCTATACACCATACTTGTTCAAAGGCTGACCAAATGGCTGGGTCACTTGTCAACATTCTATGCTTCTAGGTTCCACTCTGATGGGTTTTTCTGTGATTCTTTTCTTTGCTTCTGATGTAGACATGTTTGTTGATGAAATTTATCACTGTTTTATGCTTGAGGATGATGGTTTTGAATGAAGTTTAAGCATAAAATAACCAAACTGCTAGGGAGTTGTAAACCAAACCAATGAACCAAGATGTAGGGTGGAAAATGAAAACAGGGGTAGGGTTGATGTGAGTTGTCCTTAAAATCAATTGCTGGGATAATATTACAGGGAATATGAATGCTTCTTGGTCAATAGCTGAGATCTATGGGAAAAATTGGTTGTGCAACAAGGTTTAGGTAAGGTAAGAGAAAATAAGATTTTCTTTACCTAATCATGAAAACTAAGGGAGGGGGTGGTTATACAGGGCATCCAGGAGTCATGCAGGTCATTTTGAATCAGCACAGGCCGAATCAACTTAGAAATCAGAGGGAAAATTCAAAAACTAAAATACTTTGTCTTTGCGCAGTCACCTCAATTTTTTTTAATGCATTTCATACATGGGGGGTGGTCTAAAGAAAACTGAGACATGGGTTTTGTAAAGAGCTACTTGTGTATGGTGAGGTGTTGGAGAAACTGAGATTTGATTGATTTATTTATTTTTTCGATTGAGGCCGAGACGAGGGGGAAACTTTACACAATCACTTTGCGCAGTCAACCATAATGAATTCTCAAAACTCTGTAATCGACATTCTTTCTATGATGTGATGGAAATGCTCGCATTATCCTTGGGCAAATGAGGGATATGGAGTGAAAAAGGGAAAGAAAATGAGGGGAAAAGTATTTAGAAGAGTGAATTATGGACAATGATGAGGGGAGATGGAATGAGTGAAGTAGGAGGGGAGGGAAAACTTTGATGAGGGGAGAGTAGAGGTGATTAAGTGTCTCTTTCAGTACTTGTACCTTGAGTTGACAACACTAATGATGACTAGCCAAGATATTTAGGATCCAAATGTTATGATCAACCTTTTCATGGAAATAATTTTATAAATGAATCATTATTTACATCTCTCAAACCTAAATAATTAGGTACAACAACAACTCAGCTTATAAAATTTATAGGACCCTAACATGCGCAATTCCTGGGCTGGTTGCAAAGTGGGGAAGAAGGGTTGGTCAAGGACAACTTTGTGCAATTCCTAAGCTAGTTGCAGAGCGGGGAAGAAGGGCAGGTGGAGGACAACCGCAATTCCTGGCCTGGTTTTGGAGCGGGGAAGAAGGGCATGTGGAGGACAACTCTGCACAATTTTGAATATCAGTACAACCTTGGGTCACAACTCAAGCCATTTCTTTCGTTTGACCAATGGGAGGCTTGATGGGAGGTCTTACGGGAAGCATAGACTAGATTGATTTCTTGAACAACTTCTACGCAATTCTGGGAGTCAATCAGCTGGCTCATTTCTATAATTGTGTAAAGAAAGAACCCCAGAGGACAACCTAAAGCTCTATGTAGTTCTAGGCAATAGTGCAAGGTTACTGAGATCGGGTCTAGGTTATGAGGGGTTGTCTGGTTGAAAGATTTTCAGGAAAATTGAATAAGTATGAAAGCAAGTGTACTTGTGCATACATGACAATGTGATCACACACTTAGCATGACTTGACGACCTCGAACCAACGAGATAACATGTGCTCAGTGAGATTGACTCAAATGTTAAGAGCGACAAGTGTGACAACTGAAATATGTCTTCGAACAACCATGACAACACTTAGGAAACAATGTTTACAACTTTGTGTGTGAGTGTGATCGATGTTGACAGAGCGAAAAAAAATCATACACGCAAAGACAAACCTTAAAAATTACCAGAACAAACTTGCAAACATGACATAGCAATCAACATGCCAAAAGACGACTGGTGATTGATCAAGAAAAAGGGTGTGGAAACTTGACAAGAGCTCATGGGATGAGCCTGAGTGTTTGTGATCATCAAGGGGAAAAACCAAGGAAGGCTCCGAAATTTGGATGCATGCCAAAATTTTGGAGGGTGTTGCAGCCTCTACAACAAGTCTGTAGACATTGAGTTACAACACTGGAAATTCCCAAGAAATATCTTGAGAACCTGCAAATTAAATCCCTACTCTATTCATCGACACCCTTCTAAGTTCCCGCAAACAATAATTAATCCTTGGTATAGTTTTGCAATCACTCTAGAATTTAATTAGATCAAGCCCTAGTTTAACAATCAACTGTAAGTATGATCACTAACCTCTTGATTAACTGAGAAGACCAGACATAAAGACTGTCTTAACAAACTTCAAAATTTAAGAATGAAAATACTAGACAATCCAAGTACTTCTAATGCCAAGGAGGGCACTCAAATAAAAATGAATAAGAAACCCTATTTTAGAATCATGCACACTTGTTCTATTACCACTCAACTTTGTGAAAAATATACACAAACTCAAGAATCAAATCAAATATGCCTAAGGTACCGTTGACTCAACCAAGTGGATTAACTAGAAACAAAGACACTATATGCATAAATAGAAAATAACCTCTCTCAAACTCGCAGACACACTCCAACAAATGACCTACTTCAATCAAGCATAAATACTTGAGACTCTATATTACCAATGCTCATGCAAAGAAGACACCAGAGGCAGAGTGCTCTATAACCCTACATATGCAAATCAATAACTTGCAAACAAATTTTCAAAACAAGGCTACATGTATATCGTTCAAATGTTTAAAGTCTCCTTCTTCCAGTATTCCTTTCTATAATCATTGTTCGTCAAATGGTATAAATGCATTCTTCACATAAATATAGATCACTGTTCCAAATGATTAAATACAAAGGCTCTATGAATCGAATCAAAAGCAATCATTAAATGTGCAAGATTGGTAAATAAAACAACCACAAAAATTAATTATGCATACTCTGTTTCATCTATATAATATGAATCAAATAATATCATAGAGTTTATATTTAGAGCTCAACTCAAATGTTGGTTCTAAGTCACACTTGATTTACTACAACTAGGGTTTTTATTTGTCAACAAGTCTCTGGTCCCATAAATGCAAGTTACACCACAATACTCTTTGAATCTCGACAAACTTGTTAACTAACACCATTGATCAGGAATTATGGAAGACGATTGATGCAAAAGTTGCGCTTAAGGCTCAGAAGGAGGTTCATAGTGATCGAGAAAGATAGTCTAAAAATATTTCTAGGTTAAAAAGAAAATGTCCTAGGATTGATTCAATCAATTATTCCTTTAATTGGTCTTCTAGCATTACAATTGACGTTGAGCATTTGGAAAATTCCAGAGCGATTTTTATTTTTGGTGCACAAACCATGACTTCTCTTAGTGGAAAATAGGACGGGGGATTCGATAGTGTTGGAGAAGATCCCAGGTCTTCGATAGCAGGAGAGATAGCCTCTGAGAGAAGAGGTGTGAATGTTTTTACAAGAGTCACACTTTCTTAGTGATAGTGAGAAATAATATAATTTTTTTTTTTGCAGTGGTCACTGGTTGAAGGGAAAGTACCCCTAGAGTCCTTTGGGCTGAGACTCTACCAGACTGAAAATTGCTTATACAAAGAAACACACACACACAGCCATCTTTTTAACTTTTAAGCAAATTCTAATGTTTTAGGGTACATACCTAAGGTCCTACGTCCGAGAAGACCGTTAGGGTGCAAACCCTTCTTGGAGTTCCCTTCTTCTTTCTCTGACCTGCAAGACAAACAAACCAAAGAAATCAACAGTACATGTATAGAAGTTTATGTATAAATCATCTTTATGCTATAAAGTTAGTTATAAATAATCTTTAAGTAACTACTTTCATAAGAATTCAACACAAGAATCTCATAAGCATAAAGAAAGATTATTCGGGAACAAAGACGTGTTTCTTTATATATAAAGGCAAATAAAGTACATATATCGGAAAGATATCACCTGAACACCTTCAGCAGGCTCCAAGCAAGCTTCCTCCCGGATTCGTTCCAGCCTCCAGCCTTCAACAAGAGCTCCTTCCAAGTCTTACTCAATGATGATGTCAAGGATGAATGATCACCAATACACATGGAAACAAGGGTTTCCTATGCAAAATGGGGGAAGTGCAGGATGCACCAAGGACTTCAGACCTGGTCTAAGGGAAAAATCTCAGCATAATAATCTTGCTCTCCTTTCTCTCTCCCCTTGGCCTTCCCTTTGATGTCTTTTTATACCCTCTCCAAAGTAGTTTTTTAGTTAGGAGTTGGTTGGGAACAGTTGGGCCACGGGCACTAACAGGTGATCCAGCAGGTAAACCTGCGATCACCGCCCGAAAAAGAGGAAATTATATTTTTTTAAGTGTTTTAATAGATACACGCGGGTTGGGTATGACAGACCCGCGTGTACACGCGTTTAACACAGGGCAAAGTCGCGTACAGGGAATAAAACACTGTTTTTTAAATTTTTGGACCAGGTCTGGAAGGAGGGGTTGCCCTAGGCCATAAGTGCAGCATCACAAACCATAAGAGTGAGATTTGGAGCTATAACAGATGCCCCCTAATGTATGAGGTCAGAAGGGGAACATGATGGCCGAAATACATTAAGTAAGTACAAGGAAAGGAACTCTGCCGAAAAACCGAGGAGGACTTCACCGGAATTCAGCCTGCCAAGCCACCGAAAGGAGATCAGAAAGAAACACTGTCTGAGGCGGGCATACCCATGCTCAGGAAAAGTAAAGCATGTCCGCATATCAAGTACAAGCGGATCCACTAAGTATACAAGTATAAATGACTGTAAAAATACATAATGGATCATCTGATCATAATGAGTAAGTACATGTCTGAATATCACATATAAAACTGTCAATGATGCTGAAAGATGCAACGGATCACTGAAATCAAAGACTGATCCCATAAGGTACCAACTGAACATGATGGAATAGGATGGTACTACACTGCAAACTCAGGTGCCAGCATATAGAATGTCGCCATGACTGACTGCAACATATAAGGTGGAATGGTATCAACTAGCAGTAACAGGAGCAACTGTCAAGTGAACCAATGAATGCTGATACAACCTGAGGTCTTCACCGACCGCCGTGGTACATTTCTACACCATGGGAATAAATGATCTGAAGTCGACCATGTGAGAAATCGTTTGATTACCGGTCATTGATGTATACCGTTAATAAACGCGAGACTACCCACCGATAATGATAATGAGCGTCAAGGTACCCAGTACAATCTAACAAGTGTGAATAGATGAGCTGAAGTCGAACACCTGTAAGAATCTATCAATCAGGAGACAATGATGGTTTCCCACTGTCGATAGCGAGGAATCTGCCACTAATGACTGCAAACCCCAAGGTACTGCCAAATGGACTCTAGATCTTTGCCCCAGAGCAATGAGTCGGAGTCGATAGGGAAAGATCCGCTAGAAGGAAGGCATTAAGGCATCCTCCATCAATCTAGCGCGAGTGTAACCCGTAGGCCAATAATGTGGAAGGAATCGGACGAAAAAGATGTAGTAACCCAACCGAAAGTACGTTTCCGGCGTACACAAGATGTGGCTAGCGCACGGCAGAAACCCTCTGAACCAACCAATAATGAAAGCTGACACAGAGGCGAGGTATCCACCAATAGGGTCAAATGGAAACCAAGGTACTGCACGAATCCCAATGTGTGATAATGTATGCTGATGTCGAACACAAGGGAAACCACTCAGTCAAAGACCCATGATACTGATCGATGCTGAGCACAAGGTGACCTATCAATAATGAAAATAGGGCCAGGGTGCGGTCTCTAGGTCTGCCCTCAGAGCAATGTGTCGTCGTCGATAAGGACAAGACCCGCCAGCAAGAAGTCAATGGGGACCTTCTCAAACCGGCACGAGTGAAGGACCAATATAACTGATGTGATGATAGACATGACACTGACAACCAGGGATGGCCGACTGAAAAATGAGTCAAGAGACACCGCAGAAAGGCCGACTCAGGCTAACTTCCCTTGAACAAAAGCACGACTCAATGTGACTATGTGGCAGCATATAATGAATCTGTATAAGTTCGTCATGCAGGAGGCACGAACGAACCCTCCATATGATTGGAAGAGATAACCAATCGGGGGAGAACTGAATCGATAACAAGGTTATGGCTTACCTAAGTCAAACTAGATCCCACCCATGCGGAGGAGACTTTGTTTCGAGTGCTTTGTTCAAGGGCGACACGACTGACTCTAGCTGCCAACAATAAATGGAAATAATGTCCCTGTTCCCGCTCTTTTTGGAATATTTAATTTTTTTGTCTTTTTCTGATAAGCCGGAAAAAGAATAAAAGAATGCTATGGTACAGTGGAAAGAACGAGTGTCGGTGAAACAGATGCTCTAGTTCCTGGGAAAGGAACGTTCCTATGCTCAATGCAGGGAGGTGAAAAACTGGTCAGTGACAGTCAGAGGTATGTCCCTTCCACGGATCTGGGTATGTCAAGCTGCAGAGGTCAAGGGTATGCAAGGTTGATTTTTTGCAGACGTCATGGTCAAAAGTGGGCTTAAACACGAGTCCAAGTGAAGCCGGTTATAGGCCAAAAGGTGCAAATGGTCAACATGCAATGCAGAAGTACAACTCAACACACATAGGAGCCTCTAGGGTATAAGGCCAGAACGAAGCGAAGAAGCAAGGAAGAATGAGTCTTCAACGCATAAGTCATGGCGGGACTACAGAGGACTCCCGAGCCTACTCAAAACGAAGCAGCATGGGCAACAAATGTCAGTGAGGTGCTAACTAGGATGCCCATGTAAAAGGATGGCTCTACCATCATGTCATGATTTAAAGAATCGGCGAGTGAAAATGGCTTGCGAACCATAACATGATGGGGTCGACCCTACGGCAGATGTATCGGTCAAATGGAGGCTAGTATGCATAATGCAACGGAAAAATGGTGTCCCTAACCTATATGCCAGTGAGAACACGATACCTGCCATGACGGGTCAGCAGTCATGGAACCGCCTCGAATCGTCGAAAAATGTCCAAAATGTCCTGAAAAACAACTCAATCTCGACATTCCAAGCTCCCAAGTTAAAAGTGACATGAAACCAAACAAAATAAAATTTTGAAAAAATTTTGCATTTTCAAAACTTATAAAAAGAAATTTTGGACTTACCATTTTCACTGTTTGACTTGGAGAGCAAATTGTGGAGCAAAAGGAGCAAACTTTCCCCGTGACTTATTCAACCGTTCAAACTTGCCGAAAACTTCCAGGTAAGCACTAAACTTGTCTTGCAATCAATTGTGATAGTTTTTAGGAAGTTTAATTAATGTTTCACCGTTAGATTTTTGCAAAAAATTGCTCTGCGGCGTACACGCGGGTTGGATGTATATAAATCGCGTATACGACGGCCCTACACGCGACTGTGTATAGGGTAAACCGCGTGTGCGCAGCGAAAAATTTTTATATAAAAAACTAATGGATGAATTTGATTTTTTCTTCCAGGATGACTCTCACATGGCGTGAAAGAGAGCACTCAGCTGTAGATAATGAAGTTATGGAGAATGATGAGGCATTAGATGCCTTACGGGGATGCGGATTGTTAAAATTCTTTAAGTTGCCGAATATGAAAGCAAATGTGCGTCTGCTCGAGAGACTTATCGAGGAAGAAGCTTTTATGATTGATCAAATGCCACTCAGGATAGAAGTGGAAGATATATATTTCATCACGGGCCTTTCCCGAAGGGGAGAGGTAGTCCACTCCCGGGGCAGGACCCGGAATAGTCTCAGCGTAGACGACTATGTACAACTTTACTGCCCAGGTCATCGGAAGGTCGGGAGTCAGATCTCGATCCCACACGTGGCGAGTTTGTCACTGCGGATAATCCTGTTCACCATAGCTCGAGTGAACGGGTCATCTTCGCTACATCAGGCATCACGAGTAAACATGAGCGTAGCAGTGGACTGTCTCACCACGGTGTTTGACTGGTGTACTCCCCTACTTGCCAACATGAAGGAGCAGCTTGCTTCTATCAGGAAGGGACAGACCAAGAACTTTGGGTATGGGACCATTTTATGCACATTTTTCTTCGAGAAGGTTCCTGCACTCCGTCCCAGGGTAGCAGTTCCCATCAGTAGTCCACGTGATCCACGTATGGGCCGGTGGGCTAACTTGATGAAACGTCTGGGGGGTGGGGAAGTGCCCAGGAATGCATTCGACGACGACTTTTTTGCTTGGTGGGAGCAACAGATCATCGCCATAGACGACTACCCCTATGCTGGACTGGATTTCCGAGGAGATCCTGACCTAGTGCTGCCACCAGATGCAGCATGGGGCGAGATCGGTAAGATTTTTTGATTTTTATGATTTTATGATTTTTAGGATTTTTCAAGCATAATGATGAACTTTGAAAAATATATTTTTTTGATGAGATTCAAATGACTGATATGATGATCATGTTTCAGACATTGGGCCTGTGCGACCAGATGGATTCCCACGGCACGGACGGCGTGGCCGAGGAGCCGAAGAGGCGGCTGCGGATGCGGAAAGGACCCTCGCCAACGTGCAGCGACACTTGGCGAGATTGAGCTATCAAGTACCGATGGCCGAGATAGAGGACCTTCCTCCAGATATGCAGCGTCATGTGGTTGGGATGCCACGTGACTGGGTTCGCGTTTTTCGGCGCGTGGCCAATGCTATAGTTAGTTATTTAGCTGCTCATCCAGAGCCGAGGCATTAGATATGCCTGACATGATTATGGGCATTTGAGTCCCAATTTTGTATATTTTTGGACACACATATGTACACTCGAGACGCTTTGTGATATATATATATATACAGTTTGACTTTTTGATGCATGATTTTATGATGATGAATGATTGATATGCCAGTCTAATGCTTGATTAGCGATAGAATCAGCTAACCAATTTTGAGATCTTGGAATGTGCAAATAATTAATGTAAATAAATGATCTTTGCAACAACCTCACCCTTAAATATTGGCGATATAATGATGGATCTCTAACCCGATAAATGTTATTTAACTGAGACACTATCAATTGAGAATCAAGATACACTACCAACGAGTCGATCCCGTAAGAGATTGCCTCGGATAATAAATTAATAACAGCTGTATACTCGGCCATATTGTTTGAAGCAGGACCGATACACACGCCTCTCGATGTCATCAACTGACCAGTTGGGTAATAAAGTACCCAAGCTGCGGAAGCAAGATTCCGAGTGTGCCGACTAGCACCATCGGCGAATCCAAAATAAACCAAATCATCCATCAACACCTGCCAAAGCAGACCAAAAGTGCTGATATCAGAAAAACGCTCGATAAGATATGTACAAATATACATAAAATAAAAAGAAGCCATTGCCTGGTAAAACTAAGCAAAATACTTCTTTAAATAGAGCCCATTTCGGGGCTCCGCCAGCTTGTTTCCTTCGAAATCAATTAACTCATACGATCCTTTTTCTAAGACTCGTTTGATAATGAAAGGACCGTACCACATAGGCTTGAATTTGCCTGCCCCCAAGGCGTCCTTATCTTGGTCATAGACCAAGACAAGGTCACCTTCAGAAAAAACACGAGGTCTGACAGACTTATCATACTGAGTTTTGACCCTTTTCTTATGGGCCTCATTCGTCATGGCAGCATCTCGACGCTGCTCATCGAGATGTTCCAGATGAACTAGGCGCTCCTCGAGACTCGAAGTCTCAGGAAGAAGCTCGACAGCCAATTTCAGAGATGGAATTTCACATTCGACCGGAAAGATAGATTCCACCCCGTAAACTAACTGAAAAGGAGTAAAACCAGTAGCCGTTTTAACGGAGGTTCGGTATGCCCAAAGAGCCGGATACAACATAATGTGCCAATTGGACCGATTTTTATCGATTGTCCGTTGGAGTATCGTCTTAAGAGTTTTATTGACCGCCTCGACCTGTCCATTGGCCTGAGGATAGTAAGGAGACGAATGCTCTTGACGGAAACCTAATTTAAAAGCCAATTCGGACATTAGCTGATTTTGGAAATGACTGCCATGGTCAGTGACAATCTCTCTTGGGATACCGAATCTTGAGATAACTTGATTGAAAAGAAACAAAGCTGCCGTGTCACTGTCGTTCTTATAAGTAGGCATGGCTTCAGCCCACTTCGTGAAGTAGTCTACAGCCACGATAATGTACTTGTGATTTGCCGCTGAAGGCGGATTACAAGTCGTAAAATCAATACCCCACTTCATAAAGGGACCGACGGTGACAACGGGAAAAAGGGGAGCTGGATGCGCGCGCATCTTGCGAGTAAAAATTTGACACGGGTGACAGCGTTTTACCGCTTCCACACAGTCCTTAAAGAGTGAAGGCCAAAAGTAGCCGGCACGTAAGATGCGCTGGGCTGTAGCAAGCCCGGATAGATGACCACCACAAGCTCCACTGTGGCAATCATTAAGAACAGACTCTGCTTCCTCTAAGGTTAAACAACGTCGAAGAATTGAATCAACCCCTCGACGGTATAAAGTGTCACCAATGATAACATAGTTTTTAGCCAGGTGACGTAACTTGCGACGTTCATCCTTGGAGGAAGTAGAGGGAAACTTCGAAGTCTGGAGATAAACAATGATATCTCCATACCAAGGGTCTTGTGAAGAGATGAGGAATATATGTTCGTCGGGTAAACTTTCCTCATAAACAACATCCTCTCCACAAGGAAGCTCAGAAATTAGCTCCGCGAAGACCATAGATTTCTTAGACTTGGCGGACAAGAACTCGAGGTCGAATTCTTGTAAAATGACTATCCATCTATTATATTTGCCCCCAATCACTCGCCTACTGAGGACAAATTGGAATGGATTGACCGCCGCTAAGACAAAAGTTTTGCGTAGCAAAATGTAATGACGGAGCCTCTGGACAGCATGGACTGCTGCCAAGGCCAACTTCTCAACAGGAGAATAGCGGAGTTCAGGGCCTATCAAGCCTCGGCTCAAATAATAAACCACGTGCTCGACAAGAGCATCGTCTTCCTGAACTAGAACCATACCAATGGTAGATTCTGCGGCAGCGAGATATAAAAGGAAGTCTCTACCGTAATCCGGTGGACTCAAAAGCGGGGCAGAGACTAATGCCTTTTTCAAAGCATCGAACGACCGCTGCGCAAAGTCGTCCCACAGGAATGGAACTCCTTTCCGTAGCAAACGCATGAACCCTTTAGTGATCTCGGCATAGTTTGCTATAAACCTTCTTAAGAAATTGGCCTTCCCTTGAAGACTTTGAAGTTGACGAATTGAAGACGGGGGAGGCAACTGAACTATTGCCTCAACCTTGAAGGGATCAACCCGTATCCCTTCATTGGAAACTATAAACCCTAACAACCGACCTGATGTAACCGCGAAAACGCACTTATTAGGATTCAACCGGATTTTGTAAAAACGACATCGCTCAAAGACTAATCGAAGATGACTAGGATGATCAGTTCTCTTTCGAGAACGAGCAGCGAGATCATCTAAGTATGCCTCGATGATATGTTTGATGTCGTGGAAAGCGTAAGACATGGCCCGCTGGAAGGTGGCTCCAGCATTTTTAAGACCGAAGGGCATCTTTCGATATGCAAAGGTACCCCAGGGACATATGAAGGCAGTCTTATGCTGATCCTCAGGACGGATAGAGATTTGATTATAACCTGAGAAACCATCCATAAAGGAGAAAATCGCATTACCCGCACACTCGTCAATAATTTGATCAATAAATGGCGTGGGGTAATTGTCTTTTGGACAAGCCTTGTTTAAGTCCCTAAAATCGATGCATACGCGGATTGTTCCTTGCTTTTTGTCCACAGGGACTGGATTCGAAACCCAATCCGTAAGAGGAACAGGGTATATAAAACTCGCCCTTAGCAGCTTCTCAACCTCAGCTTTGATAGCCGCTGCTTTCCTAGGGTTAACCGGCCGAAGCCTTTGACGAATCGGTTTTGCGTTTTCGTACGTCTTGATCTCATGTTGGACGATAGAAGGATCAATGCCGGGCATTTCCTCATAAGACCAAGCAAATACATCACGATATTCTTTTGAATAGGTCGGTGTAAATTTGAATTTCTTCAGGGGAACACTCACTTCCGATGAAGATATTCTCGATGATGTTAGGATTTTTAGAGATGTTTATAGGTATTGTTTTTTAGATTACCGACATATTACCTTCAGCACGTGTGTGTGTTGGAGCCAAAGGGTTCGATACCGTACAAACATCACTACCAACGAGCTCGGAGAATCTAGATTCTACTTCCTGCAATGGAGGAAGAAAATATGAGCGATGGTGTAAGTCTTCCCAAGGTCGATCTATACCCATCATAATTTCGAGGATTGCTTCTTCAGAAGGTAGAACCGAATCTAAGCAGTCCAAGGCAGAGTTAGAATCAAAGCTCCAAGCGGGGGCCACATGACCATCTAGCTCCTCTTCGGAAAAGGGAGTAGAATGGTTATCTGCAGAGTCTACGATAGCCTGATATCTAAGCTCAGCTGCAGATATAGGAAACGCCATTCCATTAACTTGCCCTTCAACTAATGTGGTCGTAGGTGAAGGCAAGGTCCAAGGGTCGGAAAAATGATGAGTTCGGAAGAACCCCTCTCGAGAAGATTCCTTGGATGATGAAATAGCATTGATTCTTGCAAAAGGAGAGGGAAGATCAAACGTACCCATCAATGAGGAATACATCCCTACTCCTAAATTCTCAGTCGGCGGGCGAGGGTTATCCACCAAAGGAACAGTAGAGTCGGAGGTTGCTTGAGGATCGATTGGAGCATAGTCCAATTGATCAACCTTAACGATTTTCCCCTCATGAGGAAAGCAAATGACACGAAACAAAGTCGAAACAACGGCTTCCATCTCGTACACCCAGTTCCTTCCTAATAGGAGATTATAGTCTAGGTTAGCATCTACGACTTCAACTTCGATATTAACGACCTTCCCTCCAACACATATAGGAAAGGCCGGGATAATCCCATGCGGCTTGTGAGAATGACCATCAAATGCAGTTAAGACGGTTGGTGAAGGAACAGCCGAAGGTGAACCGATAGCCTTCCAACAAGACATGGACATGACGCATGTGGAAGCTCCTTCATCTATAACGGTGCGAAAAATATTGATTTTCCGGTATGTTGACTTTACTTGAAAAGCCATATGATGAGGGAGTCTCTTTTTGACATTTGACATGTCAAAAGAGAGCACTAGAGAGTTAGCTGAATCGACTGCTCCAATGGCGGAAAGTAAAGCACTTCTCTGAGACGGACACGACTGGAGAACTTCCAAAGCGGACATAGCACATGGGCTTTGAGCCAAATCCTCCACAATGGAGTAATTTTGAGCAGCTCTAGCATTGGGGTTAATTGTCGCGCGTTTGGCGGAACCTTTCGGTATCCTAGGTACAGTCTCAACAGGAGGTCGCTCAATATGAAGGTCATTACTTCCGGGAACCGTTTTATCCTTAGATGTTTCGGCTTCACCATAATCACGTGACCGAGTAGTCACGTTAACGTTTGAACCCATCATAAAAACATTTGATGCTTTTTCCCCTTCCTGGTTGCCCCCAGAGGAGGTCCCAGGATTCGAATTCGCGCCAGCAAGAAGTTGCTGCCCTTGGGGAAACGGGTTAGTCAACACAGCTTGCGAACTAGAAGTCCCTTGCTGTGCTAACAAGCGCTGAGCGTCTTCGATTTTAGGGCAAAGATGAGTTAGATGGTCTCCACTGCATAACTTGCAAGGAAACTTGACTTTCTTTCTCGACTCACCCTTACCACCACCAGCGTTGTTGCCGGATTTATTTGCATCGGGCTTCCCATCCGAGTTCTTCTTTTTACCACGTCCTTTCTTTTTCCCATCGGAATTTTGATTTCCTTTGGGGTTATTGGATTGGACGGCGTTAATGGAAGAATTTTGGGAAGCGGGAGGACTAGACATTGTGACTTGGTTGTTAGGAGCAGTTTGTAATGACAACTGCTGCAATTGATTTAGCAAGTTCACTGTAGTTGAGTCTACAGACCCCACGATACCATCCGCATGCGGACCTGGCTTTGGCTTAGCTAAATCAACCTTAGATCCAGGAGCATCTGGCAAGTACTTTTGGAGGATCCCAGACTGAGAGTAGATCAGTTCTAACTGCTGGGCCCTGAAAATGGCTTGCTCCTCAGAATAGACCCCAGACATGGAGACATCCTTGGAGATCTCAGGTTGCAAAGACTTCAAAAACCACTCTAGACGGTACTCCGGAGGGATTTCGGCTTTAATGAGCCTTTTTCTCCGTCTCCATTCCTGTATGTGATCAGAAATGTGGGTTGCCTTATCCTGACGAAAGGTAGCCAGAAGTTCAGTTCCGGCATCATAGCGGACAGGCAACTGAAAGTGATTCAAGAAGATATTAGCTAAGTCTGCGAACGATGTAAAGCTGCCCCCTGGCAACTCTATGTACCATTTAGCCGCATTACCAGTCAAGGTGCGCTGAAAAAGTCTCAACCTAACCGAATCTTCGATGAGGGAGTTAGATGAGCACCACAAATGGAATGTGGTTACATGATCGCCCGGATCTTCACCACTCTTCCCTTCGAATTTTGGGATGTCCGAAGGGAGTTTGGTTGGGACCGGAGGCCAGGCTGGATTGTATCTGATAGGGTCATTCGTTAGCTTAGTGAGATCTGGCAAGTTTAACGTTGCCAGAAATGGAAGCCTAGGCGGACCTAGGGGATTCCACCCAGACTGGGCAGAACTCCCCAAGTTCTGAAAAGATTGTCCTGGGATTTGAGAGGCACCAGGCTGCCCCAAGTGACCAGTAGAACCAGCTGAACCAAAGGGCAAGCCTTGTGGTCCAGCAAAATTCGGAGTTTGACCAACTCCTGCCGTATAAGCTCCATAGCTTGCAAAGTTTCCTCCTATAGAATTGTAAGGAGTCGATAACCCCTGATATGGGTTCCAAGCCGAAGCGAGGGGAGGAATACTTTGAAACATGCTAACTGTGGAATACGGCCTACTTCCTTGTTGACCGATGAATGGATTCGCAGTTCCTGCGTTACTAGCCCCAGGGTTATTCCAACCTTGGAAAGGATTGCTGCTTTGTCCTATTGAAGAAAAAGGCATGGATCCTACCGTTGGGTTGGAATGTGGAATATGACCACTTCCAAAAGGAAAACCCTGAAATGAAGCCGATCCGCCCATCATGGACGTAGCGGCATTGAACGGAACTGACGGAATACCCTGTGATTGGGTGCCAAAAAGGAAGGAACCAGTACTAAAAGCATTGGTTTGGGCATTTCCACTCGTGGACGGAATGGAGGTAGACCCAACCAAAGATGTGCTAGCAAACGATCCGAACAAGGAAGCGGAGGGGATGGAAATGGTTCCTCCCCCTTGCACCGATGTTGGGGTTTGCATAGTCGCAGCACTTGTGGAAGCCATGCTTCCAGTAGTGATCATAAATGGTAAGCGCGTAGCGTAACCTGGACTCGCTGGTCTATATAATGGAGGCCCAACGTATTGCAATACGTCTGGGTAACTAGATGGTAGTGGAGAATTTGGAATCACTAATGATTCTGAAAGTTCTTCTACCTCTACGTTATCCTCCGCTTGAAAGCGAACTTGAGAAAAGACTGGAGCGTCCCTCTCTTGTTCAAAAGTACCAGGCCTTGCTTGGCCGCTAATATCCCCGAGAGGAGGATCAATCCCCGATGCGTCAGCCGGCGTGGGACGGACCCCACCGGTAGTATTCCCTCTGCGCCTTCTAGGAGAAGGCTCTAAACTAGGTGGCGAGAGACCACGAAGTCTTCGAGACCGTCTAGGAGACCGGTCAGCCACTTTGAATTTTTTGTTATGATCTTATCTAAAGACTCAAAAAATTAAAAGCTAGGCCAACTAGGAGCACAGAGCACACACTAAAAAGTTCCTAAAGATACAGCCAGTCAAACAACTTTCAAGTATTTCCGCTCCGGGTGATTGAGACCGGACACCAAAATACGAGAAAGTGAATCAAAGGGCCTTCCGAGGATAGTCTGGGATGATGAGGGCCCAGTCCTATCAGCGAAGGTATCAGAGGAAGTTACGCTGACCTCCTAACAACAGTCTGCGCCGGTGCAAGCCCCCAAGCTTCGCAAGGGTGCCCTCCGGAAGTACTGTCGAGAGTGATACAACGTCGACCTCAGGTGCCACGGGATTCCCCTCCGCAGCCACCTATGCAGATCCCTAGGAAAGGCAACTATGGGTACCAACTCGTCGCAGAAGCCAGGCGGAACAGTCGTGAGGTAAGTTCGGACAAGTAGGAGAGGGGGTATCTCTCTTCCCTGTCTTCACAGACCCTCGTGCTTAACTCCCAGATCCGGAGTCTTCCTGGTCTCCCTAACGCTATTGGATTTACTCTCTTTAATCAGACTCTTATGTTTGACGTTTTGTGTGGCCTTGGAGAGTTAACTCTCCACTCGCCTAATCCAAGGCCCTAAAATCCTAAACTTGTTGGTGTAATAACTAAAACAAAAAGTTCTAGTGGATTTTAATTAAGCGCTTGATTTTATTAGGCTGTTCTTTAAGTCAAAGGTAATGGAGGTGAAACTTGTGGTGTTTTATGGACGCAAAAGAAATTAATAAAACCTAGCTACATGCACATGCACTTTTGTTTTCGATGAATAGCAATTTCTATGAGGTTCAGAAGGCACTTGTAATATAAACAAAAAATTTTTCCTTTTTCTTTTCAGACTCCACACTCACAAAAACTAACAAAACTAAATATGCCTAAAAAGAGATGCAAATCTTTCCCTAATGCAAGAACTAAATGTGGATGCACAATTCAAAGACTACTCTAAAAACAAAGAAGGAAAGTTGCTGCTTTACCAAATTTTGTCTTGCCACTGAAATGCTTAGATAGAAGATGATTTGTTACTAATCATTTCGTCCAAACAATAAAAACAAGTTTTAAGATAAAAAACAAAGCACTTTCACTTCGCAAAAAAGGAAATCAGATGAGAAGCAAGTTTAAGAAAGCGAAACTCAAAAACTTTCAAAAGATTTTCTTTCAATCAAACCAAAAAGTCTTTTTCAAAGGAAAAACTCTCAAAAATACTGACACCAATGATTGATAAACAAACAACCAAACACTTTTGTGAATTGACACCAATGAAATGATGAGAACTCAACAAAAATAAAATGTGTTCGAAGTCGCTTTTGACAATCAAAAGCAGCAATGAAAGTCCAAGAAATCAAAAGACAAGTTTCAAGGAAATGGTAACAAACAACTTTCCCGAAACGAAGGAGCAAATGGTCATAAAAATGATTTCGTTAAGCAAACACAAATGTCATGAAAACAAAATGGACCCAAAGATTTTAAGACAATCTTCCCACTCTGCCGAAACAGAGCAATCAAGATTCTTAAACAGAAACCTTGTGTGTCAAAAATCAATGACGCTTGCAATCAACGAAAAACAAGACTAGCACTCCTAGAGAGAGTTCGAAACAAGATGCCCCCTGTTAAACAGAGAACTGTCACTGGGAATTGACTGCTTTAAACTGACCCAAACCACCAGACAGACATTCAGCCAAAAGAAAAATTATAAATCTTGAAAATTATGTGATATACGCGCCTGCAATTATTTGCAGAATGCGTGTACACGCGACTGTAACTAAGGAAACCTGCGTATACGCGGGTTTACTTAGTGCAACTTGCGTATATACGCTTCTGTAATCCAGAAAAAGTGCGTATATGAAGTGTTTCAAGAAAAATAAAAAACACAAACTGAAAAACTGGAACAGTTTGGAGTTCAAGAAAATATCAAACAGTCAGAACCAACAAACAGAGGCACTGAGCCTAGATTGGCTTGAGGACTACCCAAACTAGGAACAACAAGAATGTTGTCCCCAGTGGAGTCGCCAATTCTGGTTGAAGGGAAAGTACCCCTAGAGTCCTTTGGGCTGAGACTCTACCAGACTGAAAATTGCTTATACAAAGAAACACACACACACAGCCATCTTTTTAACTTTTAAGCAAATTCTAATGTTTTAGGGTACATACCTAAGGTCCTACGTCCGAGAAGACCGTTAGGGTGCAAACCCTTCTTGGAGTTCCCTTCTTCTTTCTCTGACCTGCAAGACAAACAAACCAAAGAAATCAACAGTACATGTATAGAAGTTTATGTATAAATCATCTTTATGCTATAAAGTTAGTTATAAATAATCTTTAAGTAACTACTTTCATAAGAATTCAACACAAGAATCTCATAAGCATAAAGAAAGATTATTCGGGAACAAAGACGTGTTTCTTTATATATAAAGGCAAATAAAGTACATATATCGGAAAGATATCACCTGAACACCTTCAGCAGGCTCCAAGCAAGCTTCCTCCCGGATTCGTTCCAGCCTCCAGCCTTCAACAAGAGCTCCTTCCAAGTCTTACTCAATGATGATGTCAAGGATGAATGATCACCAATACACATGGAAACAAGGGTTTCCTATGCAAAATGGGGGAAGTGCAGGATGCACCAAGGACTTCAGACCTGGTCTAAGGGAAAAATCTCAGCATAATAATCTTGCTCTCCTTTCTCTCTCCCCTTGGCCTTCCCTTTGATGTCTTTTTATACCCTCTCCAAAGTAGTTTTTTAGTTAGGAGTTGGTTGGGAACAGTTGGGCCACGGGCACTAACAGGTGATCCAGCAGGTAAACCTGCGATCACCGCCCGAAAAAGAGGAAATTATATTTTTTTAAGTGTTTTAATAGATACACGCGGGTTGGGTATGACAGACCCGCGTGTACACGCGTTTAACACAGGGCAAAGTCGCGTACAGGGAATAAAACACTGTTTTTTAAATTTTTGGACCAGGTCTGGAAGGAGGGGTTGCCCTAGGCCATAAGTGCAGCATCACAAACCATAAGAGTGAGATTTGGAGCTATAACAGTCACTCTTATTTAACGACAGAAGGTGATAATATAGAGTGCAACACAATTATCAATGAATCAAACAATGACTTGGGGAGTTCAAAAGGCTTTGGCGAAGACTGTAAATATTTTGGAGATAGCATCAATGGCATACATAATTCTTGTAGTAGTGTAGGCTTAGGCAACATTGGAATCAAAGATAATGATGGCCATAGCAACATGAAGTGTTTAGATAGTAAGGGCTACAATTCCAAAGTCATCAACAACATTGGAAATCCCAAGAGCTTGAAGAACAATGAGAGTTATGTTGAAAGCATTAAGAGCTTGGGTTATAATGTAGGAAGTAATGTTCCTGAGTTTAATGCTCATTTTATTGTTAGCGCAGAAGAGACAATCTTGGAAGCAGCGAAATCAACTTAAATAATAGGTTGGTTTTTAAAAGCAAGGAATGTAAATTGGGAAAATACATAGTTTGAAAAGTTGAGCCTAGTAAAAAAGGTGGTTAACTTGTCATCTCAAGAATTGAATCCAAAAATAATTAAGATTCTCAACAAAGGCTTGGGGTTTTCTGTTTCATTTAAGAACATTCCAATAGAGAGCATCATTTGTAACATTGAGGAAGGGATTCAAGGTATATTCTTTGGGGACAAAGAAGTATTAAGACAAGAATGTTCCTTTATAATGAGAAAAGGTAAACCCCCTAGAAGTAATTTAAACAAAGATGAAATAATTGTTCTTAAGCTCCTTTGTAATAATGAGGAGCAAATGTTGTTTTGGATAAAGATGATTACATGCGTAAAATGAATGAGCATGTTAATTATGGTAGTTATAAGAGACTTAACTCCAACCCCATACCCAAGGTTATAAAAGAGGTCAAGAAGGAAATTTTGGAGTCTAGTGTTGATGATAAGTTAAAAAAGAGGTTAATTCCTTCCTGTCAAGTTATCCCTAGAATTTATGGGTTGCCAAAAATTCATAAGGAAGGAGTTCCTCTTAGACCAATAGTTAATACCATTGGATCCCCCACCTATGAATTGGAAAAATATGTTGCCAAGATCCTTAAACCTTGCATGGAAAACACCAATTCTTTTATTAAAGACTCCAATGATTTTGTAAAGCTTATTAAAAATGAGAGAGTGGATAAAAATGACATTCTTTTGAGTTTTGATATAGTGTCCTTATTTACCAAAATTCCCTTGGATGAAGTTGTTCATGTTATTAAAATAGTCACTAATTTGGAAACAGGGAAATTGGCTGAGATTTTTTTGCGTTCCACTTTTATCAGTGTCCAAGGAAGTTATTATGAGTAGGTATTTGGAGTCACTATGGGTTCACCACTCTCACCCATTGTCGCTAACTTATACATGGAGTACTTTGAAAATAAGCCCTTGATTCCTTCCCTTTAAAACCAACATGGTGGGAGAGATTTGTTGATGACACCAACATAAAATGGGCTTATGGTAGGGCATAAATTGATCAGTTTTCTAATCACCTTAAGTCTCGTTCGTCTGCAATTAAGTTTATTATGGAGCTAGAAGAACACAAAATAATTCAATTTTTAGATGTCCTTGTTATCAAGATGGAGGATGGTACTTTGGGACATCAAGTCTTTAGGAAGGAAACTAACACTGAAAACTATCTTTATGCTGAATCTTACCATCATCCATTTCAAAAATTTGGTGTCCTTAAAATTCTTGTTGTTAGGGCCCTTAGAATATCTGAATCTAAGCACCTTAATGAGGAGATTAATCACTTAACCTATGTATTTAAGAGTATAGGATATAAAGATAAAGATATTAAGAAAGCTATAAAAAGAGATGAAGGAAAGGTCCTTTCCCAAGGCCCTCAAGCCTAGTGTAGTAAAGTATTCCTACCATAAATTCAAGGAGTTACAGATAAGATTTGGGAAAGAAAAACATATTCACTCAATTTACAACATCAGGAATGATAAAGCAAAGAATGCGGTCTGTCAAGGATAATATCGACCATCATCAGCTTGAGGGAGTTTATAAAATTGATTGTTCTTGTGGCAAAAGTTATATTGGAGAGACATGGCGCTCATTGCAAAGAAGATTGAAAGAACACGAAGCCGATATTAAGAATGGAAGATCATGCACTTCAGCCCTTGCAAAACACTCCTCGAAGACCAAGCATCATGTTTGTTTAGAAAGTGCCAAAGTTATCGCCAGGGAAGAACACTATCAAAAGAGGAAAATTAGGGAAGCTCTTGAGATTATGAAGCATCCACATAATCTCAATAGGGATGGGGGGAGCAAAATCAGTGGTAGTTAGCTTCCTCTAATCAAACATATTAGTTCTTCCAGTTCTGCTTCTCAAGTATAGTATAACAGGTATAATTTTCTATCCTCATCCTTATCTTGAAATTCTTTTATAATTAAATTAAATTAAAATTCATATCTTATTTTTGTAAGCTTGGCAGGAATACATCTTCATCATGTCTAATATATCACCCCGATCAGGGAGGGGAATTGAATCGATGACTTCACATCAAGAAATGCCTTACAAAGCACCTGATCACCATCTATAAAAGACCCCATGGACCAATATATATATATATATATATATATATATATATATATATATATATATATATATATAAACATTAATATTTTTTAGCTTTAGACTAGTTAATCATTATTAATAAATTTTTATTAATGAATGAATGAATGAATTATTAGTAATAATTATTTATTTATTTCAAGTGAATGAATAGATAATAACTATGAATAGATAGTTAGTATGAAAGAAATAAATAAATAAATTATTATTAATAATTATTTATTCATTACAATGAATAAATAATTAATTATTAATAAACAAATAAAATAAATATTTAGTTATTTATTTTTATGCAATTATTCCTTTTCTTATAAATTAATTTAGGTTTAGTTTATCTTAGGATTTTTGGTTGGTTCTCTTTTTAAATAATTTTTGTTCATTTATTATTTATTCACCCTTCTTTTAACTCTTTTTTCATTCACTCTGTCTTAATGATGGATCCCCTTTGCGATTCAAAACGTCGACAAGATTCATCTATTACTCTGGAAATTTTGAACCATCTTTATCCAGACTTGTTAACTCTTCAAAATAGATGGAGATCTCATTATATGATTTCAAACCTTGGTTACAACTTTAAGAAAAGGTTTCGAATATCTCAAAGATGAGTTAACTTATGCTATGACAAAGTATTGTAGGATTTAATAGATTTGCAACTCTTGTGTGAATAGTGACTCAAGAGCTGTAGATCTAAATCTCTTTTTATGATATCTCTATATCATTAATTGATCAAAGCATTACAGATCACTAAAAAATGAAACCCAAGACAAAACTCGTATCGAAGTGTCAATAAAATGAATCACCTCAGAGCATACGAAGCAATGTAATATAATGTAAGATCCTCACTCACATAATGAAATATATAATGTGTCTTACATAGATTTATCACACTTATACCTGTAAACTTTCATATCTAAATGTAAAACAAACATAAGTTGAAGGGCTCTGCAAATGTAAAAGAGATAAAGTATAAATCTTATGCACATAGGGTCACTGGATCTGAAAACAAACCACGCTAGTTAATACACCAAGATGTAAAATAAGATGTACACCACACAATGGATCAACAAAACACTCAAATAAATAAATTATCAAGAGAAGGGCCCTAACTAACCAACTCACACCCTCTGTAAGTAACTTGAATGATAGAGTGAATATGATCATCAAATACACCATGAAATAAGGGTTGAACCTAGCATTAGGGATGTTTTATTAAAATACTCAGTATTTGTTACATCAAAAGCTAATGTCTTAGATGCAGCCGATAAAAAGGAATAACACCCAAATACTAAACCAACATCATGCCACTACTATAGTATTGCTAGTTAGGCACATTCTCGTAGCTTGGTTTATATAGATATTACAATACATATCAAGCTGTAACAAAGTTGATCCAATACAAAACAAAAGAAAGGAAAGATCGTAATAATTTTTCATCGAGAGATGTCTGGTGTGGTCACAATCTAAATAACGGGATCACAAATTTGGTGTTGATTTCTGGTAGCATTGTATGTGCTCAAGCCTCAAAATTTGCAGTGAAGCTAGGATACATGTATTGCAGAATACCCAGATATCGTTTTGGGAAATTCCACCAGGAGACAATTTTATTAAAACAATTAATTATTTTTAATGGATGCCTAAGTATAAACTTAGGAAATTAAAATAATTAAAGGGTATTAATCAAATTGAGGGTGAAACTTCTAGAAGAAGACAAAGATCGAGTCCAATGATTCGATCCATTGATTAGAATCTAATATGGGTCGTTGATTACTCAACTGGAGGATTATAAGGTTTTCGATGGGCATTTGGAAAATACATTGGAGAGAGATCAAGAGATCAAATTTCTCAGAGAGGGAAGGGCAACAGTTGTTAGAGAATTATTTAAGGTGTTTTCTTGCAATGAGGGGCAGGGATAGTACACCAGAGGAAGCTTTCCAGATCCTGGGAGTACAAGGTAGAGAAGGCAGGGAAGGTAGAGAGAAGTTCAGTGAGGCAGTGCAGTGCCACATAGAGGAAACACAGAGCTTCAGAGGGAGTTCAAATTCTAGCTAGGAGAGACGAGATTCAATGCAGGAAGATGGGATGTGAGAGCGGAAGGCATGGAGATCGAATTTCCAGTCAGCAGGAGGTCAATAGGTGGATTAACACAGAGCCCATCCAGAGTGACGCCTGCATAGGGTTGACGTAGAAGCTACATAGAGGCAGCATTGGGCCAGTCAGCAAGCCCCTGATCAGAATTGATTATCTTAGAATAGTGTGAGATTTATCTCACTAACCTTTTTGCAAGTTTCTGTCTGTATCCAATAACTAGTTGGGCATCCAAAGAATTGTATTTAGAAAACTATTGCTTAATAATACAAACCCTCAACTGTTGCACTGATTTTTCCAAGTTGGGTTTTTTCCGAGGACATTTGTCCAAAAATAATGGTGTCATGTGTTGTGTATTTATTTCTTGCTAGTTTCTTGTTTCCGCATTTAATTTAATTGGTGAAGGTTGCAGTGTATCAGTTTCAGTATTTTCTATAGGATGCAGTAAATATTTTTTTTAGTAATTTAACAAATAGAAGACACTTAATCAGTGTTGCAGTAGAAATTTGGGTCTTCCAAATTTTCACATGGTATTAGAGCACATGTGAAGTAAGGGAGCAGAGTCGGAAGAGCCCAACGCTAAAGAGAAGGAGGGAAGTCGAAGTGATATGTAGGCAAAAAATTGAATCCCCAGAGGGATTGCACAGTCTAGACTAGGAGGGAAAAATTTTCATGGGAAAATCTCTCTCTGAGTGAGTCGACAGAGAGAAATATTTCCATATTGAAATTTTCCATTGTCAGAGGGAGCAACATAGAAGCATTAGCGCAAAGCGGTTTCCTGGTGAGACACAATTTTCTGTAGCAGTTGCTGGGGTAGAAAAGTGTCAGAAGGAAGAAGGAGACACTGCTAAGGGAATTTCTTCCTCAGAGAACTCCCATCCAGGGAATTCAATTTCTCTATTTCTAAGCAACAACAGAGAGGAGCAGATATAATAACTCCAGTAGGTAGTGCATAGGTTAGCTTAGTGTTGTAAGGAGAGAGGAGGAAGTTTGACATTTCGTTGGCTGAGATGGAAGCTAATGAGTTGCGATCAAGATCAGTTGGATGGTGCATCCAACTATTTTATATGGAAGACAAGGATCTCATGTATTCTGGATGAGAACAATCTCAAAATCTATGTCGATAGTGTGGTAGATGTACCCACAGATCCATATTTGCTCAATAAGTACAAGGGTGAGATGGTAAAGGCCAAGCGATTGATCCTCAACGAAGTGAGAGATCAAGTAATGTGTCACATTGCTAACAAGGATACTGCCCAACATATGTGGGAAGCATTGGCTACACTATACAAAGGATCTTCCGAGCAGTAGAAGATGTAGTTGGAGAAGAAGATGAGATCCACACATATGCAGAAGGGGGAATGCATTGATTCATTCTTGACAAGGCTTCAAGAAATTCGAGACTCGTTGGCAACTGTGGGGTCAACAAATAAACCTAACGAGATGGTGAGGCTGACCCTAAATTCTAATTCAGAAGAATGGAAAGTATTTGTCTAGAGCATCCTGGGCAGAGAGAGATTACCAGATTGGGAAGATATGTGGGCTGTTATTCAGCAGGAAGAGATGAGGAGAGACTTAGTCAAGTGAAAACTTGATAGCAACAGCAGCAGTGGGACAAAGCCCAAGGAGGAGGAAGAGAATGCAACCCTTGCATCTAAGGGGTAGTAGGAGTAGTGGAGGCGGAAGAAGGACGTCTCGAAGATTAAGTGTTTCTGGTGTGGTGAATTTGGTCACTATGCTACATAGTGTCCTCTCAAGAAGAAGGAAAATGACAAGAAACATCATCCGCGGGCTGCAACCGCAAGGGTCAAGGAGGAGGATTTTTCCATGATTGCCTAGATACCTCCAAGGGAGAGGTGGGGTTATCTAGTACTATAATTTGAAGGAACTACGATGGGTAGGATCCTTGAGGAATCCACCTATTGTACGTGAGCCCATATCAGAAGTAGCAGGATGGACCAAGATCAGTTGATGCAGAGGAGTGTCAGTCTGATAGTTGCAGTGGCTAGGAGCGCTAAACACTGAGTAGTGCAGAGCAGAGTTGGAAGTAGTGCAGTTGAGACATTGTAGAGTCAACAAAAACGTAGAGGCTTCAGAGGGTCAACACAGATACTAGTAGTAGTCAGAACTCTAGCAACAGATGCATCATGCTGAACACTTGTTCAATAATTTTGGATGATTTTCCGTTGTTGATGCAGTAGTAGCAGCAGTTGGAGAAGGTTGTAGTGCAGATGCAATGTTGGTACTGGTAGTGCCAACAATAGCACAAATGCATAACTTATGAGGGTTGCAGTACAAATGCAGTGTTGACATTGGTAGGGTCAATAACAATACATATGCAACATTTGCGCAGTAGTTGGTGGGTAGCGATGTCAGACATTAGTAACACAGAGGGAGATGTTACATAGAAGGGTGATGCTTCAGCAAGTTGCATTACCAGAGCACATTCCTCGCTAAGAGGGAGTGATGATTTATAGTAGCGTCGGATGTGATCTAAGCCTCAAAATTTGCATTGAGGCTAGGACCCATGTATCCCAGAATACCCATAAATTGTTGTGGGAGATTCCATACGGAGACAGTTTTATTAAAATAATTAATTATTTTTAATGGATGCCTAAGTATAAACTTAGGAAATTAAAATAATTAAAGTGTATTAATCAAACTGATGGTAAAACTTCTAGAAGAAGACGAAGATCGAGTCCAAATGATATGAGCCATTGATTAGAATCTAATCTGGGCCATTGATTATGTTGAAAATAACAACAAGAAATGTTAAAAGTAGAATCCAGAAATTCCAATTTAATTTGTCCTTGAATTAAATTGTGAATTAAAATTTTAATTCTATTCTCATAGCAACTTGTAAATAGTTAATTAAGTTTAATTAAATTAATTATCTTAGGAATTTCGAATTGGAAGTCTTTTGGAAGTCAGGTAAGTGTTCTCCCTAAATTCTAAGGGTCCAATATGAGTTTAAATTGAGTTGTAATTAGATAACTTAGTTTACTGAGTTATGGTTAGTTAAATTAGTTCTAACTGTTTTTTGAACTAATAGAGGACTAACAGTCAGTTGGTGCACTGGTGCATCCACAAGTGTTACTCCTGTTAATTGAAGATTCCCTCATGAGAAACTCATGCATGTCAGTTCAGAGAAAGACCTAGTTGAGACTAGAGTGCAGGGACAGTGTACTATCAGTTGTATCATTTATTGAGTTGTAAATATCATGCATGCAATCAGAGAAGGACCTATGTTTGGATTGCACAATTTTGGTAGCATGAATTCCCTTTAAATACGTGCTATTCATCCTAGGAATTGCGTAAGGAAATAGGGGCTTGGAGAGATGAAGAATAGGCTAAGGATTTGGCTTGAGATAGCTTGTGAGATAAGAGTTTATTATACTTGTGCAGGGATTGTTCTTGCGAGAACAAGAATTGTATTCTCATCTTGCATTTCTGATTAACGCAATATAGATAGTAGGGGTTTTGAGCTATGGCTTTCCCTGGATACATATTGTGTTATGTGCCATTGATTATCTTCATCTTGTCGATTACTATTTTCATTGATCTATTGGCTTCCGCTGGTTGAAAGTAGAAGTAGATCCTTGTCCTGTGCTTTAGTAAATTGCATGAGCTTGTGAATGTATAGAAAATTCTACAGATTACTCAACTAGAGGATTATAAGAAGGACTTCGATGGGCATTAGGAAAATACATCGGAGAGAGATCAAGAGATCAAATTTCTCAGAGAGGGGAGCACAACAGTTGCTGGAGATTCGATCAAGGTGATTTCTTGCAGTGAGCAGCAGGGATAGTAGACCAGAGGAAGCTTTCTAGATTCGGGGAGTGCAAGGTAGAGAAGTTAGAGAGTGGTTCAGTGAGGCAGCGCAAAGCTTCAGAGGGAGTTTAAATTTTAGCCAGGAGAGACGAGATTTAGTGCAGGAAGTCGGGGTGTGAGACCAGAAGGCCCGGAGATCAAATTTCCAGTTAGCAGGAGGTCAGCAGAGGGATTGACGTAGAGCCCAACTAGAGTGATGCAGTTCTGCATAGGGTTGATGCAGAAGCTATGTAGAGGCAATGTTGGGCCAGTCAGCAAGCCCCTAATCAGAATCTCCGAGAACAGTGTGAGATTTCTCTCACTAAACTTTTTACCAGTTTCTCTCTGTATTAGATATCTAGTTGGACATCCAACAAATTGTATTAAAAAAACTACTGCTTAATAATACAAACCCTCAGCCGCTACACCGGTTTTCCCAAGTTGGGTTTTCTGGGGACATTGGTCCAAAAATAATGGTGTAATGTGTTGTGTATTTATTTATTGCTCAGTTTCTTGTTTCCTCATTTAATTTAATTAGTGAAGGCTGCAGTGTATTAGTTTCAGTATTTGCTATAGGATGCAACAAATAATTTGTTAATTTATTTAACAAATAAAAGATACTTAATCAGTTGCTATAGTAGAAATTTGGGTCCTCCAAATCTTCACATCTTGTACATGATAAACTTTAGCAAATAGTTCCTTCATATTCAACTTGAGACTGACTCTAGTCAAGGTAGGTGCGCTTTTACTTCAAACTAACTTAAAAAGGATCTCTGACAAATGTATACCATACTATTTAACCATTGGCCCTAATGACACTTTAATGACAAAGTTGCCTACACATTGATTCCCTCATTGCAGGATCTCTATGGATAGTACAAGAACTACATAACCCCTTGTTAGTGGCTCGTAAACAATCATAAATCTTGGAAAATACACATAAGTGAAGGAATTTGATTAAAATTATATATTTACTCACTTTTAAATAAAATACAAATTGAGCACAACTATTCATAATTACACCAAAAAGGATGTGGAAGTGCTTGGTAAAGGGTTAAAAATTACTGGAATAGGAGAACGAAGTAGGGCAATATAGGGATAGCAATATAGCAATTTGTGGTCCTAACATCTCCCCATCCCAATTCATTTATGTGTCCCTACACAAAAAAAACTGTCACTCGCAAAAAACCAAATTGATGGTTCCTCTCTCCTCTGTCATTTCTTTATCTGAATATTAATCTCTAAACTTGAAGATTGAATCTCCTTCAATTTTCTTTTAAGTCTCCTATTGGTGCTTAATCTAACCCCAGTTTAAACTTGGCTCTTTTTATCGATTTTTCCTTGTACTTCCCTTGTCATATGACTCCTTCTCATACTCTTATGATAAAAAACCGCTTCCTTGAATCTTCACATTTGCCTTGTTTTAAATTTAACATTATAATTATCATTAGAATTTGTAAAAAATTACAATATGCCATTTTAATCTTATATTAATAATAACAAAAAAAACCCTTAAATTTTTTATAAACTAAAATTAAATAAAATAATTAATTTAATAATCAAAATACAAAATTATTATTAAAATAATTACAAAAGATTAAAAAAATAAAAATAATAATTAAATTATAAAACAATGAATACAAATTAAATAAAAAAAACATATAAAAAAAATTAATCAAATAATAATTAAAGATGTTAAAAAATAATAATTTAACTTACCATATCTCATTAAATTAAAAAGCCTAACTCTATTACAATCCACATTTCACACTAAATGAATTAACATTATGATTCACATAAACATTCATTCCATGCTTAAAGCGTTAACTCTATGGCTAGAGAACTCATAAGACTACAAGAGGCAACATATGCCTTTTATTAAAAACAAAACATGTGCATGCATCCATAAACTATACAATACATATAAACCATATTATGTATATATAAAATTTTATATAAACCATATTATATATTATTTACATTTAGAAATTCTATATAAATTTGATATGAAAATGGAATTGAAATATATATATATATCTATATATATATATATATATATATATATATATATAAATAAATAAGATTTCATTTCAAACTCACTATTTTATTTTTAATTTTTTGAATGAAGATTGTTCAGGTTAAAATTCGTTATCAATATGGGACAAGCATTGAAAGAAATTTATCAAAGATTTTAATAATTTGAAATTATTTTCATGTTGGATCTTTTTGAAAGTTAATTTACGTATTAAATATATTTTTAACCTAATGTTTTCATATGGTTAGAAAAATTTCACTATATTCTACCAATAAAAATCTAAATTCCTACCCAAACTTTATAAAGTTACGTGAAATGATTTTTTTGTAGAGAATTGTGAGTTTATAAATAAATTTCATTTATCATTTAAGAACTAATTTATGTTTTTTTCTTTTAAATGCAGGAAAACTATTTTAAAGACTTTTCGATGTGAATGATTTGAGCAAATCAACTAAATTAAAAGATATGAAGAGAGTTAACAAAGGAGTTGCGAAACTGATTCTAGAAATTATTTTTATTTTCTTTTAATTATAAGAGTAGTTGTGTTTTTGTTATCAAACATTTATGTATAAAAAACATCATTCTTCATTGTGACGAATTCATAATTGAAGAATATATGAGAGAGGCTTTGGGAGAAAGGACTCACATTTGGGAAAAGTCTGCCTACATTGGATGTACATGCTGGATTCACAAGGAGTTTGTGATGTAAAGTGGTACAATTTTTAATAAATAATTTATTTTCGTTTTCTTTATTTACATTCACCTTCTTTATTTTCTTTATTTTTGAATGTTATGGTCTAATTGGTAACTTATGAATCTGAATTGATCAGTTGTATTTCAATTTATATTTACTTGGTTTGTTTGCTCTATATAATCTACATACTATCATGAGTAACCGGATTGAGAAATTTCTTTAGTATATTGTAGATTAAATATTATAATGCGTGACATTAAATATTTATTGACAATATTTCATAAAGAGATTACATTAAAAAGAACATTCATTTTATTTCTTTTTACGTGTTCTTTTTACCTAGGGTTTACTAGTTAAATGCATAAAATCTATGATCTAACTTGATTAGATAGATAACATTATGCAAACAAATTGATTTTAATCTTTTTTAATGCCTATTGAAGGCATGAAAATACATGATATACATGCCTCATTCACATATTTAACTTAAATATTTTTCAAAGCAGATTCCTTTAATTTATTTGTCTTTGGTTTATTTTATTTTATTTTCTTTATATAATTTTCTAAGGTTTATCTCTATATTTTGATAATTATTAACAAATTAATAATGAGAGTGAACTTTATTAGTCTTTTAAAAACTTTATGGAACTATTTATTTACCAACATATATTGTTGGCAAAATAAATGTGTTAGCTATTTATTTCATGTATTATTTATAAAGTAATAATACTTGATATTAATTACTTTATGTTTACATTTAAATAAATAAAATTATAGAGATATTTTATTTTATTTTATTATATTTTTCTCATATGTGTTTTCTTTAATGTAGTTTGAGTTGTTTATTTTAATTGTACACTTTATTATTTATTCCAACCATGGATATATATTTACACATACTCATTTTCCAAAGTTAAACCTGTAAACCTTATTTTAATTAAAAAACAATTTTTTTTCATTAATCTGATCATATTTATTTGTTTAATTAGTAAATCCATTTAATTATATTAATTTACAACGACTATTTAATTCACACTATTACTAGGAATACCCCCTGTGGTGAGAGGGAGGCCAACCCTTGTCACGTAGAGCGAGATGATCTGAGACCCTTAGTGAATGTATTCTCAGGTTGTCGCCAATTACCAGGGAAATACGAGAACCAAGACCTCATATTCTTAATATTTAAGTATGCACTGTGTATTCTCCACTTCTTGGTCTTCTCCTTCAATTCTTTTAGTTCCGTCAACAATTCCTCATTTCTAGTTTTCAAGGTGGAATTTTAGGATTTCAGAAAAATGGTCAAGGACTTCAATCTACTTAACTTTTTCTTCTAAAGCATTAATTTTTCTCTCGTCTTTGGCTCTTTCTAATAAAAACTTGATTGGCATTGAATCTCCACGATCCTCAGAAAATTCACCCATGTGACTAGCACCAGACTCATCCATAGCAATAGCTACATCCACCATGTTTGAAAATTTCCCTTTCTTAGTTACAAACTCCTTCATGTGGAAAAACCCTTTATCGCTCACTCTACATTTTTCTTCCTTAGCCATGGGGATTTCCCTTGTATGATTTTCACTAAGGGGACATTGTGATTTTGCTGACATATAGAATTCTTCATTCAGGTGTGGTTCCTGCTTTACATTAGGTTCATCATCTGATATAGAGACTTGGGGTGCCATAACTGATGGAGGGGTCTTTACAAAAGAAGGAACACACTATGCTTTTAGCATCCCCCTAGTTATTTTGTGGGTTGGCTATGGTGTTGATACCTTTGGTTTATATAGCTATTACAATACATATCAGGCTATACCAGAGTTGATCCAATACAAAACAAAAGAAATGAAAGATTGTAACAATTTGCCATCGATAGATGTCTCGTGTGGTCACAATATAAACAGAGGGATCATAGATCTAGTACATGAGAAACTTTAGCAAATAGTTCCTTCATATTTGGCTTGGGACTGACTCTAGTCAAGGTAGGTGTGCTTTGACTCCAAACTAACTTAAGAAGGATCTATGACAAATGTATACCATACAATTTAACCATTGGCCCTCATGGCACTTTAATGACCAAAGTAGCCTACATGTTGACTCCCTCAGTGCATGACCTCTTTAGATAGTACAAGGACTACATAATCGCTTGTTAGTGACTCGTAAACCATCATAAATCTTGGAAAATAGACATAAGTGAAGGAATTTGATTAAAATGATATATTTACTTTCACTTTTAAATAAAATACAAACTGAGCACAAATATTCATAATTACACCAAAAAGGATGTGGAAGTGCTTGGTAAAGGGTTAAAAATTGGTGGAATAGGAGAATGAAGTAAGGTAGTATAGGGATAAAAATAGAGCAATTTGTGGTCCCAACGTATCCCCCATCCCAATTCATTTATGTGTCCCTACACAAACAAAACTATCACTCCTTGCAAAAAACCAAAATTTATGGTTCCTCTCTCATATGTCATTTCTTTATCTGAATATTAATCTCTAAACTTGAAGATTGAATCTCCTTGAATTTTCTTTTAAGCTTCCTATTGGTGCTTAATCTAACCCCAATTTGAACTTGGCTCTTTTTATCAGTTTTGCCTTGTACTTCCCTTGTCATATGACTCCTTCTCATACTCTTATGATAAAAAACCGCTTCCTTGAATCTTCACGTTTACATTGCATTAGATTTAACATTATAATTTGTAAAAAATTACTATTTGAATTTTTAATCCTAAATTAATGACAAAAAAACCTTAAATTTTTTATATCTATAAGTTATAACTATCATTATAATAATTATAAAATTTTAATTAAATTAAAATAAAATAAATTAAAATAATTAATTTAATAATCAAAATACGAAATTATTATTAAAATAATTACAAAAGATTAAAGAAATAAAACTAATAATTAAATTATAAAACATTAAATGAATACAAATTAAATACAAAAACACATATAAAAAAATATTAATTAAAAAATAATTAAAGTATAAAAAAAAATTAATTTAACTTACCCTACCTCATTAAGTATTTAAAAGCCTAACTCTATTACAATCCACATTTCACACTAAATGAATTAACATTATTATTCACATAAACATTCACTCCATGCGAAAAGGTTTAACTCTATGGGTGGAGAACTTATAAGATTACAAGCATTTTCTAACCTTTTTTCAAAGGAAAATAAATAGGTCAAGAAATACTCAAAGTATGCTTGAAGTGCTTTCTGCCCACCATTTCCACATATAATCGTTGCTTGATCTGTTGGATGAACTCCTCCCTATTAATGGGCTATTGATAATGTCTAAGTCTATGCCCATCTACCAGGAAAATGGTCCCTTGTTCATCGATGGTTTTGAATTCAACTGCTCCATTCTCGAAATCTCGAACTATCTCGTATGGGCCCAACCAACCTGTGTGAAATTTCCACTCAAAAATTTTGGACATGGAATCATAGAGGAGCACCCAATCACCTAGTTGGAACTACCTACTCTTGATCTATTTATCATTCCATTTACTACGTTCATGCTGGATTAAAATAAGATGTTGGACAACATCTCTTCTCATTTCATTAACCTCACTCAACTCCAAAAGACGTTGTTGCTGTGCTTCAAAGAGGTCTAATCACAATTGGATTGCAAATTTAAATGTTTTGATATGGAGATCTATTGGTAATAGCACTTGTTTTCCATATACAAGCTTGTAAGGTGTGTGCTTGGTACTAATTCTCCAAGTAGTTATGTATGCCCACAAGGCTTCGAGAAGCCTGGTTGCCCAATCCTTTCTATGAATATGCATTGTTTTTGTAAGGATAGATTCTATCACCTTGTTTGTAGACTCCACCTAACCATTGGCCTGCAGATGGTATGGTGAATACTTCCGGTGCCTAATCCTATATTGATCTATAATTTCTTTCACCAGATTAGAGGCAAACTGCAATCCATGGTCAGTAAGAATCTCTGTAGGAAAACAAAATCTAGTAAAAATTTCATCATATAGAAAATTAACAATAGACTTCTCAGTAGCATAAGGAATAGCTTTAACTTCTACCCACTTTGTTACGAACTCAGTGCAAACTAAGATATACCTCCCATTTAATGACATCGACGCAATGGGTTCAATGAAATCAATAACACATTTTTCAAAGGGCTCTATCATTACCTACAGACATAAGGGCATTTCGTTAGCTTGCACAGGTCGACCCATTCACTGACAACTATCGCATTGGCCAATGTATTGTTTGGCATCCTTGAAAAAAGAAGGCCAAAAATATCCTGCACGAAGGACTTTGTATACTGTTCATTTATTTGCGGAATGACTCCTGCAACCTTCATCATGGGCTGCTTTCAAGATATAAAACACATATTCCTCTCGTACACATGTGAATAATCAAATTAGGTCTAGTGTAAAAGAGCTCTCCTTGAATCCAAGAGCATGAAGTATTCTTTCTAACAATTCAATGATTTTCCCTAGAAGATAAGTGAGGTGGTGTCTTCCTTATAACAAGATAATTTGCTATATCTACGAACCATGGTGAGTTAGTCAAAATAACAAATAAATATTCATGGAGAAATGAATTTTCTACAGGAATCACTTGACTTGGGTTATTTAATCTAGAAAGATAGTTAGATGCAACATTAATTTTTCTAGGTCTATAGATGATTCCAATATTAAATTCCTATAATCACAACAACCACCTAGTAACCCTACCAAAAGTCAAAGTTTTATTCATTAGATACTCTATTACAGAGTGATCAATGTGAATGAATACTTCATACCCTATTATGTAGTGTCTGAATTTATTAATATAAAAAACTATAGCTAAAAATTCATTTTCTATTACTGTGTAGTTTAACTCAACATGTGACAAATTTTTATTGGAAAAATATATAACATAAGACGATTGATTTTATTCCTGTCCTAAGGCTGTGCCAATAGTAGAATCTCAGGCATTAGATGAGATGTTGAAATGAAGGGACCAATTAGGCCCCCTTAGGACATGTGCCCTAATCAATTTCTCCTTTAATTCCTCGAAAGTGCACCGACAAGCATCCTTTTAGGAGAAATCAATGTCTTTAGCTAAGAATCGAAAATGAGGAGAATCTATCCTACATAAATGCTCAATGAATCTTCAATAATATCTTGCATGTCCAATAAAAATAGTATTTTCACATTGTTAGATTATATTTGATCTACTGATTTAAATATGCTTGCACAAGATTGATATGTTGGATACTAGTATGGTCTTGTGAAGTGGCTATGTTATGTAGAATGATGGGTTAAATCCAAAAGAAACGACACGCCCAATTGATAGTAACTACTCAAGAGAAATGGAGCATAGTTGCTGTAAATTCCAAGTGAAAAAGAATTATACTTAGGGAAAACCCTTGATTCTCTTCCTCGATGATGTTTATTAGCGATGAAAAGTGTAAAAAATATATAAGCTTGAGAATGCTTGATCAATGGATGATGCCTAAAAATATAATGAGTAAAATTTACTGGCTGCTAAATTAGAACTGTTGTGGATATTTTAATTGGTTTGACTAACAATTGGTGCATGGATAAAATTATGACACATAAAAGGTGCAAGTTGTTTTAAAAATTTGGATATTAAAGACCAATTGTTTGAAGTGGGTTTTGAGGCAATAAAGTACCTTCAATCATACCAAGAACCATGGGGACATTGATAAGAGAGTGCAAGGCTAAATAGGGAGATAAATATATTCCTTGAAAATTCATTAACATAGTATGCATAGTGATCATAACCAAGTAAGTATGGAAATTGGCCATACTAAATAGCTAGTAAGTTGAAGGAATTATCAAGTTTGTATTTCTTTAAATAATTTCAATTGAATGCATGTATTTCATGAATATCCATGACTGATATGGTTAAGGAAAAATGTTGCAACACATAAGATTCGATAAAAACTCTAGGAATATGAGTGAGCTATCTTGGTATACAACAATTGGATAAGTGAGTAATACACTCACAGGTCAAAGCAAATTCATGGTGGATAATGCATCAAAGGAATGCATGTATATGTAGTGTAATGGTGTTCTCCTTTTTAGTGGTATAGAATGCAACTAAATTGATTGAATGAATCACTAGGTGATAGTTTAGAGGACTAGTTTATTGGTTGTTGTAAATGATATATTGAAAATATTTTTATGTATAATAAACTCATATTACATGGCTTATTGAAAATGTTGATTGTAGGTATAATGTCTAGGGTATGGCATGGAATGTCAGACGATGATGAAGGATAATAATATTTCCACTTGTAAGGAGCCAAACATTATTAGAAGAGACTCATGTTTGTGAGACTTGGATTTTGTATGAAGCAACTTTGGAAAGTGATTTTTTTGATTGAAATTTTTATGATTAATCTCACAGGAACTATATGCATGTGATACATGTAAGATGAAAGATCTATTCAAGAAGGATAGAAAAACGTTGTGAATTAGAGAGCTCAAGAACAAGACCACTACAGTGACACTAGAACCCTATGACATGGAAACCACACAAGAGCAATCTAGAGAGATTCCTTAGATATAAGACTCCATAAGTAATGATATGTAATCTATGTTAGGGCAAGCTAAAGGGATGCCTAAACTATTAGAATCTAATGGTATCTTTAATATTCTAATGCAGGAAAACCTCAATCAGGTAGATCACCTAAGGAAGGGGATTTCTTGAACCCAAAATGTTGAGTAACTGTAAGAAAGAGGAGACTTAAATGAATATTCTATGTAAATGCCCATTGGGATCATGAGTATGAATTATTGTGTCTAATGCATGTCATGAGTTGAACTTGTTATACATGGAAGCCTGTTGAAGTGAAGGATAACCATATAGGTAAGTATCAAGTTACCAATTTCAATTATTCCATGTTGCTTGCGGGAATTAAGTTCTGTTATGGAAAAAGTTAATGTGGTTGTAACACGTGTTGTTGGTTTTCCAATGTAGGAATTTAATGGAATGCCATAAGTCTAAAGGTGACTAGAATGTGAAGAAAAATTCCATCGCTAAAGCAGTGGGAAAGGAAAAGAATACAAAGAATGATGCTAATATGCAAGAGTAGTGATGTTGGTGCAACTAAAAAGGAGTAGTCTACATATTGCTGCAGTGAACAAAAGACACCTAGGATGGTATAACACTGCTAAGAATGACAACTGAAATGGTGTGAACACTAAGGAGGGGATTGTAACACCCCAACCTTTAATTCCCCATAGATAACATAATTGTAAATAATTATGCTAATAGTGCTTGTGTGGGAAAGTACATGTAAGTGGGTGACTGGAAACAATTATATTTATATTTTAAGAACAACTGATGAAGAGGTGGAGCCTTGATATAGATCATGAGAAGCAATGAGGAGGAGGAAAGAAATAAGGGTTATTTGGAGAAGTATCCTATTTGACCTTGAATTAATTGTTCTAATTTATGATCTAGTGATTGAGCTACCTAATTTCTATCTATTATGAGAAGAATGGAGGTAGTGGTGTGCACACTACTTTAGGGTATGGGCTATGTACCCATTTTAGAGAAATCGAAATTGACCACCCATCCCAATGGAAGGGATCTGAATTCTCATGAATAGTAGTGCATGATTGAGGGAAGCATTGTGGGGTTGTGAGAGAATAAAAGGGAGTAAAGAAGACATACAAAAAGTTGCAAAATGTGCATATGGAGAATGAGTAGTGGTAAGAACAAAGAAAAGTAATAGAGAGGAGCCTCTTATGTGGATAGAGAACCCTATGTGTGACACAAAAACCTATGCATGAATTTATTTCTTTTGAATTGATGAGTGCAGTTAGTGTTTTAGTATTTAACTTGAGATATAGGGTCAACTAGAATTGTTGAATGAGATTATTTGAATTATGCATGAAATAACTAAAAAGGGAAGCACAAAGGGCACTATTGGATTAATGAATGACATTGTTTGTGTTGTGTAGGCACATTGTGGCCATGTTGTGAATGAGATTATTTAAATTGTGCATAGAAACAATAAAAAGGGAAGCACTAAGGGAATTATTCACTTAGTAAAGGGTTCCCTTTGTGTTGTGCAAGCTCATTATGGCCGCATTGTAGTGTGAACATGCCTTGGCTTAATGAGTTGAAAGGCCTTATACTGATGTCTATGTGGATGAAGGAGAGTTGCCTTCATTGTTCGATCACTTATAATGTGAGAGAGAAATGACCCAAAACATTTTTCTATGCTTTGGAATTAATGAGAGTTTAAGAAAGATGTTGAGTTGGATTTAATGAAGCAGAATGACCTTCATGACTCCAACCTCTAATGATGAGTGAAAACTCCACTCATGGCTTCTTGTTCATGATCAAGGTTGACTAACTACAAGAAAAATTGAAATGAAGTTGAACCTATGGTATGGTGGAACATGACTCACCCTTCATTAGTTGCAAGCAACTAATGATCATGGTCAAATAAGTACTCTTGTGGACTTCAAATCTGATATGTAAATCATGCTTAATGAAATATAAATGATGTGGATCAAATATGCATATTTATGTGTTTATTTGCTGAATGGATATTATGGTCTATGTGTTTCCTATTTATGACATGAAATAATAAAGTTGGGTTGTGATTATTGTGTGCTATTGATATGTTTTCTTGCCATTTTTAATGTGATATTATGATGTACTTTCAAGAGTATAGGACTAGTGGAGTTTAGTTTTGGTTATTATTAAGGTTCATGGTTGTGAAGGGCCTTTATCGAGTAACACGTATGGCTAACAAGGAAAGGGAGTTTAAACCCTCAGCCTCATGGATAGCCATGATGATTGGTTGGTTGTGAAAGACTCTTAGTGAGTATTAATCAGGGAGCGTTATATGCTTTAGATAGGTTAAAAAAGCTTTAAGTCTATTGTGATGATTAGAAGGTCCTTTGATAATATGGACTTAGAAGCAAGAGTAAAAGCCTTGTTCTAGAATGGATGCTTAAAGGAAGGCATCTTCATAGAACATTTCATGCAAAGTGTTATAGATTTCACTGAAGAACTCTTGAGCTAGTTGGGATTAACAGGTTTGAAGGCCTTAGATGGGGGTAAATTGTGATCAATGGCCTCTTTGACTCCTTGAAGAAAATTGGGGTGGGTGGTAATGAGGAGGAGGATCATGGGTGTCTCTGTGGTTAGTGAGGACCTTGGAACTTCAGAATTTTTCTAGGCACAACATTTTCCTTGTTGGAGTCAAAATGTAACCAGCAGAAATTGGCTGGATTTGCCTATCGAAAGTTTGATTGTTGGAGTTTTTGAGAATGAAGGTGTTATCCCTAGCCTCTAGTCATATGGAATGGTAAGGGAGATGTGAACAAGATTTTAGCCAAATGGGGCTTAAGCCCTAGAGGATGAGATATCAAGCTATCAGAGTACTAAGCATTGAGTATAAAGAAATACCTTAAACGATATCCAATGCTAATCCCTGATACGAATTATCTTGGCAATGGTTGCTGACCAACGAGAATATTCCTATAAATAAACCACAATGTATTGACCCTTTGGCTATCATAATGTTACTTATTGGCTTCCTGACAATTGGCGATTTGAGGTTGGAATGTGATTTATACGCCTATCAATATATCAGGGTTGGGCGACACTTCAAACTGCAACCAACATGAACTCCTAATAAAAATAGGTCTTGACAATGTTCATTGTCTAACATATAGTTTCTTATCATTGGGATGACAATGTATTAGTGATCAACATATTGGGTCTAAAGTGTTAGGTATTACATCGAGCAACTACCAATGTAACCTTGATACTGAAAAACCCAGTATGTCACTAGATGGGAAGGTAGGTGATTTAGAATCTTTGATTTACTGGCATTAACAAAGATATTTTAATTATTTTATGTTAGCAAAATTGCATGAAAGAGCATGTAAAAAAAATGTATGCAAACACATAAAGAAGAAGCAACATATAGGATACCATAAATACATTGCTCACAAAAGTTTGATAATGGAGTTCATCTAGTGTAGACTACATCCTCGGGCCTTGCTTCAATAGTGGGGAGGCCGTGTCATTCATCTCAGTAAAAAGAAAGGAACGTACATGGAAATATACTTCATCATACCTCCAATCCTAGGAGTGACTTGAAATTCAACTGTTCAAATGACAACAATCACAACACCAATAGGTCTGTCTCGTCCTCTTGAGACTTTTCACTGAAAACATGACTCACTTTTGAAGGATGCATTGTTGTCTCGAACTTTGTGCCAATAATTGATGAAGAAGGTAAATTTCTTCCATGACCCCTGAAATCTGCTACTCAGATGCAAAAACTGACCACACCATTGCTATCCTTGTAAAATTCTGGTTAAAATTAGTATCAACTCGACCCCATTCTAACACTGTCAATTTCGGCCCCTTGGGGAATCTTCAAGATTCCTCACAAAATAAAAAAAGAGTATTATAGGAAAATTCTTTAAGAATATTCCCTAATATGTGCTATGGGGATATTCTTAAAATCTTCTCGAGATTCATGCCTACATTATCGTGCATGCACCCTCCTCTCTCATGTGTTCTCCATGGTTGCCTTTAAACCATTCGAATGAAATTTTATAACAAAGTGTGTGGTTGGAATAGTCATACTAAGTTACTTGTTGTTAGGGAGGTTTTGGGTTCAAAACAGATGGATCCCAATTTTTCTTAAATATAGTTTTCAAACCATATAATATATGGTAAACATATGTCCACATTGTAACGACTCCCCAAACCATGTGAATAAGTCCAAAATGGAGGTTGCACCAACCCAAGGCCATTTGGGCCTAATTTGAGGTGCCATGTGGCACCATGTGATTGGTCCCTCATTGGTCCATGTCATATGCCACCTTTACCACCTACTTGCAATGTGTCGACTTGTGGTGCTTCCACATCACCTGCTTGTGGGTCCACTTGGTTCGCTGATTGGGATGCCACATCAACACTATGGGTCCCACCAAGCCTACTGAATCGTTGCCATGTGGAAGCCTATGGGAGTGCCACGTGGCACCATGGGTTGACTTTGACTTTGAATTTTCTCTAGTTTGACCAAAATTTTGACTGGCCATAACTTTTGCATACAAACTCGAATTGAGGTGTCATTTGTGCCATTGGAAAGCTTGAAATGAGCTCTTACATATGGTTCTCTATTTTCATTGTGATCCAACAACTTTGATTTTTGGGCCTTAGGGATCCACCTGGATCATTCTTCCCCACTAAAGGACTTTTGGTCTTCCAAAGGTATAAACAATACTACAATCTTGATATTCATAACAAATGTCTCTGACAGACCAGATTTTCTTCTCCTTCAACTTTGTGCTTTAGAGCCACAAGTGATGAAACTAACACCTCTTTCCATATGAAAATTTGTATTTGCCAATACATGTTCAAATATCAAATTCCCAAACAAGAACATAATTGCCAAGAGTATATAACACACTCATGGTTAAGTTTACAACATAAACCATACTCCATGCTATCCAACTAAAATTAAAAGGATGACAATGTTGCATTCATAAGTGATGTTATACCCCTCATCACTTTTACAAACATTTTCACAACATGTGATTTAAAATGGTGGCCATACTCAACTACTTAAAAAAACTACCCATCTCTTACCTAACCAGGATAACGAGCTTTCTTCTTGTAGCTGACTTTTTGGTTGAACTGATTCATTGATTGGTCCCTTCGCATGTGCTTTCATGTGCTCCTGATCCTTCTTTGGGCGTAGCTCTGAATGGAGCTTCCAACATGTGACTCTTTTATGTACACCAATGTTTCAATGGTTGCAATGGTTCTTCTTCCTCTAGACTCTCTTGGCCTTCTTTCTTGAATGTATGTCTCTGGTATGGCTTTGGTGAGGAGAGTTTTCCTTAGCTCTTCCTTTGGAATGCTCATTATCAATGGAAGGTGGTGATGTGCTTTTCAATGTCTCGAACTTGTTGCTTGAAGACTCTCTTGTCTCTTCCTTCCTGACATAACTTAATCATTCATATCGAGGTAATTCCACCACTTGGATAGGATTCAAAATGCCTTGTCCATTGAATTCTAGGCACTTGCGTTCATATCCCATCTTCTTCATTAGCTTCAAACCAATGCCTGTAGTGTGGTTTAAAGCACCAAAATCATCATTGTACTGAGAACATAAACTTGAAGAATCAATGATACTGTTTACCTTAGGTGCCAATTCTAGAGTGGGTGATTATGGCTTCACTAAGACTTCAGTTCTCTTCAACTTTACTAAGGTATCTTCTATGGCTTGTAATTGAATTTGCAATCTCTGCTTTTCCTCTTCTACATTTTGTAGAAATCTCCTTAACATTCTCTGCTTGAATGCTCTGGTGATGATTATTTGAATGATGAGAAGGAGATGAAGAAGAAATTGAACTTCAAGATGGAGATGAAGGCTCTCCTTCATTTAGCGAAGCATTTTCCTTTGCCATCCTGTAGAAAGCTTGACAAAAATATTTTTCATTCTCCATTTTCACGAATCTTCGTGTTGCACATCCAATCTCGGGTTGTCATATCAACAAAAATACCACTCTGATACCAAACTTGATCCAGAATTTGTGATTTACTAGCATTAACCAAAATCTTTTCTTCGATTGATGTTAGCATAATTTTATGAAAGAGAATGTTAAAACCATGTATGCAAACAAAAAATAAGAAGCAACATATAGGGGACCATAAAGGCAATGCACACAAAAGTTTGATAACAGATATTTTCCAATGTGAACTATGTCTTTGGGTCCTGCGTTAATAGTGGGGAGGTTGCTTCATTCAACTCAACAAAAAGAAAGGCAAGTACATGGAAAAATACATCATTATACCTCCAATACTACGAGTGGCTTGAAATTATATTGCTCAAATGACAACAATCATAGAAACAATAGGTTTGTCTTGTCCTCCTAGTCCTTTTGACTGTAAACATGACCCACTTCTGAAAGATGCATTGTTGTCTCGAACTTTGTGCCCATCAATTAATAAAGAAGTCGATTTTCTTCCATGACCCCTAAATATTTTTCTCATATGAAAAAATTGACTGCACCAATGTGAACCTTGTGAAATTTTGGTTAAAATGAGTATAAAATCGAACCCATTTTCACATTTTCAATTTCAGGCCCTCAGGGAATCTTCAAGATTCCTCACAACATCAAAAAATAGTATTCTAGGAATATTATCTAAGAATATTCCATAATATATTCTCTGGGAATATTCATATAATATTATTGAGATTCATGCTTGCATTAGCTTGCATGCGCCCTCCTCTCTCATGCATTCTCCATGGTTCTCTTTGAACCATTCGGATGACATTTTATAACAAAGTGTGAGGGAAAATAAAATGAAGTGTATGGTTAGAAAAATGGTTGAAATATTCATATTCAATTACTTTTTGTTGGGGAGGTTTTGGTTTCAAAAACCACAACCTCCTTGTTTTTCTTTAATATAGTCTTAAAGCCCAATTTTAGTATTAATATAGTTTGTCCACATTGTAATGACTCCCAAAACCATGTGAATAAGATAAACATGGAATTTACAATATCCCAAGGCCACTTGGACCTAATTTTAGGTTCCATGTGGTACCATGCAATTAATCCGTGTGGAAAACCCTCAATGGTCCACATCATATGCCACCTCTGTGACCTACCTGCCATGTGTCGACTTACGGTGTTGCCACATCACCTGCTTGTGGGTCCAATGGTTTGATGATTGGGTTGCCACATCAGCTATGTGGGTCTCACCACACCTTCTGAATTGATTCCACATGGGATCCTATGAGAGTGCCACATCGTACCCTAGATTGACTTTGACTTTAACTTTTGACTAGTTTGATGAAAAATTTGACTTGCCATAACTTTTGCATACAAACTTGGATTGGGGTGCCATTTGCATCGTTGGAAATATTGCAATGATCTCTTCCATATGGTATTATTTTTAATCCAATAAAAATAATTTGATTTTTGGGCCTTAAGGATCCACCTAGATCAACATGGCCAATTGACAGTCTATTATCGGCTTATCGGGCCATTGACTACATGGTGTCGGGAGGTTGGGTATCAGGAGGTTGAGAAACCATGTATCATGGTTTTATCCTGATGTTGATAGAATTCAATAAGGTATATAAACATGGTAGGTCTAGGTGATGTGGCATGCTAACGTGGCTAGATGATGTGTTACGATGATGTGGCATGCTAATGTAGCAATACGTTGTTGCATTGAATTACATGGATCAAAGTGCATAACATTGCTAAGATGTCCATCGATGTGGTACGACTAAGGATGTGATCATATGGTGGTGAGCCATGGACAAGTAATGTAGCATGGCATGGTATGGATATTGATGTGGCACATGGAGAGAAAATTTTCAAACAGGTATAACTTTGTCCTCAAAGTTTGGATCGAGGTGAAATTTATATCGCTAGAAAGATCTTAATGAACATAAGATGATGGTGGTCTCATAAATAAGTTTTAAGATGGTCGAAGGAAGTAGATATCTAGCAACCAAATCTCCATAAATCACCCTTGAAGGTAAGGCTTGGACACCCCACATCCTTAATTCGGCTTTAAGGGACTAGATATGTTACACTTGATTTTATTTTTACATATATATTTTGTTTTGTAAGCTAATCATATAAAGGTAAAAAGCTAAAAGAGTAAAAATCAATAGCTCTATAAATAATTTTTATGATTTAAGAATTATCATTTTCTTTTACAAATAAATATTTATATATTTCATATGAGGAATACATATATTCCATCCATTACATCAAATTTCATCATGTCACTTGCGAGAATTGAAGCTAGGTGGAGAGGATCTGAATCATTCCTTCCAACCACCCACGATAAACCCAATTGACATGATTTAATATTTATTTATTATTTAATAAAAGAAAAAAAATGAAAAAATTAAAGAAACAAAAAAAGTAAAGATAAGCATAAATAAGGTTATTTTTATGTCAATTGTAGATTTATTCATGAAAGATAGATACAAGACCCTAAAAGATAGAAGGAAAAAATGATAAATTGAAAAATAGAATGAATGTGAGGCACAAACAAAATCAACTATTTTACTTTCTTACTTTGTACATACTTTTTAAATATTCGAAATATTCCAAAATCTATAATTAACCTAAATCAACCTAATAAGCTTTAATTTCCATTCTTAGAATGTGATGCTTCCAATGGGGATGCATAATTGTTATCAGGAATATGATGCTTCCATGGGTGCATTCCATGAATATCCATATCTTTCTATGAAATATAATTCATTTTGGCAAATCCTCTCCCTTGTTGCTTCCCTATACTAATATCTTCAACCTCCTTTAGAGATAATTTTCCTATGCGCATATCATAGTTGTAATAGACAAAGGTTTGCAATTAACCATGCTTGTAGTCAAGGATTGGATTGTGACTTCAATGGTAAAGTTGGTTGAACTGGATGGTTTGGTCAAGAGGAAGATTATATCCGCTTTAACCATACCATTTCCATGCATATTAAAAACGAGATGATCGTTTAGTGCTTGTAACTTGTAATTTTATACATAACCTCAATGCACTCGTTAAGCATTTAATCCTTTCAGTGGATGGAACATGCTCCAAAAATTTGATAACTTCTTTTGTTTTCTTCACCAAGGACATAATAATGTAGATTTGATCACCTTCAATACCTTAAGCATACACAAACATATTGTGATTCATGCCTTGGAGTAGGTTCCCCACAACAACAACAAACAATATCAGGCCTTGGAGTAGGTTCCAGGTCAACTTGTCAAACTCAATGGCATTTGCAGTAGTAGGAGCATAAATAATTTAGCAGACATCTTATGTCCTTATGTGCAGTGACTAGAGGAATGAGCAGTAACTGCCATATGACCAATAGATTCCAGTACACTAGCTTAGGATAACTCTAAGTTCTCTTCTAGTCAAATTAGGTTTAAGCTAAATCGTTGCAATGAACATTTTTTTTGTTATGAAATCAACATTGTTTTGGTTTCCCATGAATTTGAGGTCCAACTTGAATCTTTGACTTGATTAACGGATTGGAGTTGAGGGAATATTTATGTGGGTTACATATTTTGTGCATCTAATAGCTATTGAGAAACTTTGGCTGTGAGGCTACTTGATTAAAGAATTGGGGCTTAGTTGGGGCATGCATCCTTATGTTGATTGCAAATTCAGTGTATTCAAAGGGCACAAAGAATAGTTAACTATTGACTTTTCTCCATGAGAGTTAGATGGTTGAAATCTACAATCTGGCATATAAAGAATCATTGTTATAGATATGTGGATAAATTCACTATAATCATGTCATAGGGGTTGAACTTATGATGAATGAATATCCACATTAGGTAAAGGAGGTAAAATATATTTGTTTTTTTACTTGAGACAGTAATGAATAAAAAGGGTTAAAGGTTAAATAGTTAGGGAACTTAGTATACAAGCATGATAAGGGTGAAAAGTGTTCAAAAAGTGTAGGTAAAATAATGTGCCAAGGTACAAGGAAGATGAAATTTGGGGAGTCTAAGAGTAAAAATTGCCACATCATGTGATTGTGTCAATAAATCAACATCAACTTCACAATGCACCCTTATCCACTTTCTTTCCTTGAACCGATCTTAATTTGTTACCCTATTCCCTATACATCATGAACATTAAAACAACGTACTATGATATTCCCATGGTTAGAAAGTTAATTGCAAATACTTCATTAAATTCAAAGGCTTCAAAAATGGTGGAAACTCAAGATAATGCCAAGCTAGCTAAAAGAGCTAAGTGTATAGGAGAGGACAATGATAATTGGAACAACCTTCTAATTAGGGATTCTTATTTATCAGGTAATTTTAAAAAAATAATAAGATAACCTTGCAATATTTTACTAACTTGTATCCATTGAATAAAATGATAGTCAACAAGCAACAAATCTTATTTCCTTCTTCATGTTGCACTTTGCACTCGATTCGTAAATATTGTGACATAACTGAATCTATAAAGAATCGGGGTGTTGTAATGTAAGCATAAGCCACTTGATTCACATGCGTGTTGTTTCCCTTCTCTTAATGATCCATTAATGTTTCATAAATTCATGAAGGAACAATTTCATGAAATTCATGCCATATGATATGACAATTTCTTGCATTCTCAAGCAAAACCCTCTATCTCAATGTATGATGAAAGTATAAAGAAGAGATGTGGGGTAAAGTGGGCACCCTTTGCACTACAAGAAGTGGGGATGGAAAGGGGAACATGAAGTGTGGAGAAAGTAATATGGGAAGGAGGTAGGAGCAGAGAATGCGTGGTGATTTTTTCCATTTGATCCTTTACATTACTTATAAAGTGGAATGCACACATAGGAATAATGTAACAAGACTTTGATCCTTTTGCTTTCTCTGTTACAAACAATGCATATTGTAGCAAATGAATATGCAAAAGTGAGTAAGAAGATGCAAAAGTGGACTTCTTTTCAATATATTCTTCCTAGTCTCTCATTCTTAGTAAGAATTTATCATTGTTTGTCTCATAGACAAATGAATTTGAATGGATTGGGCTAACACTTTCTCATTGGAGAATATTTCAAAGGCAGAAGAGGGAAATTACAAATGATTCAAAAGGAGAATGAAAATGATTTGGTGGCTTCTCGAGGGAAAGCAAGGAAAACACATAAACACGAAGTAAATAACTCTATAGAGATATCAAGGGTATGATAGATGGAAAAGGATACAAGTCATAATGCATGGTTGTGCATGTCATTATTGATACCAAATATGCCTAAGGATACTTTATCCATGGATTTTACGATAGAACCAACTAGACTACACTACAATGAGGGTTTGATGCTTTGTTGATTATGATCAACCAGTTTTTGATGGAAACTTTCATTCATTGTAATAATGTCATTCATTGAATATATTGCAAACATATTTTCTTTAATGAAACGATATATTTTCATGGGTTTTCTAAGGCCATTACATTAGACTGACATATGAAGGCTTTTAGTAATTTTTTGATACCTTTGTGAAATAATATAAGGAGAAATATGCAATTTGGGTCAATATATCACCAACAAATATATCATTAGACAAGATTTATAAATTGAAGTTTTGGAAACCTATTGAGATACTTATCCACAAATAAACTTAACATTGGGTTTCCATTTTGGGCCATGTAGCACTTACATTTAATAATTTTATAAACACATCGATTAAAAGATTATTCTTCTAGAGTATGTATGGGCATACATTGTGAGGAATTATGGATTTGGTTGATTTCCCTAGGGATATGTAGAGTAGTGATGTTAGTCAAGCATTTATTAACTAAATGAAATAGGTGTATGCATAAACATTTTTTTCCCCTAAAGTTGAGAAGATAAAAATATAAGGAATGCAAAAATGTAGATAAGAATTATAATAATTTTGATGTTGTCAATGAGGTTATCATACCTATAGGTAAGGAACACTAACCTAGAGGTGCATATAATAAGTTAAATGGATAGAATACAGGCCCTTGTCAAATAACAATTGAGTTTGGTAAGAATGCATATTAGGTGGAGTTTCATTAGGAGTTTGATAATTCACCAATATACAATATGTTCAATCTATGGGTGCAACACAATAGAAGGTACCGATGTAGTAAAGAAAAAGATAGAAGTTCATTGGCACAACCAAATACCAAAGAAGAAGGAAGAAGAAATCGATGAAGTGTTGAATGAGACAGTTTCAAATATGATGCACAATATACAAATAGTACTTAGTGAAGTGGAAAGGAAGATTCATAAAGTAGAGTAGTTGAAATTTTGAAAATGGTACTAGTTAGTAAAGTGGATAGGAAGACACGTAAAAAAAAAGTACTTGAATGTTTGAAAATCAGTATTAGAGACTTTGCAAGGGAAAAACAAACATAGATGAAGTATAATGCATTGGAGTTGGTTTAAAGATATGCAAGTTCTTATTTGAAAGGGGAATTTGATGCAGAGATTTCACAAACATAATAGAAATTATGTTTTCAACCAAGTGTAAGGGAAAACAACAATACATAGACAAAAAGAAAATAAGCCATGCATAATTGAAAGTGTTTTACAAGCTCCATTTAATGGAAGTAAGTAGTAGACAATGACACACAAGATAAGAAATTGGTCATAGGGCTATTTATATTCACAAAGATAGATGTGTAGAAGATGGTGTGGCATAGGTATGCCTAGAATGAAGTTGAAGAGACATTTAGAAAGGGATGCATACAAAGGTTAATGGCTAATTACAAAATTGTTAGAGAAAAAGCCATTACAATAGAACCATGAACATAAAAGACTATATGTTAGTGTCGATGGAGTGCATAGATAAGATGATTAAGTAGGATATCAAGTTGGTTTGTAATGGAAGGTTGGCCATTGAGAGAAGGTCACTAAAAACAAGTGATATTCTAGTGAGTTGAGGAGGACATAAAAATGAAGCTAAGCACACGGGAGAGGTTGTATAATTGGAAGAGGATGATTGGTTTGGAGGAATAAATAGAGAATAATGTTGTAGAAAAGAGGAACACGAATGCTAAAGGTGTGAGAAGTGCTAAGGTAACAAATTTAATATGGTAAAAAAGTAATTTAATCATAATGTGAATGAGTAGATTTATTTCCTATAATATACTTTTTCCATGAATATATAAATGCATGTGATCTTTTCTACCTTACACATCAATGATTTGAACATTTATTTGAGAATTCCATTGCATAATGAATTGGTTAAAGAGTGCTCATGTTTGACACATTCATGGCTAATTAGAAGAGGCACATTGTGCATACATTGCATGAAGTCATGTAGGTGCATAAACAACTAACTTCGTATCATGTGATGTTTTTAGGGAGATATAAGTCCTTGAAAAAACGACAACCTTACTTAAATATATAATGCAAAAATTAAGCTTAACACTAATATTGAGTCAAAATTAACTAAGGACCACAAAATAAGTCACAAATTATGGAAATTGAATTTAATGCACCCCAATCAAGGATACATTAAATACCATAAGGAGTTAATAGGTGTCTTTAAAGGCTAAAGAGGACCCTATACAAGGTAAAATAATATAAAGATGACTCCAAAAATTCAATATAATCTCCCTTGTAAATGCCTTAGAATTTTGTGCAAATTTATTAGATACACATATATGTAACATCATCCTCAGATTCAAATGTGATAACTTAGAAATTTTATGTTTTGTTGTATTATTATCCTTTAGACATAAACAATTCATACATGGTAACACTGTAAAGTGTTTATCAAATATACATGTAAATTTGTGTAATAATTGTAAAGTATTCGGTTGAAAAGTGAGGGGAGTAAGGGAGTAGGCCATACCTAAACTCACTAATGTTGCAATCTCTTCACTCGAAATGCAGCAAATAAATAGTAATGACAATGGTCCCATATATTTATGTTTTTTTCTTCATATATAAAAAAAGAATAAAAAATACTTGAGTCATATATATATATATATATTAAAAAAAATAAAAATAATACTTATATTTAAATTTTAAATACGATATTGACTTCAATTATCACTATCACACCATGAAAACAATGGATTTTTTTTCTAAAAACAATGGATTAAGTAAATATTTTACAGGAAAATTCAGATAATCCAAATGTGAGGAAAGGAGGCACGACAAAGACTCAATATAATCACAAAAAATGGCTTAATAAGGATCAAGTTGATCGCAACTTCTAGATTCTTGACAACTACAAGTATCAAAAGAATAATTATAAAGTTGAACTAAGTCATGATTTTCAATTTGAATAGTGAATCAATAAAAGGGATGATCTTTCGACTTGGAATTGGAATTATCTTTATATAGATATATATTTATATTAAATCAAAATGTTTTGAATGAATAATAGTTATTATATTTTTTAATGGTTAAAATTTAAAAATGTTTTTATTTAATAATATTATATTAAATCAAAATATTTTTTAAAGGTTAAAATTTAAAAATATTTTAATTTAAAAATAAACTAAAGAGTAATTATTTTTTAAGCGTAACACTTTATTTTTTTTTGCCAATTGAGTTGACATCATATTAAATTCAAAATATAAATTGTTATATTAAATAAAATGATAATTTTTTTAATGGTAAAATAGTTTAATTATTAAAATCAGTGAATATATATATATATATATATATATATATATATATTCTATCTTTTTATATTTAAATTTATTTTTTATTATATATATAAACCTACTAATTTCCATCATTAAATTAAAACAAATGTATTTTTCTATTATTTTTTAACTATCAATGTCAACCCATATGTACATCTTCATTCTTATCTATCATGTTATTAGAAAAAAATTCCAAACAATGTGATTTTTATTTCTCAACCAACATGTTCTACATCCTCATTAGTATCTATGATGTTATATGAAAAAAAATCCAAACAATGTGATTTTTACTTTTAATATATTTATTTTAAAATATCAACTTTTTCCAATATAATTTAAAATGATAACGTGAAAGATAATTAAAAAATAATTTAAAATAATAATGTTAAAGATAATTAAAAAATATTTTCAATTACATTTGATAAGGAATATTTTTTTGATATTATTAAAAAATTAAAATAATTCAAAATTTTATTTTTAATAATATTTAACTATAATTTTTATAGGGGTAATTAAATTGGGCTATAAAGTATTGTGTAAATCTAGAGATTCAAAGTTTAAATCTTTAATGGGCTAGTTAACAAAAAAAAATATTTTTTATAATTTTGAAAAGAAAAATCCAGTTCAATTGATGATAGCTAAGCCGCTTTTACGCAGCAAAGCTGTATTCTTTACATAATTTACGTGGACCTGTGGGTTATGGGACCACGTATATATCGGAAGTCTTCAAATCAGCGGACTTCAACAAAACCCGACCAATCACCGTCGGTCCTTCGTTGAACATTTATGGCGAGAACCCAAAAGGAAACAAACCCTGATTCATAACTTATCGGGTCTGCTCAGGTCCGTTAACTGCGCACTTGTTCATGCACGATTACTGTTTGATCAATCACCCAACGAACGGTCTGGATGGCCGGAACTCAACGAGGTTTTAACCCCGTCGTATAAAATCTTATTGCGTTCGATTTTGGAATTAAGTCCCATGCATTTTCCGACGCGATTACCGTCAGATTTGACTCCTTCAAGCAGTCAGTCACGATTAACTGAGCTATTAACTCAGTTTTATAAATTCTCACGTCCGTTTTTAGAATTAAACTTTAGCGCTTGTTACCATGCGATGACCGTTAGATCTGTTGGATCTGCTGGGTCTGTCCGATCGGACGGCTATGATGGTTCCTCCAGGTTCTCATGATTTTTTTTAGGGTTCTCTCATTCTGCCAATATTATCCATCGATCTAGATGATCCTGATTTCCTTCCGGGTTTCTTCACGAATTTATCAATCAACTCGATCTTATAATGTTTCAGGTTCGTTTCTTATGTTAAGGTGCGTGCGCATTCACCAATGAACACTGTCGATCTTCAAACAAAGACTCCACTAAAGGTTTAATTTCACACACAATTTCCTGAATTTAACAGAGATTCAGCCTACGATTAAAGAATCAAATCACATAATAAAAACCACACAGAAACCACTTTTAAACCCAAAAATCCTTTCTTCATTCATAACAGTATTTACATATATGTTCAGAACATCTCGTGCTCTGATCTATTCACTCCACTACTTAGCTCTCTCTAACTCTCTAACATTGTAACCTCTGTCTTTCACACTCTCCTCACAAGCTTACATTTATAGCATAATTACATAATTATGGATTATACTAAATCCATGATATTTTCCATAATTCACTCAACTAATTCCTATTCGAGGATCTCGTAATCCCTAAATCAATTATCCCTAATATTCTCACATAGTTGAGAATATTTCACAACTGAAAACCTCACACATAGATTTCTCACTCAATCTATACAAGATTCCTAAAAATAATTAAAAACATCACCCCTTAAATCAACCAAATGAACAATAATATTCTGAGTAGGATGTTCCTGCATCAGAATCCCAATGTAGAAAAATAATCATAGACTCCTGTCTATGAGGTCTGTCACGTTTATGTAGTAATGTGATAGCTACAAGTCCGAATGACTTGCTACCTCTAGGATTCCAAACTCTGTTTTGCTAATGGTCCTTCAAAGTATCAACTCCATTTTGTAATTTTGTACATAATTCCGGAAATAGTATTTTCAGAACACTATTGGATGTAACTCTCGATTTTCCATACCACACCATCTTTATTTCTGGAAATACATACTTGTGAACTGCATGTGGAAACTTGAATATCCATTTTCCTGGTTTCCAAATTTTGAACAAGTCTCGAACTGGTTCACCGTATGCACCTATAGCTTTGCTAGGTAACTCTGTCATGCTGAAATGAGTAAGAAATAAATCTGAAAGTTCACCATCATCATTACTCGAACTATCAACCAAATTCTGTATATCTGTGAAGCAATTTCCTCCCCATATGCTCTAGGAGTAATTTCTCTTTGTCAATCACATCAACACAGTTGATGTTCTCTATGATGTCCTTTCCTCCTTTTGCTACAGTTTATCTGGTCTCAACTTCTTTGGCTTCTGTCTCTTTAGCTACTATTTCCTTCTCTAATTGAGCTGCAAACTCAACTTCATGGAATGAAAAACAATCATCCCAATTTCCTTCAGGTTCACAAAAGACTTCTTGATCATAACAATGGTCATTAACTGTCTCTATAGCAACAAATTCCTTATTTAGTACCATACCTGCATTCACAGACAAACTATCAGTTTTTAAAATATTAGACCTTTCGGTCCCAGGATTAAAACCTAGCTCTGATACCAAAAATGATGACAACGAAGCCACTTTTACACAACAAAGCTATATCTTTACATAATTCGTGTCGACCTATGGGTTATGGGCCCACGTATATATTGGAAGCCTTCAAATCAGCGGACTTCAACAAAACCCGACCAATCACTATCGGTCCTTCATTGAATGTTTATGGCCGGGACCCAAAAGGAAATAAACCCCGGTTCATAACTTATTGGGTCCACTCAGGTCCATTAACCTGCGCACCTGTTCACGCGTGATTACCGTTCGATCAATCACCCAACGAACGGTCTGGATGGCCAGAACTCAACGAGGTTTTAACCCTATTGTATAAAACCTTATCGCATCCGATTTTGGAATTAAGTCTCGTGCATTTTCCGATGCGATTACCATCGCATCTGACTCCTTCAAGTGGACGATCACGATTAACTGATCTATAACTCAGTTTTAAAATTTCTCGTGTCCATTTTTAGAATTAAACTTCAGCGCTTGTTACCACGCGTTGACCGTTAGATTTGTTGGATCTGCTGGGTCTGTCCGATCAGATGGCTATGATGGTTCTTCTAGGTTCTCATGATTTTTGTCAAGGTTCTCTCATTCCACCAATATTATTCGTCAATCTAGACGATCTTGATCTTCTTCCGTGTTTCTTCATGAATTTATCAATCAACTCAATCTTATAATGTTTTGGGTCTGTTTCTTGTGTTAAGGTGTGTGCACATTCACCAGCAAACACCGTCGATCTTCAAACAAAGACTCCACTAAAGGTTTAATTTCACACACAATTTCCTAGATTTAATAGAGATTCAGCCTACGATTAAAGAATCAAATCACATAATAAAAACCATGCAGAAACCACTTTTAAACCTAAAACTCCTTTCTTCATTCATAACAATATTTACATATATGTTCAGAACATCTCGTGCTTTGATCTATTCACTCCACTACTTAGCTCTCTCTAACTCTCTAACACTGTAACCTCTGTCTTTCACACTCTCCTCGCAGGCTTACATTTATAGCATAATTACATAATTATGGATTATACTAAATCCATGATATTTTCCATAATTCACTCAACTAATTCCTATTCGAGGATCTCGTAATCCCTAAGATCTCTACGAGATTACCCATATCAATTATCCTTGATATTCTCACATAGTTGAGAATATTTCACAACTGAAAACCTCACACATAGATTTCTCACTCAATCTATACAAGATTCCTAAAATAAATAAAAACATCACCCCCTAAATCAACCAAATGAACAATAATATTTTGAGTAGGATGCTCCTACATCACCAATTATTATTATTTATATTAAATATAATAATATTTTTTTTAGAGGGTGCTAAATCTATTTATGTAATAAAAAACACAATTAAAATAAACGAAGAGAACAATCTTGCCCATAGTTGTATAACTATATTTATGGTAAAAAATCTAAAAAGATAGAATAGTTATATAACTCCTAATTATTTTAATCGTATTGAAATGCTATTAATGAAAAGGATTAGTTTAAGTCAAAGGATCTTAGCTTGAGTATTTTGGCAAACAATTTGTTTCCCTAGTTGTATGGGTTCAAATCTCCAATAACATGTTGTAATTGATCGATTGTGGAATTTATGAAATAATTAGCTTATGTTAGACATACGAATTCCATAGAGATCAAGATACATTTGTCGCAACTCTGTTTTCTGAAGTGACTTTCCATTAGAGATGTGTGAGAAATTTAGCCCTTTCAAAAAAATCAAATATGATACAATAATGTAACAACATTATTATATGTTCATAAATGTTTAATCCATATGTTATAAGAATATAAAAATATTATATATTCATCGGTGTTAATAATATAAAATTATTATATATTCATAAGTCTTTAGTCCCTTTGAGAGTAAGGGTGAGAACTAAGTTCTCTTTCCACACATATATTTGCATTCTACATGTATATCTTCCATATTAAGATCTTATAATTGTTCATTTCCACTTAATATAATAAAACATATTATTATAATACCTTATGCAATTTTTACATTAGTATATCTCCTCTAACTATATGAGTAGGATTCCTATCTAAGTTGTTGGTGAAAGGTTCTTTACAATATTCTACAATATCTAATGCACTAGTTGTATAATAAACAACAAAATCATATGCATGATCCTACTAATTGAGTAACTTACTTTGAATTCCTAAATTAACATGTAAAATGTCAAGATACACATTAAACAAGGTAAAAATATATATGTTTAAGAAAGAATGACATTGTAGATGATTTCACAAAGTACTTATTGCAAGGGCCCATCACTTACCCTGAGGGCATCTTGGTTGTTAAGAGTTTATCACTATTAAATTTTGACTTATACCAATCTTGGAGAATAATAGAGTCAAAATGGAACCTTAAATTCACATAAACTTCTATGCTATAATACTTAGAGAAATAAAACAAAAGTAACTACTCATGCATGAAGGCTAAGAGCTAAAATCATAAACTAGAAACTTAGAGGAACTAGCTTATTGAGTCATAGCCAAGAGATTAATTAATATTGCTAGGGCTTGAAAACTGCTATGCTTTTTTGCTAACCATGAACAAAGAGTAAGAAGGATCTTACCATAATTTTCAAATCTATCTTTGACAAACTCATAGCTCAAGATGTTCACCCTCTTGACTTGAGGTTGCATGTGCTACAAAGGACTGTGTATGCCAATATATTATAATATTACGAAAAACTGTGTCACAAGTGGGATGGCACAAATTTCCAAGGATAACTTAGAGAACACATTTCTATGTCTAATGCAAATTTTATTATGGCATTTTTCTATCTCATTATAATTGAGCTCTCGATATACTTGATAATTAATTTTGAGTGAGTGATTGTAAAAATATCCCCCCTCCTTTCTAATTTGTTGTAAAATTATCCATAGATTGAACTTCAATGGAGGTTGATTCTACTTTGTATAGAAAACTTATTTAAACATTTCTTTATTTGAATTATTTTAGGCAAAATATATGCTTTGTAATTGGTTTGGTTGGTAGATATATGCTATATCAAATGAAATCCATTGCAAGGCATCTAATAAAATCTTGAGATATATTAAAGGCATAATTAATTATGGGACTCATTATGGATATAGTGCATTTTTTTTACTTCTGAGTTATATACTTTCAAATTGGGTTTATGATCTTTATTATTTGAAGTCTATAGTAGGTTATATGTTTTATTTTTGTATAGGTCAAGTTTATTGTAAAGAAGTTGAATGTTATTTCTTTAATTTTCTATGAGGTTAAATATAGTAGAAAAAGAAGTTAGGACTCATTATGCACAGAGTGGAAATTTTTTACTTCTAGTTATATATTTTCAAATTGGGTTTGTGATCTTTATTATGTGAAGTCTATAGTAGGCTATATGTTTTATTTTGGTATAAGTCTAGTCTATTGTTCAAGTAAGAAGTTGAATGCTATTTATTTAATTTTTTATGAGGTTAAATGGAGTAGAAATATAAGTTAGGAAGGAAGCAACACAAATTTAGAATTTTTTTTTGTATGATTTTGAACTTAGAAGAAAGATACAAAACTTAAATATGAAACACGTGGCGTACATATTCACCATATGTTTGACCAAGGAAAAGTTCCTAAAGTTTAGAGCTGTGTTTGGAATAGTGCTTAACATTGGCACTAAAGGAAAATGTAATGTAATGGTGTTGATTTTCTCATATACTTCTTGATTTTTCTTGATACATTTTATATTGTAATCTAGTCAATATCGTGGAAGGTCGTGAAGATTTGTGTTATTTCCTAATTGTAACTTATGTGATGTAAGTTTGGATGTAAGAATTAATGATAACTTTGAAGATTTTATTTTGTGTAACTATTACCCCATAGTGGTCATCTTAGCTGGTCTTTATAAGAGTATTTTAGGAAGTTAGTTATGTTTTTGTTTTTGTTTTGTTTTTTTGTTTTATTTTTTTAGTAAAGTTCCTAGCTATATTAAACTGTAGAAGCTAAACATACAAAACTGTACAATCATAACAACCAGGGATGCCCTGTGGGAAACCATCATTGGTTGTAGCAAAACCTCGGCTGAGGCTATTATTCCACAAAACCCAAGTTTCAAAGTTCATGTTGTACTTTAGATATACTATGGATAAAGTAAATAAAGTCTGACTATTGAAATTCATAACTAAGAGGACCCAAAATATTACAAAAATACATAAGCAACTGATTGATAACATTGATTCACTGACGCTCAGACTAACTAAGATTTCCCTGAAGTGGGGCAAGGATGTCCTCCTCAAGGTTAGAGCTTTCCTATAGCTCTTGGGCTAGTGCCTGAAGACTTGACTGGTACATTTTTTTTTTTTTTACAATTGAAAACATTTCTTCAAGCCCATCCAATCTTTCTGACAATTCATCCTTTGCTTCCTTCATACCCTGCAAAACAGTCTATTCCAATATGAAAAATGACAATTGCAAAGATACTTGAGAATATTCCTTCTAGGTGATTGAGTCAACTATTGCTTGATTGAATAAGGTTTCCCATGTTTCCATTATCTGGGAAGAGCTTGCTAAACATTGTGGGAACTCAGGAATAAGACCTCGCTCGAAATTCATGTTTTGTTGAAGAAGACCCCTCCACAAGTCTCCTCTACTTGATGTTCCTCTTCGAACCATGGTTTTCATTCTTTCCCAATTCATTTCTATAAGTGTTAGTGATGTGGATTCCCCTTTGATGTTGTCACCTCCTTTCTCTCCTTCATGTGGAAATGAACCTACAAACATCACTTTTCCTCGTCTGAAAATCACAGTGTAAGCATGTGTAATGGGGAGGACTCTAGGAGGGGGTCCTCCTTATTTAACTTCACCAGAATGGGACACATGTAAATAAATGAATCCATAAGACCAACTAAAGAACCAAGAACCCAAATCAATTACTAGAATAAAAATCATCATGTTGGGGGGCGCTATGAGTAGATGCTTGTTGTAGCTCGAAATCCTAAAGACTAACAAAGCATTCATTCTATTACATGTCAGTGGGTACTCCCTTGTCCTAGGCACAAGATAATACCTTGCTATTTTAGACTGAGAATAAAACATAGTAATTTCCATGGAGAATTCAATGAGTGGGTCGTCCATTGGCATGAATGCAGTTGCATGCCCAAACTTTCATTGTCATAAAATCTCTGCCATTTTGCTTACCAGTGTGCCATGACGTTGAAGCACCACCTTCCCCTCATAAGTGTCTACTTGTATTTGCTTGTTAGACACATGCATTCAGGTAAGAAGTTAGTTATGTTAATTATAATACTTTATCAATATTTTAGTTTATCCACTAGGTTTAATAATATTTTAGTAGATGCATAGTGTATATAAATACAAGGCTTTTATTTCTCATTTGTACATGGGAACACATAAATCTATGAAAATATAGAGATCTATGATGATAGATATGCATGCGAGTGCTTGTATATCATCATATATTATGAAATTAAACAAAATGTTATGATGTCTGGGTTTTATTTTAAAGATAAATAATAAAATTTGAGTATAGGATACACTATTAACTCTCTAGTGTAAATTTCGTTTTTATTTTCTTTTCTTGAATATGCTTTTCTAAATTATTATGTACACTATTGGGGTGAGGCTCTTATATAGTATTTTGTGCATAATTTTCACATATATATTATTATTCCGACTTACTTTTGATGTGTTGGATTTTTTTTTTTTGCAAGTTGAATGTTTTAGACCTTGCAATGGATAGTTTTCTTGATCATTTTTAAATATTTGATTTATATTATAATGTAAATTGTGTGGATTCAAATCTAAAGGGGATTCTATGGAATCCTTTTGTTTTTCAAAGTAAAAGGTTAACTAACCAATGGTTTTATAACACGTAGATTCAAATCGAAATATGAGTTTATGGGTTTTTTTTAATCTTTTCAAAGGAAAAGGCTAACTAACTAATGGTTTGATAAAGTCCCTTTTAGTATATATGAATTTGTTTCAAAGTCTATTTGTGGCCATCTATCACATATAAAAAATATCTAATCTTTGCATGATGAAAATCTTCTAATAATTTTTCTATTAGTTAGGTAAAATCTATAGTTTTAGTTGAATATATATCAATGATTTCTAAGAGGTAAACGTCATTAGGGCTTGAATCTTTTGCCAATGTGAACTTTCCTTTTTCATGGAATATTAGGATATTATTAAGGTCTTCTTATAACACACAAGGGTGGGTGCTATGCTTTTTTTTTTATTGATAACAATTTTGAATAAGTAATTTAACAATGCTAAGTTTAGTCCATAAATATTAGTTACCTAAGAGTCTAAAATTCCATTCTTGATGGACAATTCATTTTTTTTAAAGAAATAGGTAGCATTTTCATTATATAAATTGGAAAAGGGCCAGGTCCCGTAAAGGATTCAAGATTGTGCTCTCTGCGATTTTAATTGATTTACATTGGAATGGAACCTTCTTATTTACATAGAGTCTTTGAACATAACTATAACTGCAAACTCTCCAAAAAACACCATTATATTCTATACATCGACATAACATATATATAATATTAAAACAAAAATCTTTCAGCCGCTACTGAGATCGATTTCTTCTCTCGAAGGTTCATCCACTGTAGTTGTCAATTCCTCTGCGACATCCTCTCCAACATCCAGGATCCGCTCAGCAACAACAACCTCAACACCAGTAACATTAGAGACCGTGGCTTCCCCAACCTTGAATACTTCCTTTAAAACCTTGACAGTAGCAGTTTCCACTTTTATTTCGATGTTTTCCACTTTTGCTGTACGCTCAACACATCGATACACATGCCTTCCATTGTCTTCTGCAATAATTCCATATCTTTACCCAATCCAGATAATTGAGCATAGATAACTACCATATTTTGGTTAATTTCCTTAACAATTTCCTTTATAACTTGTTTACATGAATTATCTACCAAATTCTCGATGCTTCCACCACTTCCATGACCAGACCCCGAGCTTCTGAACCCTGAGCCTCCACCACTGCCGTTACTAGCAGAGGCCATCTTCGTAGCAATTTGGCTATGGACAATAACTATCCTTTGATTAACTGGCCGCAACTAGCTACAATATATAATAGCCTGTTCAACCCCAACATTCCTCCCGGTCTTATCCTTCATAAATGCTAGAGAATTCAGAGTCTTGTCAAGGAAAATTCCCTCCATTTCCTCCACTACTAGAAATAAATAAGAACAATTTGCAATGGCACCAACTTCCCCAGTAGGTATAGATATATTGCATCTCCTGGTGAGTAACCAAGACCTTTACACTCACCTATCCTCGTACATGATCTACATTCCAATGCTACCACACCTGTGCCTTAACTCGATACCTACCATCCCAGCTTCCAAAGCACTGTAGAGGAACATCGGGGAGCTAACCATCCTAACTGCCAAATTAATTATCTGATGACCCGTACCCCCGTAGTACATCGTTGGCCTAGTGCTACAGATCAAGGGATATGACATGAGATTATGTCTTGATTGATACATAAACTACCTTGTTCCAACACCACCCCCACGTTGGCCTGACCATCCGCCAAGTGGTTATTGGCCTGCAACACATGGAACAAATTTACCTTTTCAATTTTTTTTAACAAATAAATAATCCTGACCATGATTGAGGAGGTTTCATCATCGAGAAGATTGACGTTCTCGAGGAGCTTCATACATTTTTGTATAATCATCATGGAGTCGCCAACTATAGACAATATTTTGATACCATTAGCCAAACTGATATTCAAATCCTGCCAAAGAGAAAGGGCTTTTGCTTGATTATTTGTCACGATGCCAAGTCCCCATGCATACTTTATTTCTGTTTTTTCTTCGAGGTTAACAATTACCCCTCCCGCTCCAACCTCCCCGAATTGATGAACAAGTTCATTGCCTATATAAAATCTAACTACTATTTATTACTTTGACCAAGCTTTAATAGATCCCACCACATAAGTAGACCCTTTTCTCTATCATCACTACTTTATATCTTCCTCTACTTTATGCCACATCACTTATCTCACCTTTTCCGTATCTTTAATTGTAATGTGAGTTTCCTAAAGTTAGATGAATCCTCTTAGTTGTGTTTTGCCTTTCAAAGCTCTACCCTTATTTTGAACATCACACCTCTAATATTCCATTTTATGATGTTCATTTTTCTCAACGGAAAGGTAAAATATTTAATGTTTTCTATGAAGGGATCACAATAATGACTATGTGATCCTTATTGATTATCCTTTAAGAAGTCTTTTTAGACATTGTGAGAAAATCCTACATTTTATTTTAAGTTCCTTTGAGAATTCCAATTTGGCTTATCACTCGAGAACATTTTTCTTTCTTCCTTGGGTAGTGTTCTAGCCTACAACAAGTTTTTGACTCTTTTTCTTGTTAGAAGGGGGCTTACTTTCTCTTATTCATTTTACCTAAAGGAGAATTAACCCAAGCACACCATTTTGTCACTGAAGGTTAAGATAGGTTTCCCCATTGTTGTGAAAAACTTTTGTGGGTTTGAAATTGATTTTGAGTGGCAATATGGGCTTTACAATCCATATTTTCCTTTTCTTTTTCTATGATGGACGATCTCCAACACTTTTGGGTTACTTTAGTTTGGTTTTCATTTCCTTGATTGGTTTATACTTTTATGTGCAATAAGTCTTAAAAGGTCATGATTGTAATAAAGTTTGCACTTAAATGAGATATTTTCATAGTCCAAATTTATGCTACTAATTCGACTCTAAATTTTATCACAATATTATTCAAGATAAGTTTTCTCAAATCAAAGTTTATATAAATTTTGTCATATTCTCCCAATTTTATCTCAATAGTCTACCTAGCTATAACATAGCCATGTTCACGTGATATGTTCCAAGATCATTCCCAAAGGTTTTGAAACTCCACTCATTCTAAAAATTCAATACTATAAGGTAAATCTAACTTAGGTTGGAACACTTAATGAGATTTCCACTATAAAATGAAATTAAGTCTTCTAAGGTTCCTATGTTCCTATTTCATTGGAGAATGATAATCATCCCCAAAACCAAAGTTCTCCTCTTTTAAGAATATAAATTCATCATTAAAAAAACTCCTACATAGAAAAACAAAAAATCAATTATTCCCACTTTCATTTTTCTAAATTTCTCATACTCCATTGAAGAATGATAATCCTCCCCAAAACAAAGGTTGTCCTCTTTTAAGAATATAAATTCATAATAAAGAAACTCCTACATAGAAGAAATCAATTATTCCCACTTTCAATTTTCAATGTGAATCATTAGGCTCGGATGACTTTTCCCTAAGGCCATACACCAATAAATTAATAAATTAAGCATTTACACTTTCTCCAACAAATTTCCACACTAATGCCGTTATGGTCAACTTGTCGAACTTTGAAGATTCTCTTGTGTACTATGCCCATCCCTTTACATATTGCTTTAAGATTATTTTTTCCATTCAATGTGTCTAGGGACGAAGAAACAAATCCAATATGAGAGAGAGACTATATTTCAAAATGAATATAATTCTAACCATTACACTACTTACTACTAAAATACATAATACATAATTAATTAAATTTAAACGTTTTTGATTTATTACGACATTGTAATTACTATTTAAATAATTAGAGACCAAATATATTAATTAAATTTAAACATTTTTATTTATTACAACATTGTAATTACTTAAAACTTGTTGAAAATTTATATCATTTATATAATTAGAGACCAATTATATCCTTTGTGATTAGTTTGGTTGTTGGATATATGCACAATAGAATGATTTATTATAAGCAATGTAATTACTTTAAACTGGTTGAAAATTTATATTTTTTAAATAATTAGTAACCAAATGTATCTTTGTGATTAGTTTGGTGGTTGGTTATATCCACAATAGAATGAAAAGCTATTGGAAGACAAGTGAGAGAATTTAGTATGTTTGTATGAATTTATATTTCCTCTATGCACATGTGTGAGAGAATCTCTATTTACAAGTGGATATAAACCTAAAATTCTCACTACTTGCTACTAAACTATACATAGTATATAACCACTTGAATCTAGGCCTTTCTTATTAGTCCCTGCCATCTGGCATCCGGCAGGGACTATAGTAATCGTTCCGAACAGAGATAGCATTAGTTCTTAGGTGTTATTCGGTTGTTCTCCTAAAGTTTGGAAATGCTGTGTGCGGGGATATGCCGACCTAAGCTAAGTTTCATTCGCACCTCAGGCTTCGCGATCTTATTTGGCCTCTTCCCGAGGCGGAAGAGGCTCGAGCATAGCTTAAAAGCAATAAGCCCGGTGCATTTTCGCTAACCATCACCGGTCTGGTTTTAATGTTAACATTACTTCGATTCCTATTATCTGCCGGGGTATGCGAAGGTTTTGTAAGGTTTCGTGTTCCCTGTTACAAGGTTATGCATTGGCAGCTGGTGCATGCGATGGTTCAACAACTGTCGGGGTAAGGCGGTGGAACTGCTCGATCTCAATATGATGCTGGTAGCTCTGGATCCGTATAACCTGAACCTGGTCCTGTCGCTGCGGTGGAGATTGAATGAAAACCAATGCTCTCTTTGCTATCACCTCGCCCGGAGACGGATCCTTTAGTTCGAAAGCCTATTGATTCGGAATCAGTTGTATTTGAACCAGTGGTTGGGCTAGCTCTGGTAGTAGCTTTCTGTCTAGCTCACGAGAGTTGCTTTCAGGTATGGCAGCCTCTATGAACTACCCCTTTACTTTAGTTACTTTTTCACCTGCTAGAAGAACTAGATCTGGTAGCGGAGCCCTGTATCTTCACCTTCTTTCAGACAGGATTTCATATTAATTTCATATTAGTGGAGCTGCTTGCTGCTTTTGAAATAGATCTTGCTAGGAATAAAGGGCATATGAAAAACTTACCTAGGCTGGGGCGAGTCTTACATCCGACTGGCACTGGTTCTACCCACAACTCCATTTTCAGAGATCTCATGATGCTGGAAAATCAATTGCCGCTCTTTCTTTTGCAAAATCTTTTGGAGTTGCAATTGGGTTCTAGAGCCAAGGCAGAAGAGAGGCTGTCGAGCTTGCTGAGGCTTGTGTGCCAAGAATTATCGCCTTTCAGCTTCAAGTTGCCCGAGGATTCAAAGCTCCATATAAACGAGAAAGGGCATGTGCTTGAGGTGCTGTATTACGCTATCGTCCCTGCTTCCAGCAATCAAAATTTAACTTCAACTGAGGAGGGGAAAGATACGGCTGATACAGAGAACATGTCAACCGTTACACAGGCTTTCAGTTTGCTGTGGAAGACTTTGTCCTCTATTAAGGTAGGTCCCTTTCGATTTCTTACAGATTTGCCTCGGCGATTGCTGAACGGGAGGCCTCTGCGATTTCTGATGAAGTTGCCCTTACATCTTCTTTCTATTATTGGGAATCTGCCTGCTCTGAGTGCTCTGAAGAAACCCTTGTCTCTTTTTGTCGATCAAGATGAGATGAAATCTGAGGAGGAGGATGCAGAGGGAGCCGAAAAGGGGGAGGGCCAAGAATCCACCGAAAAGATCATACCGCCCACACGAGACGAACTAGCTATTCCATCCGTGGCCGCTTTATCCTCTGCGGGAGTCAAATTCGTTGCTACGGACGGCGACCTCACCACAATACAATTTGATGAGAAGACTGCCACGATTTACCTCCCCAAAGTAAGGTTGGATGCCAACACGGAGGTAATCTTGAGAAATCTGGTGGCATTTGAATCTTCTGCGGCTCCAGGTGCGCTGGTTTTCACACGATACACCGATTTCATAAACGGGATGATCGACAGCGAAGAAGATGTTAGATTGCTGAAAGAGAGCGGAATTATTACAAACCACCTCCGAAACGATGGAGAGGTTGCGAGCCTGTGGAACAGCATGGGTAAGTGCGTTCCTCTCACAAAAGTTGCATATCTGGACAAAGTTATAAAGGACATTAACAATCATTATAACAGAAAATGGAATGTTGCTGTGGTGGAGTTTCTGAATGAACGTGTATTCGGGTCGTGGAAATTCCTTTCTCTGGTAGCTGCAGCGATACTTTTGGCGGTGATACGGAATGTCTTTCTAGAAACTGAAGAGGGATTTATGTCTCTTGTGACAAATTCTTGGTCCACAAAACCACAACTTGCAGTAGTTGGTTCTTGCTGTTTAGTTGGTCTTGTGTATGAGAAGACACTTTACGTTGCTAACATGTGGCCACGTTTCTTTGTGCATGCAACATTTGGCAGCCTGTCGTATTCATTTTTCTAACCGGCATATTCACTTTACTAATAATTTTAATGAACTTCAATTTACGTTTAAATATAATAAATTACTTGGTTGAAAAATAACACGGTTAATAGAAGGCCAATTAATTCTTGTCTTCTTGATACAAACAACTCACATATTGTTGTAGTTCTTTTTCTCTGCCTCCTTAGTCATGGATTTCCTGAACTTTGATGGGCCACGAAAGCTTTGGCCAATTAATTCTTGTGTTTTTTATACAAACAACTCAACACAACTTGCATCAGGAAAGCTGGTACTGAGCTCCCAAGACATTGTGCGAAAGAATGTGGATGTCAAATAAGCATTGAGGAACAACTACTTTGGTGAGACAGTTTCAAGGAATGCCCTTAGCTGGACAACATTCCTTCTTGCCTGTTGTTGGAGCCTCCACCAGAACCACTATAACAGGGTAATATGATTGTCAATGCTGATGTTAAGTTGTGATTTTAGTTTAAGGTTTGTAAATATATTATCTTACTCTCTGTATGGTTCATGCAGAATGCCAATTATCTTTAGCTTCATTGTGGATTGAAAAATCTGTGGGCATTTTTGGTTTTGAAGGGCTGTTGCCAGTGTTTCTGAAAAGCCAGTAGGCGCACAACTGACAATTTTCTATTCTGGCTCAGTAAATGTTTATGATGATGTTCCTGCAGACAAGGTATGCCCAAATAAGGTTACATGAACTTTGCAATATGTAAATTCAAATTGAAATACCATTTTTTTTAGATGGTTGATTCAAACATCTCAAATGATTTTAATTAAGATTGGTTCAAAAAAGGCAAGGTTACCAGGGTTTATAGGACTACTCTTTATTTCTCTGTCATGAAGCTATGTCATTAGGTGACAAGTGGGTATTACTATTGTTATACTCTTTTTTTTATTTGGAGGTCTCTTTAGTATGAGAGCATTTGCATTTATATAATCGGTGCAGTTAAATTTCTACAGCATTGAGTAAATGAAACTGTTGATGGCAGGCTCAAGCAATTATGTTTTTAGCTGGCAATGGAAATTTCTGGTAGGTACAGACTGATGAACTAGCTAGTCTTGAACTTCTGTAGCATGTTAGTGAATTCGTATTGGGTTGTACTGTCGTAAACTCTCATTATGTATGCCTGATTTAGTCTCTTTATAACCCCAGCAGTACCACAAGCGCGTAAAGCATCGCTTGCTCGATTTCTTGAAAAGCGAAAAGAAAGGTATTTGGGCATCTGGCATTTTATTTTTTGAACTTGTAGTTCATGCATTTGTCTTTGTTTCTAAAACCATTGTCCTTTGCGTGTTTCTCAATTCCAGAGTCTGTACAAAGGCACCTTATCAAACAAAGAAATCATCTGAGGATTCTTCTCATGGAGAGATACCTCTCAGTCCTAGTCATTCCTCTACACCACCTGTGGATGGATGCAAGCAACTGCATAACGAGTTTATGACAAGGTCAGAAGAGAAGGTATCTTGTCTTGTTAAGGATCAACATGAGCAACTATGGCCAGTAAAAGTCGAGAAGAATGAGATTAAAGAACGTCAGCTACAACTCACATGAGACACAGTCAGTTCTTTTCGTTTCAATTTTTCCATTAGCACAATTGTATTATTCATTGTTAACTTCGCAGTTTTCTTCCAGAAAGCAGCTTGTAACATGAATTTATATGTATCCTAGAGAGATTAATTTGAGACGGTTTTGAGTTCATTTAATTTGAATTTAGGTGTGCTAACTATGTCAAAAAAGCAGGAAAATGGCTTTGCTGGCCCTCTTCCATGTTAGGATCCACAGTTCTTCCAATGGCTGTCATCGCAAGTGCCGTGTTCGCTCCCTATCTTATCTATGCCATTGAGTGAGCAGTTTTAAAGACCTTGTTCTACCTGTTTATGTGACTATTCTAGCACCCTTAATTTGAATGAAGTCATTCATGGATGCCTATGATGATTGTGTTGTTTCGAGGTAACAGGCAGCGGCTTTCATTGTTCTCTTTCGATTTATGGCTTAACTTATGTCGGCTGTCATTCATGATCACTACCCTGAATATTGCCTATTTCAGCTACATTGCCTAGTATTTTGCTAATTCATCATACGTATTTAGCAGTTCATAGGGTAGTCAGTTGTAGTTATCAAATGCCCTTGACACTGAGGTGGCTTTATCTTTCTATGGTTTAGGCATCGATGGCACAGGATTTCTTGTTATTGTATAAAATTTGGATTTGGTCTTTGTTTGTGTGCACTTTTTTGACAACAAAATTGAAACCCTTCATTTGAGCTTGCAAATTCTTGTCTCCAGATCGTTAGACAAAACAATTTCTTCTCTTGAAATGGAATTAGCAGTTGCTCGGACTGAAAAATCAGCCAACCTCAATGGGTCACCTGTTCTTGAGAAGCTTGATGGACAAGGCCCTGAGGTATGCCAAAAGGCATTTGTTGTGATTGGAATCAATACAGCTTTTAGCAGTAGAAAGCGGCGGGACTCTGTTCGAGAAACCTGGATGCCACAAGGTCCATATCAGTTATTGCTAATAAATTTTTAGGTTTTGAAATCTGGTTAATAAATAATAAATGCTTTTAATTGCAAAAATAGTTCTCATGAGCGTGTATGAACCTAGGGCAGGGATATTCTGCTGTCTGTAGCTTTTCTAGATATCCGTTGATTTTGATAATTGGACCTTTTGTTCCTCACAGGATCCAAACTGAAGCAGTTGGAGGAGAAGAAAGGCATTGTTATTAGATTCGTTATTGGACACAGTGTTACACCTGGTGGTATTTTGGATCGTGCCATTGATTCAGAAGACGCACAGCATCATGATTTCCTTAGATTGGAACATGTTGAAGGCTACCACGAGCTCTCAGCAAAGACCAAGACCTATTTTTCTACAGCAGTAGCAAAATGGGATGCAGATTTCTATGTTAAGGTCGATGATGATGTGCATGTTAATTTAGGTACCAATCCCTCATTCTTTTAGAACCAGGATAAGTTGATAACTACTATCAATGGAAGGATATCTTTGCCCTATTCTGTTATCACTAAGAACATACGGATGCTCTTCTCAGGGATGCTGGCCACCACTCTTGCACGATACCGATCTAAACCAAGAATTTACATTGGTTGCATGAAGTCTGGACCTGTTCTTGCACAGAAGTAAGTAGCTATGACCAAATAGCATAAAGCAATTTGGGTTTCCAGAGAATATCCTAAAATACTGGACCTTTCCGAATTGAATTTGTTTATAATTTTGTGAAAATTGTGATTGAAGATGTATAGAGCTAAATGATTATAGTCTTTTGGATTTCAGAAGCAAATCATATCCTTGTGCTGTGTTCTGTCACTCTGTACAAAATTCAAATTAGTGGCTTGTAAACAGTTTCCGAAGTCGTTTTATATTTAGAGGGGACATAGATGTCTTCCACGGAATTGAGGTTCTTTGTTTGAATCAAAAGCCATGGTATTATAATACTTGAATGGCAGTAAATCATGTGTAGACTGCTGTGGAGTTTGAAGTTTAAACTGAGGTGTTCTTTTAAGGCTGCCTGTTGAGGATTTTCGTGTGCCTGCTGCAATACAAAACCTTGGTTCTCGCAGTTTTCTAATATTTACTGTCTTACATTTAGGAAAATGTGCTAATAAGAATAATTTGTGTTCTTTCAGAGGTGTCAAGTATCATGAGCCAGAATATTGGAAGTTTGGTGAAGAGGGTAATAGATACTTCAGACATGCTACTGGTCAGATTTATGCTATTTCAAAAGATCTGGCTACGTACATATCTATAAATTCGTGAGTGTGGCCCTGCCTTCTCCACTCGAGATATTTTTCACTAGCAGAACGTCATTGTCTGCTCAATTTTGCTTTGAAGTTTTACAGCTTTTTGAAGGTGTTGAAATTTTCATAGGAGGGTTTCCTTCATATGTGTTGTATATTGTCTATGACAGAAAATGCAGCTGCTATTAAGTAGCCAACCTTGAACCTTAAGGTCAAAACTCTTTGCTAATCTAATTGAAATTCATAGCCTTCATTCAGGCCTCTCCAAAATATGTTGATGACTAGAAACTACGTTACGTTTTAGAGTCTAAAGCCCATGCATGCACTCACTCTGCCTTTGCCGTCTGCCGCCTTGTAACACAGTTGGTTCTAACTAATTAGTGCAACTTGGAGTTAAAGCTAAACCTGTGGTGAAAGCCTATTTCGACTTGCTACTATGGGGCCTATTGGACCTGGAACTATGGAGGCTCGCTCCTCCCTAGACCTAGTTCTAGATTTGATGCCAGAGACAGTAAAGCCATCAATATATGATGTCACCATAGAAACATTGACAAAGTCCATTGTAACCATTGGATTCATATATATATACGTTTGAACATAATATGATGTTTCCATATCTAAGTTTTACCCTGGCCATTAGATTCCAGGCCCTAGATGTTGCATATATGGGGCCTATTGGACCTGGAACTATGGAGGCTCGCTCCTCCCTAGACCTAGTTCTAGATTTGATGCCAGAGACAGTAAAGCCATCAATATATGATGTCACCATAGAAACATTGACAAAGTCCATTGTAACCATTGGATTCATATATATATACGTTTGAACATAATATGATGTTGCCATATCTAAGTTTTGCCCTGGCCATTAGATTCCAGGCCCTAGATGTTGCATATCGAAGTGTTACTATATGAGCTGGCATAAAGACGTTTTAAAATACTATACAGGCATAGAAACTTTCTCTCTAAACTCATCAAGGCCCACTTCCATAGCTGACAAGGCCTATGAAATCTGAAGTCTCCATCCACTACAGAGCCAAGTGCCAATGCCAGAGCTGGGCAATGCTAATCCATTTGAACCATATAAATCATACATAGAGAATATCGGCATATAGAAGTTGTCATTGCCATCAGCCAACTGGACCTACTACAACCTCTCTACTTGCCATACTCTACTTGCTCTACTTGCATGGATACGTTGTTGACCTAGCAGCCCCAGTCTTAGAGTCAAGTGACATGCTTATATTAGAATCTAGATTGCAGATGCATCAAGAGTTCACTTGCTATATAGTACACACTCTAACTTCCTAGTCCTATTCATCCTTTTTGGTCGCTGCTGCTGAAGATTAATGGACACTTATGAAAGCAGCTGCAGTATGGACACTTATGAATGGTATTCTTTATTGATCCTAGTAGTTGGTTTATAAAGACGTTTTGACTAATTTGATGGTAAAGTATCTCAAGCCTAAATTCAGATTAATGCACACTTTCATGTCCTTCAATCACATGAATACCTTCTTCTGCTTATCAATATGCTTACTGTTGTACCCTGCTCTTTACCTCAATCCAACTGCAGTGTTCTGCTGCAACTTTTCCTATCTGCATATTGCCATGGGCTTGGCAGGCACCAAGTAAGGCTCCCCAAACAGTAACATTAGGTTTAAATGGCATTTTTTTTATAAAATCATATGCCTCATCCAAACAACCAGATCAACCATACAGGCGTAATGCCCTGTTCTTTAGCCCTAGATCTTAAATGTTAACTTCATGCAGGGACTCGCTGCCTCGCAGCTGCCCTTGTTTAAAGTAAGCTTTATAATTATTTTAAATTTGTTCAAAATTTATGTTATTGGAATAATTTTAGAGTAAATATATGCTTTGTGAGTGTTTGGTGGTTGGATACATGGAAAATATACACTTGAATCCATGCCTTTTGTATTTGAAGTAAGCTTTATAATTATTTTAAAGTTGTTTAAAATTTATGTTGTTGGAATAATTTTAGGGAAAATATATGTTTTGTGAGTGTTTGGTGGTTGAATATATGTTTTGTAATTGGTTTGGTTGTTGTGTATATGTAAGATATAAAGAAAAGTTAGGGGAAGGTAATTGAAATAATTTTTAAATATATTAGGGGTATAAATAATTATAATATTTATTATTTGAATAATTTTAGACCAAATATATATTTTGTGATCGGTTTGGTTGTTGGATATATGTAAAATATGTGTTTTTTTATGGGGTATATGAAAATTAAAAAGGAAAGTTATTTTAAGGTAACTAAAATAATTTTTAGATATAATATGGATATATTTGCTTATAGGATTTTGATGCAGGAGCATGTGACTCAGAGGGAAAAAGTCTTCAAACATATTCCAAAAATCCAAAAAAAATCTACACGAAAGGGAGTGGGGTCCTTTAGCCAGCTATTTCCATGTTTTCCTAGGTTAAGATAGAGTAGGATTGAGAATAAAACATGCTAATTATATTGCTGTTAGATAAACTATACTAAAGCTTTACACTTTAAATCATTCTATGAAAAGTGTGCTTTTGTAACAAATAAGGTCTGAGAAGGCCTATCCATTATTTATAAATAAAGAGGCAACGAGACTCACATCAGAGGAGGAGCGGGCTAGAAGCATTATTCCTTGAAACTTTTCTTTCTGTCTGTCTGAATTAATGGCCTTCTATTAATTGAAAATTTGTATGCATGTATCAAATAACTTGTTTACTGTGTATCGAAAGTTGATGAATTTGCTTTATTTTTCCCGCATGATGCTTGATTGAAGCCTTTATGGTCATTTCCTTTTCATTGCGGCGTACGCAGGCTCCCTAAGTCATTTTACAAAGCCCTGTGGATAATTCTGTTTACACAGAGGACTCGTGATATTTCCTTAAGCAGAACGTTGTTCTTGACGAGAAACCTTATTAAATTGGTTCATGCCCATATCGGGTCCGGACCAATTATCGCATCGGAGAAGTGTAAGTGGGGTGGGAGCCTTTAGAACTGCTAAGTGCGAGCTTTGACATCCCGGAGCCGAAATTTTATAAGGAGCAGCATAAAGGGGGCGTCGGGTCTACGAGGGTGATCGCATTGCAAAGGAATCGCCGATAGCGATTGTCGACCATCGCCTCGGAAGAAAGGAAGGAGTGATCAAGCATTGGCGCTTTAGAAATCGCCGATAGCGATTGCCAATTATCGTGTCGGAAAAGGGAAGGGGGAAAGGCATTAGCCGCCGATAGTGTATTGTATAAATTCCTCCCTAAAGCCCTCGATAGTGTTTTGGGGTAATTCTTTTAGAATTACTGCTCCGATAGGAGCAGAGTCCCCTTTTTGTCAATTAACAAGGTTTGTGGGGGTCGGAGGGAAATCAATGAAGCTGTCAGTTTAATGACTGATACGCTAATCGAAGGAGAGGGAGAAGTTGAGCCTGATATCGAGGAAATTGCTGCCAAATTTGGAAGGTTATCCCTATCGCCTGCACCCAGGCCATCATTAGTGGTATCAGAGCCGCCAACTGACATTGAATTGAATCTCAGAAGCAGGAGAAGGAAAGTCGCTATGGCTTTTAGATTTGGAAGAGGACGAGGACGTGGTGGAAGAGGACGGCCTGTTGCAAATGCTGAAATAATGGAAACAGTACAACAGCTGCAAGCTAGATTGGATGCATTAACTTCAGATAGAAACTTAGATGATGGAGATGTTAGCGAACCCGAGGTTGAAGCTACAGAGGAGGAAGCTGTAGAGATTACTCCTGAAATGAGGTTCTTTCAGTCAGTGTTGAGATCCATAGCCAGGCCAAAGACCGAGGTATCGGTATACCAAGGAGGACTGAATCTAGAAGAATTGATAGACTGGATTAATGGCATGGAGAAATTCTTCGATTATGAAGAAACGGAAGATGAGAAGAAAGTGAAGTTTGTTGTCACCAAGTTAAAAGGCCATGCAGTGCTTTGGTGGGATGGTGTGTAGGCAGAAAGGAAGAGACTTGGTAAGCAACCAATCAAGAATTGGAGCAGGATGGTAACAAAGTTAAGAGGTAAGTTTTTGCCAAGTAACTATCAGCAAACATTGTTTAGACAAATGCAAAATCTTAGACAAAGATCTTTGACAGTAAAAGAATACACAAAAGAGTTCTATAAGGTGAGCATAAGAGCTGGAGAAGCCCAAGATACAGATGAGAAGGTGGCTAGATATATGAATGGCCTCAGGATGGACATTCAAGATGAGATAAGTTTACTGTCTCTAAAAACAGTAGAGGAAGCTTATTAGATAGCACTGAAAGCTGAAGAAAAACTCATGAGGAAGCAGTCTACCAGAGGGAGAGGGACTTTCAGAGGAAAGGGAAGTCAAGGTGGTAGAGGAAGATCTACAACACCTAAATATGGAGCTAGCAGTAGCTCAACCCAGCATGCACCCACAGGAGGTGATGCAAGAGGCAGAGGGAGTTTTTCTAGAGGAAGAGGAGGCAGAGGAAGAGGCAGAGAAATAAGATGTTACAGATGTAACAAGCTGGGACACAGAGCTTTTGAGTGCCCAGAGAATGTAGAAACAAATCAGAGGAATGCAATTGTTGCTCCAGTTGAGGGAGAAGCACCAGTGGCAGTAGTAGCAGAAGAAGAAAATATACCAGAAAGAGGAGAATCTTTGGTAGTTAATAAAGTCCTACTTAAGCCAGCAAAGGAGGTGGCCGAACCGCCACAAAGGAAGACTTTATTCAGGACAGTGTGTAAAGTTCAAGGGAAATGTTGCCAAATGATCATTGATAGTGGCAGCACTGACAATTTAGTCTCTACAGAAGTAGTGGAGAAATTGAAGCTGAAGACAATGAAGCATCCAACACCTTACAAAGTGTCATGGTTGCAAAAGGGACATCAACTGTTAGTAAATGAACAGTGTGAAGTGGAATTTCAAGTGGGAAAGTATAAAGATAAAATTGTTTGTGATGTGATGCCCATGGATGTGTGTCACATATTGCTTGGAAGACCTTGGCAATATGACAGAGGAGCCATACATGATGGAAAAAGAAACACCTACAAGTTTGGAAAAGATGGTGTCAATCATACGTTGTTGCCTCTGCAAGAAGAAGATGTACTAGGACAGAAGACTGATCCAAAAACTTTGTTACTTGGAGGAAAGGAATACTTGAAGCAGATTGAATAAAATGAGGTAAATTTTGCTGTAATTTGCAAGCCCAAGGTAATAATGACTTCTACTAAAGTTTCTGATTTACCCATTGAAATTCAAGAAATGCTGGAGAAATATTGTGATATTATTGTTGATGATTTTCCTAATGAATTACCACCCATTTGAAGAATCAGTCATCAAGATTTGATTCCTGGAGCAAGCCTACCTAACAAAGCAGCATATAGAATGACTCCTGCAGAAAATGAAGAAGTTAAGAAACAGGTGCAAGAATTGCTTGATAAGGGGCTGATCAGAGAAAGCTTGAGTCCTTGCGCAGTGCCAACAGTACTGAGCCCAAAGAAAGATGGAGGCTGGAGAATGTGTACAGATTCGAGAGCCATCAATAAAATCACAATCAGGTACAGATTTTCGTTACCTAGAATTGAAGATTTAATGGATTGCTTGATTGGAGCAAAATATTTTTCAAAACTAGATCTTAAAAGTGGGTATCATCAGATAAGGATAAGAGAGGGGGATGAGTGGAAAACCACTTTTAAGACCAATGAAGGACTATACGAATGGAGAGTAATGCCTTTTGGGTTGTCAAATGCACCAAGTACATTCATGAGACTCATGAATGAAGTTCTTAAAGAGTTCATTGGTAAGTTTGTAATAGTATATTTGGACGATATATTAGTCTACAACAGGTCCAAGGAGGAGCACGTGAGGCATTTAAATTATGTCTTACAGAAGCTACAACAAGAAAAACTATTGCTGAATCTGAAGAAGTGTTCATTCATGAGAGAGGAGCTGGTGTACTTGGGATTTGTTATTTCTACTGAAGGGTTGAAGATGGATCCAGAGAAGATCAAGGCAATTATGGAGTGGCCTTCACCCAAGAGTGTTTTTGAGGTAAGGAGTTTTCACGGTCTTGCTAGCTTTTACAGAAAATTCATTAAGAATTTTAGTAAGATTAATGCACCTATTATTGAGACCATAAAGAAGGATAAACAACCATTTAAATGGACTACTGAAGCAGAGAAAAATTTTCAGCTGTTAAAGAAGAAAATAACTGAAAAGCCTATTTTGGTCCTTCCTGATTTTAACAAACCTTTTCAAGTAAAGTGTGATGCCAGCGGAGAAGCAATTGGAGGAGTTTTAAGCCAAGAAGATAGACCAATAGCTTATTTTAGTGAAAATCTAAATGATTCAAAAAAGAAGTATTCTTCTTATGATAAGGAGTTCTACGTAGTTGTGCAGTCATTAAAGAAATGGAGGCATTATTTAATGTCAAAAGAATTTATTCTTTATTCAGATAACCATGCATTACAGTTTATAATGCAGCAGCCAAAGCTCAGCCAGAAACATCCTAAATGGGTAGAATATCTTCAAGGTTTCCATTTTGTGTTGAAGCATATAACTAGGCAGTCAAACAAAGTTGCAAATGCCTTAAGTAGGAGAAATGTATTGCTTCAAGAAAGTCAAATCCAAGTGTTGGGTTTTGATTTTCTTAAGGAATTATATGAGACCGATTTAGATTTTAAAGAGGCATTTGAGGCTTGTAAAAATCCTGTTTTGGCGGATAGGAGCAAGTGGTTGGATTATTTCCTACAAGATGGACTGTTATTTAAGAAAAATCAGCTGTGCATACCAAACTGTTCAATGAGAGAGAATTTAATCAAAGAAAAACATAGTGGAGGATTTGCAGGACATTTTGGTGTAGAGAAGACTTTTGAACAACTCAACATATTTTATTTCTGGCCGAAAATGAAATCTGAAGTAGAGAAGTACGTAAGAAATTGTAAAGTCTGCCAATATGCAAAAGGAAGGAGCCAAAACACAGGGTTGTATATCCCATTACCAATTCCAGATAGGCCTTGGGATATGGTAAGTATGGATTTTGTGTTGGGATTACCAAAGACTCAAAGAGGTTATGATTCAATTTTTGTTGTAGTGGACAGATTTTCAAAAATGGCACACTTTATTCCATGTTATAAAACTAGTGATGCTTCTCACATTGCTAAATTCTTTTTTAAAGAGATTGTAAGATTGCATGGGTTGCCCAAAAGCATTGTCTCAGACAGGGACACAAAATTCGTTGTACATTTCTGGAGAACACTATGGAAGAAGCTGGGGACTAAATTAAGTTTTGGTTCTACCTATCATCCACAAACTGATGGACAGATTGAAGTTGTGAACATAAGTTTAGGCAATCTTTTGAGGAGCCTTACTACAAAACATCCAAAGCAATGGGATCAAGTGTTAGCACAAGTTGAGTATGCATATAACGACTCACCGAACAGGAGCACAGGATAGAGCCCATTCCATATTGTTTATGGAATGCATCCAAGAGGAATATCTGAATTAAGGAATTTGGGAAAAGAAGAAGTGAGAAGTGCAGAGGGTGAAGACTTTGCTTCAAGAATGCAGGCGATACATGAACAAGTGAAACAACAGCTGCAGGATAGCAACATCAAGTACAAAACCAGAGCAGATATGAGGAGAAGAGAGGTGAACTTTGAAGTTGGAGATTTGGTTTTAGCACATCTCAGAAAGGAGAGATTTCCAAAGAGGGAGTATAATAAGTTAAAATCCAAGAAAATTGGACCATGCAGAATACTAAGGAAATTCTCTACAAATGCTTATGAGATTGAATTACCACCTGATGTGGGAATATCACCAATTTTTAATGTTGCAGACTTGTATAAGTATGAGAATGAAACTGCAGATGATACAACACAGGATCAGGAGACTCCAAAGATTAATTGGGTAAAACAGTTACCCACAACAAAGAATTTACAGCCAGAAAGAATTCTGGACAAGAAAGTGCATAAGAAGACAAGGGGATGAGAGTACTTCCAGTATTTGGTAAAATGGAAGGGACAACCAACCGCTGAAGCTACTTGGGTTACAGAAGATGTCCTACAGAAACTGGGCAAATATGTAGACGAGCTCATGGACAGGAGCCCATGAAGAATTTTGTCCTCAGGAGTCTGATGCAGGAGCATGTGACTCAGAGGGAAAAAGTCTTCAAACATATTCCAAAAATCCAAAAAAAATCTACAGGCAAGGGAGTGGGGTCCTTTAGCCAGCTATTTCCATGTTTTCCTAGGTTAAGATAGAGTAGGATTGAGAATAAAACATGCTAATTATATTGTTGTTAGATAAACTATACTAAAGCTTTACGCTTTAAATCATTCTATGAAAAGCATGCTTTTGTAACAGATAAGGTCTGAGAAGGCCTATCCATTATTTATAAATAAAGAGGCAACGAGACTCACATCAGAGGAGGAGCGGGCCAGAAGCATTATTCCTTGAAACTTTTCTCTCTGTCTGTCTGAATTAATGGCCTTCTGTTAATTGAAAATTTGTATGCATGTATCAAATAACTTGTTTACTGTGTATCGAAAGTTGATGAATTTGCTTTATTTTTCCCGCATGATGCTTGATTGAAGCCTTTATGGTCATTTCCTTTTCATTGCGGCGTACGCAGGCTCCCTAAGTCATTTTACAAAGCCCCGTGGATAATTCTGTTTACACAGAGGACTCGTGATATTTCCTTAAGCAGAACATTGTTCTGGACGTGAAACCTTATTAGATTGGTTCATGCCCATATCGGGTCCGGACCAATTATCGCATCGGAGAAGTGTAAGTGCGGTGGGAGCCTTTAGAACTGCTAAGTGCGAGCTCTGACATCCCGGAGCCAAAATGTTATAAGGAGCAGCACAAAGGGGGCGTCGGGTCTGCGAGGGTGATCGCATTGCAAAGGAATCGCCGATAGCGATTGCCGACCATCGCCTCGGAAGAAAGGAAGGAGTGATCAAGCATTGACGCTTTAGAAATCGCCGATAGCGATTGCCAATTATCACATCGGAAAAGGGAAGGGGGAAAGGCATTAGCCACCGATAGTGTATTGTATAAATTCCTCCCTAAAGCCGCCGATAGTGTTTTGGGGTAATTCTTTTAGAATTACTGCTCCAATAGGAGCAGAGTCCCCTGTTTGTCAATTAACAAGGTTTGTGGGGGTCGGAGGGAAATCAATGAAGCTGTCAGTTTAATGACTGATACGCTAATCGAAGGAGAGGGAGAAGTTGAGCCTGATATCGAGGAAATTGCTGCCAAATTTGGAAGGTTATCCCTATCGCCTGCACCCAGGCCATCAGATTTATTATGTACATGGTGGAAATTTTTTACTTCTGGGCTATATGTTTCAAATTGGCATGGTGATCGGGGTGAGAAGTTGGACATGATAAAGATGTAGTCCTACCAAACTTACAAAAACAAAAAAAATTGGGGTGATGAATTTAATGATAAAATATCTTACAAAAAGTTATATGTTTTATCTTGGCACATGGCTAGATACTTGATTAAGTAACAAGTAAAATGTTATTCCTTTATCTTCTTTTGAAGCTAAATATAGAGTAGGAAAAGAAGTTTGGAAGTAAGTGATGTAGGTCGAGAATGCCTTATATGATCATGGACTTGCTTAAAGGAAGGCTATTAAAAACAAATGTGAAAAATAGTGTAATTGAAATGGAAAATTATCTATGTTAACTACGATAGAGCTCTTATGTATGATGATATTGTTGAGTTAAAGTTTTGTATAAATGTTGAACATCTAACATGCATATTTGCCAGATTTTTGATTGAGTAAAATTTCATAAAATTTAAAGATCTATGTTTGGAATGAAGGACATTAAGACTAAAGGAGGAATATAATGCAATGTGACCTTCCGCTTGCACTTTTAAAAGATGAATGCACAAGTTTTTAAAGTTGGTTGTGGATGTGTAACATTTTCTAATTATCACTTATTAATGTAAATTTTAATGGTATATTTGGAGAGTTAATTGCATAATTATTACTCCATTTTGGCTATTTCATGGTATCATGGCTATACTTTAAGAACTTAATTGTGTTAATTATAATATTTTATTATATATTTTGAGTTAATCCATTAAGTGTATTAATACTTTAATGGATGCATCTAAAAGGATATCATTTAATGATAGGGGACTTGTGTTGCTCATATATTCTTGTGAACTGTCACATATATATACACACACAATTAATGATAAATATTAGAGTATTTGCTCCATTATTTTCAATTATGCTTTGCTAAATTGTTATATTAGAGTATTTGCTCCATTACTTTCAACTATGCTTTGCTAAATTATTATATTACTTTCCATGAAAAAGCATAGTTATAATAATCATTTAATCGTAATTTCCATCTAACTTACTCATTGTTTTAACTTACTGTTTATATATTGGAGAATCTAGATCATCCAATATAATATCATAGTTCTCTCCACCACTTATAAATGTTTTATTCCCCATTAGAGTGTAAGAGCCACATGTATTGATTCAAATTTAAAGGATAAATCGTAATGTCTTTTCCCTTTTTCAAAACAAATAATAAATAATCAATGGAGTTATAAAATTTCTTTTAATATGTATGGTTTTACTTCACAATCTAGTCATGGTCATGTTTTACTTAAAAAAAATCTCCAATCTTTGTGTAATGATTTTTTTGCAAATTTTCTCATTATTCTAGGTATAATTTATATATTTTGGTTTAATGTTTATCAAAGAGTTCTATGAAGTAAATTACAGCTAGATTAATGACTTTTCCAATGTTGCCCTTCCCCTTTTCATGGAGTTTTATGATAGAATTTATATCTCCTCTTAACATCCATTCCATTTTTTTATATTGAATAAACTTTTTTTCCAAGTTATAAAGTTCGAGGAAAAATTTCACAAGGACAATTAACAATGAGTTTCAAAGTCATTGCGATAATATACTCCTTATGAGAGCAACATGTCACTTGTAGAAATTTAACCTAGTGTTGGCATTATGAGACAAGTGTTGTCCTTGATGGCAAATCACACTGATGACAAATCATAGTGCAGAAGGATAGCAGCAAGGAATTGATGATCAGACTACAAGTATGAAGAGAAAATATATACACGCTGGTTCACTATATACCAAGTCGCATATACAAGGAGGTTCAATATATACCAAGTCGCGTATATGCAGGTTCGCTATATACCAAGTCGCGTGTACACGCATGTTGGCTTCAGTAAAAGAGCGTGTATGTGGAAAACTTATCTTTGGTCCGTGGCGGTTATTCCTTGGAAGTTGTGCCTATAGTTTTGGACCATGGTGTCTCGACGGACATGTTGATCCCTAGTTTTGAAGCTGATGGTATTGTGTTACTATGGTTTTGGACCGTGGTATTGTAAAGGGCCTAAGGCTATATAAGGAGAAGATCATTAGGCAAGTGGGAGCAAGCAAGGTGTGTCTAACGAAGTGAGAAGATTTGGTATTGCTGGTTATCTGTTCGGGACGCTTGGCAAGGGTCGGATCTGACAGCGAAGGTATAAGTAATTATTTCTAGATCTGCACGCGGGTTGCCTTTGGAGAAAGTGCGTATACACGTGGTTTTGGTATAGTGAAGTAGCGTATGCATAATAAGATTTGATATTTCAGGTTGCTGTTGATTCTGGTGGTTGTTGCAGAGTTCTGGGCTCTGGTTTGGGTTCTGTGTTCTTGATGACAGGGTTTCAGTGATTCAGTATTGGGTTGTTTAATGAATTATGATGCAAGTATAAGTTGATGATTGTATTGCAATAATGTTTGTTTTGTACTCTTGGATCCAGTCTGAAAATTGATGAAACGTGGTCCCTGAAGGAAAGAAGGTTGTAGGGTCAGCACCTACGTACTAGTAAATGGATCGGCTAGTACAAGAGCTGAGGGGGTTGTAGCTCCCTTCCAGAAGTAGTTGGAAAACGAGAGAGGGTTGTAGCCCTCTGCAGGTTGTAGCCTGCGTACTGGTATAAGGCTGCACCAGTACAAAAGATTGTAAACTGAAGTTTCTTATTAAAGAAAGAAAGAGACGACTTGCAGCAGGTGGTTTTCACCCACATTGGGTTTCCACCTTATATCATGGTGTTCATGTGTGTGGCTTTTATGTGATGATCTGTTCTGTTATACTGCACCTGTTTACTGTCAATATGGTTAATAATGTTCTGATGCATTTACTGAAGATAAGCTAACTGAATCATAAGATTTCTGGATATACGCTAGTTGCTTTAGAAACAGTAGTGTGTACACGTGGGTTCACTTAACTGAAGTAGCGTATATGTTTCTGAGCATGAAATTGAAAAAGTCTTATTGATCTGATAATACTGATTCACCCCCCCCCCCCCCCCCCCCCCTCTCAGTATTATTTCCAACAATTGGTATCAGAGCAGGTCCTTCAGAGGAAGCTTGATCGCTTGAAGGAAAAGATCCATCAGAATGGCTAATCCAGAAAGAGAGGCACACATCAGGCCACCAGTCTTTGACGGGAACAATTTTACTCACTGGAAGATAAGAACCACTGCATATCTACAATCACTTGGAGCAGAAGTTTGGGGAATCGTAGAAGGAGGATACAAATTCCCATCAGCAACTCCTACAGATCCAGCAGAGAAAAAGCAATATGAACTCAATGCCAAAGCTGTTACTGTCCTATTGAGTAGTTTGACACAATCAGAATTTATGAAGATCATGCATTTCAAGTCAGCTAAGGAAATATGGGACAAAATCGTTACAAGCTACGAAGGAGATGATCAGGTAAAAAGAGCAAAGCTTCAAACTCTCAGAATCCGGTATGAAACTCTTAAGATGCATAGTAATGAAAGCATAGCTAATTATTTCCTGCGTATGGATGAGATTGTGAATTGTATGAGGGATCTGGGTGAAGAATTTGAGGAAGTTGTCTTAGTTGAAAAGGTTTTGAGATCTCTGTCTGCTAAATTTGATTCTAAAGTATCTGCCATAGAAGAAAAGGAGAATGTGCAGAAAATCACCATGTCACAGCTTCACGGGATCTTAACTGCTTTTGAAATGCGACAAGAGGTACCACCAGAAGCCGCATTCGAAGTGTCAGAGGAAGAAGATGAGGTAAATTTTGTCAAGAATCTTGAACGGGGAACTGGACGGTTCAAAGGTAAGCTACCTTTCAAATGTTTTCTATGTGGTAGAGTTGGTCACTATGCTGCTAGATGCCCTCATAACAAAGGAAAGATATCTGAAGAAGATGGTAGAAGCTATTATACCCATATTAAAAGTTCATTCAATGATAGTGAAGATATTAGAAGTCTCATGGCACATGGAAAGAAGAATGCTTCATCCAATAATAGCGAAGATATTAAAAGTCTCATGGCACATGAAAAGAAGAATGCAGAAACTGAAGAAGTTGCCAAATTAAAAGAACAATTGGAGACAGAAACCAGGGTAAGGGAGCAATTATAGGATATAGTAAAGGATCAGAGCACAACTATTCAGAGACTTGAATCAAAGATTCTCTCTCTAAAAGAAGATCTTGAAGATCAAGAACATGAAGTGATCAAACTAAAGCGACAAGTGGAAGAAGGAAGAAAAGCTGAAGAAGACCTAAGGAATCAGTATCTGAAAAAGGAAGAACAACATCAAGTTGAGGTAAATATCTTGAAAGGTAAAATAGAAGAAAAGGATAAGCTTTTACGATTTCAAGATAGTACTAAAGTCTTGGATGATATTCTTAATAGTCAAAGGTCTCCTGCTATCAAAACTGGTCTTGGTTTTCATGAATATGTTGAAGGTGAATCTAGTGCACAAGGTGAGGCAAGGAATTCTAATGAGAAATTTGAAATGCTGAACAAGGAATAACCAAGGAAAGAAATTCCTCAAGGAAGATCCTTTACTCCTAACTATGGAAGTGATAGACGATTATTTCCTCCACTGAATAATGTTGAATGTTATGTATGTCATAATCTTGGACATGTTGCAGCCAGATGTAGAAGTAGAATGGGTCAAGACCATTACAAAAGATCATCACATCCCAGGTATTTCAGAGGATATTGCTTTGCCTGCAATGCATATGGACACAAAGCAATTGATTGCGATCAAAGGAACATGGAATATGTAAGATGTTATACATGCAACAAATATGGACATAAAGCAAGGGAATGCAGGAGCAGATTTCAAAATTCAAAACAAGAGGACCATACATCATCACAGTTCCAGGAATTGAAGAAGACAGAGACAGAAAAGTGTGGCATAACTCAGTCAGCTGACATAACAGACACAGGGGAATTTGAAAGTGATGAATTTCAGTATTCCTTGCATATGCTGATATAATGAAGACAAGTCGCGTATATACACGAGTTACAAGCTGCAAAGTTGCGTATATGAAGAAAGGGCAGCAGAACAGACCCAGGTTCAGTCATGGTTGGCTCAGGCTCAGGGGGAGCAGAACAGACTCAGGAAATGGTTGGCTCACACTCAGGGGGAGCATATACTTCAAATAATTCATTGTTGGCATTATGGTTAGAAGTTGCTGATGAAACTAAATGATACATCTTGTTGTTTGATCAAAGGAATAGTATTGCAGACTGATGCTTATGGTACAGATCTGAATGGCTGGTCTTAGAACCTGCATCTGCTGAGGGGGAGCATGGATAGATTGGTACACTTTGGCATAAACAAAGGGGGAGCCAAATCAGAAACTTCAGCATGTACTCAGGGAGAGTATGGACAACAGTATGGACAACAGAAGGTATACCAAAGAAGAAAATATCTTGGTCCGCCCTTTGCCCTTGATGTCAAAGGGGGAGAGTGACTTGGTGTGGTGGTTGCCATCAAGTCCAAAGGGGGAGATTGTTGGCATTATGAGACAAGTGTTGTCCTTGATGGCAAATCACACTAATGACAAATCATAGTGCAGAAGGATAGCAGCAAGGAATTGATGATCAGACTACAAGTATGAAGAGAAAATATATACACGCTGGTTCACTATATACCAAGTCGCATATACAAGGAGGTTCACTATATACCAAGTCGCGTATACGTAGGTTCGCTATATACCAAGTCGCGTGTACACGCAGGTTGGCTTCAGTAAAAGAGCGTGTATGTGGAAAACTTATCTTTGGTCCGTGGCGGTTATTCCTTGGAAGTTGTGCCTATAGTTTTGGACCATGGTGTCTCGACGGACATGTTGATCCCTAGTTTTGAAGCTGATGGTATTGTGTTACTATGGTTTTGGACCGTGGTATTGTAAAGGGCCTAAGGCTATATAAGGAGAAGATCATTAGGCAAGTGGAAGCAAGCAAGGTGTGTCTAACGAAGTGAGAAGATCTGGTATTGCTGGTTATCTGTTCGGGACGCTTGGCAAGGGTCGGATCTGACAGCGAAGGTATAAGTAATTATTTCTAGATCTGCACGCGGGTTGCCTTTGGAGAAAGTGCGTATACACGCGGTTTTGGTACAGTGAAGTAGCGTATGCATAATAAGATTTGATATTTCAGGTTGCTGTTGATTCTGGTGGTTGTTGCAGAGTTCTGGGCTCTGGTTTGGGTTCTGTGTTCTTGATGACAGGGTTTCAGTGATTCAGTATTGGGTTGTTTAATGAATTATGATGCAAGTATAAGTTGATGATTTTATTGCAATAATGTTTGTTTTGTACTCTTGGATCCAGTCTGAAAATTGATGAAACGTGGTCCCCGAAGGAAAGAAGGTTGTAGGGTTAGGACCTACGTACTAGTAAATGGATCGGCTAGTACAAGAGCTGAGGGGGTTGTAGCTCCCTTCCAGAAGTAGTTGGAAAACGAGAGAGGGTTGTAGCCCTCTGCAGGTTGTAGCCTGCGTACTGGTATAAGGCTGCACCAGTACAAAAGATTGTAAACTGAAGTTTCTTATTAAAGAAAGAAAGAGACGACTTGCAGCAGGTGGTTTTCACCCACATTGGGTTTCCACCTTATATCATGGTGTTCATGTGTGTGGCTTTTATGTGATGATCTGTTCTGTTATACTACACCTGTTTACTGTCAATATGGTTAATAATGTTTTGATGCATTTACTGAAGATAAGCTAACTGAATCATAAGATTTCTAGATATACGCTAGTTGCTTTAGAAACAGTAGCGTGTACACGCGGGTTCACTTAACTGAAGTAGCATATATGTTTCTGAGCATGAAATTGAAAAAGTCTTATTGATCTGATAATACTGATTCACCCCCCACCCCCCCCCCCCCCCCCCCCCCCCCCTCTCAGTATTATTTCCAACACCTAGGTGGAGAGGATAGTAATTATTCCTCCCAACTACTTGAGATAAACCAAATTGAAAAAACAAGTTTGATGCTTATCTAGAAGCTACTTGCTCTTTCTTAAATTTGGATGTACTTTATTTGATCTCTCCATATAAATAGAATTTTTTCTAAACATCCTACTACTTTGTATATTCCTTGATAAATTAGCATATTCCTTATGTTAAATCACTCGTCGTAATTTTTCCACATCTTAAATTGTCATGTTGGTTTCCTAAACCATAACTAGATAATATTCTTCTTGATGTTTTCCCTTTTCAAAGCTCTACTTATATGTTAGTTTCATACCTCCAATATTCCATGTTATCATGTTCATTTTTTTCAATGGAAAAGATAAATCCTTATGGATTTTTTAATTAAAAACCCAAAGCAATGATGTTAAGTCCCTTGATTTTCATTACTCGTTTTGGATGGTCTTTAGAGATTTTACAAGACACCCTTTTTGTTTCTTTGAATTACCTTTAACAATTCTTGTTTGGTTTATAATTTGATGACATTTTTCTTTCTTCCTTGAATAATGTTCTAACCTACGCCAATAAATTACATCAAGTTTCTTTTGAATAGTGTTATGATTAGGGGTGATTTTAGGGGCGAATGTTCGCCCTTTGGCGAAATTAAGGGGTTTTAAATTTTTAGTGGGCGATTATTTTGTATCATAGTACACTTTTACAAATCACCTCAAATAGCCCACCTTCTTTTAAGGGAGAGGGTAAAAAAGGTAAATTTAGCCCTTGAAATTAGGAGTTACAACCTTCCATTCGCCCATTTTCAAGAATAGGTTTTATTTAAGTGAATCCATTCGCCCATTTTCAAGAATAGGTTTTATTTAAGTGAATCCTATGGGCCAAAGGCCCAAATACCATATTTATAAAAGAGGTATGGTAAATTAATAAAAATATAAATAAATGAGAAGTATGGTAAATAAATAAATAAAAAATTATATTTACTCCATAAATCACCTTATATACATGCAAGGGTGTAAACAAATAAAAATATAAGTAAAGTGGAGGTATGGTAAATAAATAAAACAATGTTTTTGTTAGGTAAACTTGACTCGGGATAGAGTCAAAGTTGACGAGGTTAAACAGTGATGGTTTTGGGGCACATGGTATTGTGCACCCATAGTATTATGCCCGTGGTATTATATGTAATGGAGCTTATAAAAGACTGGAAGGACTTCATTGTAATGCAAGACCTGGAGGTGAGCGGCGAAGGCTCACTTGGTCGGATTGGCCAGGGTTTTGGCCAATGCTAATGAGATCTTATTAGGTTGAGTTTTTCACCGGATTTGGGGTTTTCCTGGATAAACATTTGTGTTTATGTGTTTATGGTTGTTGCTGGTTATTTTTATATTTATTCCTCTTAGTAATTATTTATGTTATGCAGTAAATTTATTAACATTTTTATACTTACTCAAAAGGTATGGTAAATAAATAAAAACATAAATAAACTAGACGCATGGTAAATAAATAAAACCTCTTTTTATATTTAGTCCATAACTCTCGTTCTATTTATGAAGGCTCAAGAAAGAGGTTTTATTTAAGTGAATCCTATGGGCCAAATACCATATTTGTAAAAGAGGTATGGTAAATTAATAAAAATATAAATAAACGAGAGGTATGGTAAACAAATAAAACATTCTTTTATATTTACTCCATAAGTCACCTTATATTTACGAACACTCAAAAAATGCGTTATATTTAGGTGAAACCTATGGGCAAAATACTATGAGACAAATACCATGGACTAGATTGTTATTAATACCATGAAAAAAAACATTATTAACCCTAATATTAGTATTAATAAAAATAAAAATGGCACATGGTATTGACCCATGGTATTCACCAGAATGGCACATGGTATTGACCCACGGTATTCACCTGGAATGTAGCCTATTTAAATGGGGGAATTAATCCAGCATAGATCCATCTTTACTCTAGATCTACTAACCCCCGAAAGGTATCAAATATTGGTAATTTTGATTTCAAAAGATATTTTAAAGAAATGCAATGATTTCATTTGTGTATTCAATAAACACAAGATTTTATAATTGCGTAAAATATTCGCCATGCCTGGTGAGAGATTCGCCAAAAAATTATATATACATATCATATTATTGATAAAATCGCCTTCCATTTTTCCTATATACCATGGAGATTCGCCCATTGATTATACATGTAAATTTAGGGAGGCTTCTTAAAATTTTCCCTGGTTATGATCTAGATCAAGTTCTCCCTTGTTAAAAATGGGCTTGCTTTGCCTTCCCAATTTTCATAGTTCTTTTTCTTATTAGAAAGGGACTTACTTGAACTTCCCCTTTTACCTTAATAACTCTTCTCTCATGTAAACATTTTCCCTCTAAGGTTAAGACATATTTCTTCACCTCATTTTTGTAAATAATGGTAGAGGATTTCAAACTGTTTTTGAGTGGTTATATGGGCTATTGGAAATCACAATTTTATTTATTTATTTTGTAATGGAAGATCTCCATCACTTCTTGCTTTTTTTTCGAGTTTGATAATCTCCTTTATTGGTTTCTACTTTTATATGAATTAAGCTTCAAAATGGCCATATTTGTGGTAGAGTTTACACTTTTATAATATATTTTTATAGTCTACATCTTGTTGCACTTATTGGAACACATATATTATCATATTTTTATTTGGTAAAAGCTTGTTTGAATCAATGTTAACATTGATTTTGTCATATTTTCCATTTCTTTTCTTTATAATCAATAAACTTAATGGTAACATAATCACTCTCATATTATATGTTTCAAGAACATTCCAAATAATTTTGAGACTCCACTTATTCCACAATTTCAGCTGTAGAAAAAGAAGTTTAACCTAGATTGAAATACTTTATGACATCTCCAAAGGATCATATTTGACTTTTCTAAGTTTCATATTTAAATATGCTCCACATTAGAGAACCATAACCCCCTCAGAAATTAAGTCCTTCTCTTTTAAAAATAAGAAGTCACCAAAAAAAATTCCTTATCTCCATTGAAAAATCATAACCCTCCCTCTAAGGCTAAATCTTCTTCTAAATAAACCAGACAAAAAATACTTATCTAAAAGATAGATAATTTCATTTGAAACAATATAGGATTTAACAACTTTCCCTTATGCCATAAACCTTTAAATTCATTGGTTAAGCATTTGCACTTTACTAAAAAAATATTTTATCATTATCTCATTGAGATCAACTTTGTTGATTCTCTTTGTTGTTACCTGATGGAGGCATTTCATTACCCTTTATTGTGAGATTGTTATATTATCAACTAATGATTTTTTGGGTATATGGGTAAGAAACATATTTTTTCTATTTTTTTGTGTTTAGTTTTTTTTTTCTTTTAAATATAGTGTTATTAGTTAAATGAAACAATATATGATTTGACAACTTTCCCTTATACCATAAACCTTTAAATTTATTGGCTAAACATTTGTACTTTATTAAAAAAATATTTTATCATTACATCATCGAGATCAACTTTGTTGATTCTCTTAAGTTGATTCCCTTATCCGATGGAGGCATTTCATTACCCTTTACTGTGAGATTGTTAGAAGATCAACTTTTATGATTTTTTGGTATATTTTCATAGAAGCACATTTTTTCCATTTTTATGTTTAGTTTTATTTTTCTTGTAAATATGGTGTTATTAGTTGGAAGAAGGATTATAGTGAATGTAAGAATATCTATATTACTATACCAAAATTTTAACCAATGTTTGTATATTTTGTATGTTATTATTTATTTTACTTCAATTTTTTGTTTGTGGTTTTATAAAGATAAAAAATTAATATTTGTTTTTTTGTTTTTTTAAAGGTGGTAAAATCTATTATAGCTTAGTTATTAAGTTATTGTGAGGATAATTATTACTTATTATTATTTAGAAATGTATGTTTACTTATCATTTTTTTTTAAACCACATTATTTGATATGTTTTGTCAATAGTTTATAAAAAAACTCTTTATATCCAAAAAAGATAATCTCTAAATCAATCAAAAACAATTTTAGGTCTTACTCGAAAATTATGAATAATAATAAAAATTTATACACCATTTCATTTATATTATATATTTTTATAAACCTAATCATGATATTTTTTATATTTAAAAAAATAATATTATATTTTCAATAAAAAATATTATTATTTTTAAAATGAAAATAAAATAGATAGAGAATGCACTCATTTACCTACTCCCCATCCCACCTAGGTGAAGGTGTTTGTGTATACACCTTACACATATAAACAGACATTCACCCCTACCATTGCAAATAAGAACGTGTGCTTGCATTTAACCCATGTGTAGTATATAACTACGTGAACCCAAAACCTTTTATAGTAAATATAAACCTAATCATACCACCACCTACCACTAAACCACAATGTCACAAGTAAAAATGTATAAAGAAAGCTAAATCTATATTTTTTTGTTAATAGAAATCTAATAGTTTCATTTTTTTTTGTCGGTTAAAGGAACAATTTTATATTATCATCATAATAAACCAGAGTACCAAACTTGTCTTCATGACTCCCCTAGCTTCATTTAGATTAGAGAAGATAGCGAAGAGATCTGGAGAATGCAAGAGATATAACCATACGACCATTATTTCCGATAGGCCATACAACCTTACAAAGAAAAAATGTGTCAAAACAAACAAATAACCTGAGAACATCATGTCACAAGGGTGGATGAGGAGGAAACTCAGGAGGTAATGCAAGGAGGCCATCTCTCTCATGCATGTGAAAGTCGATATGCTCCACTTGAGCCTCCAAGTCACGTAGTCGGTCATTGATGCATCACTGGTTCCAGCGAATGCTCTCCATTTGGTCCAGAGTTTCATTGAGGTTGAATTGAATGTCATTCCTACACGCCATCAATTTGTTTCTATCTTCATAAGAGTGATTTCTAAGGATGTCCAGGTTGGCTTGGACTCCTCAAAGCTGCTCAATAATGGATTCCAGTGTAGCCCGAGCCTCTACTAATCCCGGTGAGCGACCGTGATCATGAACCACCTCTCCCACCCTATCCCCACTTTCTGAATCCTTTAAAGACGAGCTCCGATATTTAGCTTGATGCCTGACAGAGCCATGTTTCCCCCCTTCGCGATAGGGACGACCACACTAACGGGGCATGGCTGGCGACCCATGAGAACATTTGAACTAGAGTATAGTAGAAACCACTACCACCTAAGAGGAATTACCCAACAAGACACCCAAACGAACCAGGGTCTCGCCACAACCACAACACAAGGCCTCCACGACCAAGACCACATTGGGGCTCACCCTGAGTCTTACCTGCACTCACCCTCTCAAACCTCCCGGCCAATTCACCCCTACCGACAGCCCATAACCAAAACTAGGGAAGGTGAATGAGAACTCTTAGGGCAGGACCATTAGATAGTAGACCCAACACCACGTTGGATAGAAGCAAGTAAAAGAAGACAACATGCACTATGGCCAGACAACGACCCTCTCTACTACAAACCTAGCAGTTTCCTTCTGGGGTGCTTGGAATCAAGGAAATCCACCACAATTTCTCGTAGCCCCCGGAAGAATTATGATTAGAATAAAACCACACCCATGAATTTTCCCACGACCTAGACCCCACACTCAACAGGACAACTAGCAACAACACTAAACCAACCACCCTCAGAATCAAGCTTTCATAAAAAGACCAGAGCCAAAGAAGCCAAATTACTTGAAGAACATTGGGTTCCCAGCTAATTGGAGCTTCTCACCATCACTAACAACAGAGGTTCCCCCACACAACGCCAGGCTTACAATGACAAACTAAAGTGTTGTTATCCTTCATGCAGGGATCCCAAGTGAAGGCAAAACAATCCTCAAGAAAAGCCACTACGACAATGCTCGGCCCCTTCACGCCACACCAGTCAATCCATGGCCCTGGCGAGCTCGCGCCACCACCAATATTTAGATCCACCACCCTACAACCCAAATTCATTGCCCAAGAATCAACAACCATTTTGTTTGAGCTACTCCTCATTATATCCACCACAGGCGAGTCTCGAGAGTTCAGACCCTCCATCCCCTCGCTTAACGTTGTACTCCATGATCATAAATTAACTGTCGTGTGTATCGTAGGGTGAACTCCAAGGTTTGTCCAGCCTCATCGAGGGGGAATCTAATAGTTTCATTACTTACAACTAATGCACACATTATATAAATTTTATTTTAATCTAAGACTTTTTAAATCAATATAATTCTAATAATTTCTTAAGGGAAATAACCTTAGGGAGAGAGAGGGGGTAACTACAACAATATTCATAAACAAGTAGCCACTACAGCAATATTTCTTATCATCATATCACTTGCAAGAAATTAAATAAGGATGAAAGAGATTACAAGCATTCTACTCAAAAAATAAAAATAATCTTGATTGACAATATAATCTTAACCATTTCATTATTAATATATAATTATTTCACCATTTTTTATATTTAATTTTGCTTATCAAATTAACTTTTAACTATTCAAAAATGTTCTTATAACCACACTCTAAACCACTGGTTACATTCATTTTGACATCTTTTTCTTTTAAAACATGAAAAATTGCAATATCATCTGGCCACTGCCGGCTTTCAATTTCTCAGCAAAAGTGTCTGATTCGTTTCAAACCCTACTTCAGAGTAGTACTCCAGTGCCTCTTTTAGAGTGTTACCATACCAAACCTGTACACAGTAAAATAAAGGTACGTTGGGGACAGTATTCGGGTAAATTTATAAGATAACTTTACCTTCCTGTAAAGGTTAATAGTCCAAATAACACTGATTAATTTATTGAAAATAGTTTGAAGTTATATTCCAAAATCTTAAAACCATTTTAAATATGGTTTTCAACCAGTATTACCCTTAACCTAACGTCGAACTGCTCAAAAGCTCTTTCCAATAGGAGCAAACCCAGTGAATGTTACCAGCTCTATACTAGCAATGTTACATTGATGTTTAATGTTTAAAAAATAAAGGAGTTGTCTATAATGCGATTTTTTGGAGATTCCTGTGACTGAATTCGGTGGAAGAAATTGAGGTTAAATCTTGATTTGTTGCAGTTAAAATGGTTTTTTTTACTGTATATTTGGATTCAGCACCCTGAAAAACCCTGTGATGCTTTGATTGTGTAGAAACTAGCTATCAAACTTGTGATTCCAATAAATTGCTGCCGGATTTTGACCGAAAAACCCACCGAAAAGACTTCCAAAGTCTCATTATAGACAACTGCAAAAATAAATTGCAAATTTTGCAAAAACCAGAAAACTGTACGTAATTTTCATGGGATGGAATTCATTCAGTGGAGGCACAGATGTACGGGTACAGTTGTGCATTTATTTCCCAAGGAAAACGCAGTTTGCCAGGTTGCAGACTGTTTCTCTTAATTTAACTTAATATATTTTGTCGAATGGATAAGGTTCACGTGATGAACCTCTGAATTTACTGTAACTCGCAACACATGTTATATGCTCTAGGCATTTAAGAGCGCCTGGGCAGAAGAGGCTGAGGATTGGTTAGTATGATTAAAAGTGGTTGGAATTTAGGTAAAAAAGTTTTAATAAATTTTGCAACAGCACAGTTTAAATCATGTTTTTGATGGTAGAAATAGATTCAGCACAATTAAAAAAAATTTGGACACCCAAAATCTTAAAATTTAATAGTTACAACTTGGATTTACAAAAATCTCTTCAAATATTACCCAAAAAAATTATACTACTATACCGTAATGAACTTCTTCCAATTAAATGAAACTAAAACTAGTTAACATTTAGCTTAGTTTGAAAAAACATATAAAAAAAATAAAAAATTAATATAACTATTTGATATTTTCTACGGTAGAATCTAAACCATTCATATACAAATGTGTAGAAACCGGAAACAATGGAAAAACTATATTTAAAGCTTATAAACAAAAATCTGTGAACACTGTAAGTACTGTGGTATACAGACACAGCTTCGGTGGAGAATTTACTGATGACAAAATTACAAAACAAAAGTCATGAGACCTTTGGACCTCGTGATGTTGTAGCAAGGAGTAAGAACCAGTATTGCTGTATGTCATGGTGCCATTTGCAGGGTCGAACCCTGCACCATGTAAAATTTGGTATTAAACTCTTAAAATCTCCATTAATGAAGTTATCAAAGCACTGAAAGAAGGAATGAAAATGACATTGAAGATTTAACATAGAAGTGAGGACAAAACTCATGATGATAAGTATTTTGATATTGATAAAGCTAATTAAATGGATAATTTGCATAACTTTAAAATATTTAAAGTTAATTTGATGGGCATAATTTAAAATATTTTTAAAGTTAACTTGATTGTAGATTTCAGAAATATTTTGAAAGAAATTTGATTATAGATTTCAGAAATATTTTGAAGAAATAGTAGTGAGTTCAATTAACTCGCTTCATTACGATTTATCCAATTCCAAAATATTCCGAAAATCTACCATCAAAATCCAAAATAACAATAATTATTTTTGTTGTTGTAAAATACAACACTAATAAAATACTTGATCAAAGATTATACAATACCTGGTCAAAGATAATACTGATAAAACTAATTTGTAGCTTGCAAAAGATTAGGAGTTGGACTTTTGGTTAAAAATCCATAACCATGAATGAAAGATTTGGAACTCTGATATTCAGCGAACTTCTGCTTCAATTTCCTCAGCACAATCATCTTCACAAGGACCTTCTTCAAACGATGCTTCAAGCACTTTATAATGGTGACCCGCTCTATCTCCATATCAGCCTTTTCCCACATAAGTGGATAACTCCTGAGAAAAAACTTCCTGTAATCCAACCCTGAATCATCTCTACGTCCATCCATCAACTTTGGAGGTCCCCCAAACTCATCAACCCCGAATTCCTCCTCCCCCCATTCCGGCTCCTCCTCTTCCTGCTGCACCTTCGGCTTCATGACATTAATGGTTTCCATGGTCCCTTCACCGGATTGCTAACTGAGACCTCAGCTTCCTCAGTCGCCTAATGCAGCGAGGGGAAGGATTCTAGGCTTGAAATACCAGTCTTGGGCCTTGTTTGTTCTGCACAGAGTGCAAAGAGGTCAGACCAGCGTGCTCTCGAATAGGCATATCACAGGTGAACTGGTGCACAGATCGATGCATATATTTTTATATTTTCGTGAACTCCCACACCTCGCCATCTGAGGTCTTTGCAGAGTCGGGTATCTAGTGTGTGCGCGCTGTAAGACAAAAATATATATCTAATCTCAAAGCTGGGGACAAACGGAAGTGGGCATCTAATTATTCGACTCCTCTGCTGTCTGGCATGCTCCCTATGATGATGTATAAACAATTGGTATTGGAGAGTGAGTGAGTGGGGTGACTTTGACCGGGAGGCTACTGCTTCCTGGCTAGGGAGAGATTAATATATTAATCACCTTTCTGCTAAACTTGATCAATTGTACTCTTATAAGGTCATCTTTAAGTCATGCTTAAGTGGATTGCAGATTTCGGGAATATATGGGGATCAGATGGACATGGGAGCGGTCAATTTTTTGACCGCGCCCATGTCTGTCGGATCCTGGAATATTTTGGGAATCTGCAATCCACTTAAGCTCACCACTCTTATAATAAGAGTTATTTTATAATACTAGGTATTCTTATAATAGGAGTTATTTTATAATACTAGGTATTTTTAGTCTGATTGTTTGGAGGTTTTTTTGTGTTTTTTTTCTGGTTTAATTTTTCTAAAAGCTTGCACGAATTTATTGAAATCACAAGTTTGATAGGTAACCCTTAGACAATAGAAATGTCTGAGGGGTTTTTCAGAGTACAGAATCTATATATATAGTAAAAAACCAGTATAAATAACAAAAATCAAAATTTCATCTCAAAATTTTCCAAAATCTAAAAATTCTCACTAAAAACAACCCGTTATTAAATTTAATTAAATTTATTCATGAAAATTTTAAAATATTTTAAAACTCGTAATTTAAATAAAAATTACCACTATACACTTAGTATTAAAAATACTTTATTGATAAAAGATATTATATGTAAGTTGAAGTCAAATCTCTTGGGTTGAAGTTGAATCTCGATTAACGATGACCCTGACATTCAACCATCTGTGTAATCAGAGATTTATCTTTAACACACAATGTTTTCTTCGACATCCGTAAGATATATTTTACATAAGAGATTTATCTTTAATATATCAATGTTTTCTTTGATATCAGTAAGATATATTTTATAATTTTAATGTTGGTTGTGGATAGGTAATTTTTATTGAGATAGTTTATTTTGAAAATTTGATGAAGAGGACTCGTCTTAATGTTTGTAGATTCCAAAATATTTCAAAATTTTCAATGAAGACAAGGATGATCAATATTAACCATATATATTTATTAAAAAATTATATGTTAAAAGTAAATTTTAATAAAAAATAATATTTAAAATTATTAAAAATAAATTTAAATATAAATTATATAAATTTATTTTCATGTTTAAAAGAAACCCGTAGAGATCTATATTATTAAAAAAATTTAGATTACAAGGCCATAACTTTTACATATTCCAATTTTCCTTCTAGCTTTGAGATTAAGCAGGAAGGCTCAATCCAAACCCTCAAGCTAGTTCCCCACAACACAAAAACTTTAGTCCCTTTTCAACTAAATTTTTTACAAAAAAACCCCAAAATACAAACATATTTACATTCCATTTTCACTATAATTTTATTTTGATCTAGTCTCACTTCTTGTTTTTCTTGGTGAAAAACATTTTCCTTTCTTTCCATCTTGACTCCAACTCGCATTTTCTACAAATTATGACTGATTGATATTTGGCAAGTGCATAATAATATTCTTGAAATCTTCCTCATTCGCCTGACCTGCCCAAGAAGTTTCCTTTTCAACGATATTCCTTGTGGCATCCGGAGGGGATTCGTTTTCCACAAGAGATTGTTTCTTTTCCACTAATGCCGCACCTAAGAAATTTTTACTGTCAATCGAAGGATCCACATTAGCAAGCGATTTTTCTTGCTTAGATTATGTTGTCGTTGATCCAGGTGGATATTGGTGGCCACCCGCCAAGTCCACTTGGACCCCCACCATTGTTTCTTTCAGCTTTTCAGTTTCCTTAATTGTAGCACAATTTACTATTTTTAGCAGTTTTTCGGGTCTTGAACTTCCGAAGCTGTTTTGAGGCCCTAAACGACGTTTTTTGGGAAAACTGGGAGCAACATGGTTCCTTGGACCGATGTTGCTCTTCCCAAAGTTGTAGTTCTCAGATAGGTCTTTGTAACGAGTTATTGTGCGCGTCAAACGGAGATCGTATGCCAAAGTTATGACCCTGAGAAGTTGATATACCAATTTAACCAAATGGGGCCCATAGTTTGGCGTTTCATCTTCTAGGGTTAGGTTTTTAGATGTTTAGGGTTTTCCATTGTTTCTCAACAATAAATAGGCCTTCGAGCCTCATTGTAACACAGTTCAGAGGCATGTAGCCACCACATCTCTTCTCATAGATAAGCTACCATCGCCCTAGCTGGTTTATTTTCATTTATGTTTGTAAGCATATTTCAGTATTTTACATTAATGAAATGAAGTATTATTTCTGCTGCATCTTTGTGTTTATGGTTATCTCTGTAATTTGTTGCGTTCCTCTTTAAATCCGGATCAGTGGTATTAGAGGGGTCTGCTTTTTCTCTGTTCTTCTTTGCATGTCCCCAACGAAGGTGGGATATAAGGAGTTAAGGCTTGAACTAGTCGAACCTTTGCAAGACTAGCATCGCAAATCCTGACGGCCTCCCATGGCGGATGAAAAGAAAGATGAGGGGGCACGAGATCCTATCAAAATCTTGCTCGAAGAAGCCCTTGAGCGACAAAGGAACGCGACGATGGACAACTTTGCCCAGATCCTTCAGTGACTACCTAGGGGCGATGCATCGGCTTCCAACAACTACTTTGGAAACACCACACCATTTAAGGTACAAGTTAATTTTGAAATCCCCATATTCGAGGGTCAGATAGAGGCAGATGCCGTCGATAAATGGTTAAATTTGCTAAAGGGTTATTTTTCTGTTCGTGATTTTTCCAGTCGAGAAAAGATTATTTTTGCCCTTCTCAAAGCAGCTCCCCACATCAAGGACTGGTGGGAAACCTACTGTGAGCAGAAGGATGAAAGTACCGACTCACTATTTTCAGCCGCACCCATTTGGAATTCATTTTGGATGCCATCAAGGAGAAGTACTACCCTGTCGGAAGCTATGAGGATCAATACATAAAGTGGACCACGCTGTGGCAGGGAAGGGACCAAGATGTGCTGGAGTTTACCAATATCTTCCATACCCTTTGCACAAAGTTGGGTATCAAGGATTCAGAGCAACATTTGATACTCAAATACCGCGGTTGCTTGCACAAGTACATCTAGGAAGAAATAGAATTCCTGAACATCTCTTCGCTTGGCACAACATACCGATATGTTGTCAAGGTCGAGCAAAAGTTTAAACAGAAGAAGCGAGACTTTGGATCTGCGAATCCAAAGCAAGGGAAAGGTGCCCCCAAACCGCAGAACAGAGGACAAAGCCAAGGCGGGGTAGCCCAAGACAACTCGCTAAAGCTGCAAAAAAAGAACAGCGTCGCGAAGCCGAAAAAGGACACATGAAAGTGGTGTGAGTTCCATAAGAGCTCCACTCACAACACAAGTGAGTGTTGGGTCAAGGAGTCACTGGTGGATGAGCTAAAGGTTTCAGAATCAGATACATGTTCTGACATTGAATCAGAATCTGACAAGGGGAATGACAAAGAGAAGCAAATTATTGATGCCGAGCCCAACACCACCGTTACCACCACGAAGATCCAGAAGGAGGAACCCAAAGATCCAGAGGAGGAGGAGCGTCTCTTCCACTCCCAGATGTGGGTAAAGGGCTCTCCACTACAGTTCATTGTCGACAGTGGGAGCCAAAAGAACCTCATTTCGATAGAGGTCGTGAAGCGGCTGGGCTTACCGACCACAACACATCCACAACCATACACCATTGGGTGGCTTCACCAAGGACGGGGTCTTCGCGTGAGCCAACAGTGTCGCCTTCCATACAACATCAAGCCCTTCACGAATGAGGTATTGTGTGACATTGTTCCCCTTGAAGTTTGTGATGTATTATTAGAACAACCATACTTGTGGAAGTGACATGCTATGTATGAATCAAGGCCCCGTGTTGTTATTGTTACTTTGGGAAATAAGTTGTATAGGATACAGAGGTAGCACCACCTACTGCCATCTCTTTGGTTATTGCAAAACAATGCAGTAAGCTCATTTCTAAAACCAGGAAATTTGTTTTCCTGATGATACGCCCTCAAGGAAAGAAGAAGATGGTGGCCACAACCTCCAGAGAGGGCCCCTCCGCACAACAACTATAGATGGACAAGGTCGTGGAGGAGTACGAGGACATCTTCACCTCCCTCGCAGGGGTTCGTTTGCACTGTTAGGTGAAGCACTCCATTGATCTGACCCCAGGTGCACCATTGCCCAATGGACCAATCTATCGGCGCTCTGTTCTGGAGAACAATGAAATCAAGAGGCAGATTCAGGAGCTGCTGCAAAAAGGTCACATCCGTCCGAGTTCATCACCCTGTGGAAGCCCGATTGTGTTGGTACAGAAGAAGGATGGGACTTGGAGACTCTGTATTGACTATCGAGCGCTGAACAAGATCACTGTCCATGATAGGTACCTGATCCCACAGATTGATGACCTCCTAGACCAATTGAAGGGGGCAGAATATTTCAGCAAGATCAATTTGAAGTCAGGATATCACCAGGTACCAATTGAACCCTCCGATGTGTGGAAGACTGCCTTCAAAGCCAAGGAGGGCCTTTTTGAATGGTTGGTTGTGCCTTTCGGATTGACAAATGCTTCTACAACCTTCATGAGGCTAATGGATGACATCTTGCAACCATTCACCAACTCATTTGTAGTGGTATACTTGGATGACATCCTGATCTTCAGCCAGAGTTGGGAAGAGCACCTCCAACACATCTGGCAGGTTCTCCAAACACTGCGGCAACACAAGTTATGTGCCAATTTGGAGAAGTGCACTTTTGGCATGACCCAGGTTCAGTATCTGGGATACATTATTGATGAACAGGGGGTGCACGTGAATCCAGCCAAGATCCAAGTCATTCAGGATTGGCCATCTCCAACCACTCTGACAGAGCTCCGTAACTTTCTAGGTCTTGCCAACTTCTACTGTAGGTTCGTGTTGGGATTTTCTCATATCACTTGGCCCTTGAGTCACCAAGGGAGGAGCGAAAGAAAAATTCTTTTGGTCTGAATCTCAACAGAAGGCATTCACAGAGTTGAAAGACCATCTCTGCTCGGCACCAGTGCTCGCATTACTAGCCTTGCAACAACCATTTGAGGTCGAGACAGATGCCTCTGACTATGCTATTGGGGCAGTCCTTACTCAACATGGGCATCCAGTGGCATATCACAATGAGACACTTTCAGACATAGTCCGGAAGTATCCCACTTATGACAAAGAGATGTATTCCATTGTACATGCCTGCTGACAATGGAAGCATTACATTTTGGGGAAGGAAACGGTCATCCACACAGACCACTGACCCCTGCAGTTCATATAGACCCAAGGGGAATTGCAGAATGATCACCATCAGAAGTGGTCCACATACCCACAACAGTTCCATTTGAATATCAAGTATAAGAAGGGCAGCACCAATAATGTTGTAGATTGTCTCAGTCGACCACTGATCATGGCGTTAACCACTGTGCTCAACTCTTGTGGGCATGAGACTTCTGATTGGCCACTTCTCTACAAAAGCAACCCAGAATTCAGCCACACATACTAGACACTCCTGGAGGGTCAACATGTTCTAAATTTTCACCTTCAGGATGCTCTGTTATGCCACCTGGGTCACCTTTGTGTTCCTTCAAGTGAGCGTGCCAAGATGATTTGGGAAGCACACTATAGTCGGGTTGCTGGGAATTTTGGGGTCGAGAAAATGGTGACAGTACTACAGAAGTATTTCTATTGGCCGAATCTTCGACAGGATGTCGGGAAGTACATCAGATCATGCATTGCCTGTGCCATTTCCAAACCGACCATCAAGAAGGAATGACTCTATACTCTGCTGCCTACCCTAAGTTGACCTTGGGAATCCATCGCCATGGATTACATATTAGGCCTTCCTTCCACTAAGCATGGAAACAACTGTGTTTTTGTGGTCGTCGATAGGTTCTCGAAGATGGCCATTATGGTGGCCTGTAAGAAGAATATCACAGCAGAAGCCACTGCTAAACTCTTCTTTGAGCGAGTTTTGGTATAGTTTGGCATCCCACAGTCTATCATCTCAGATCGGAACAACAGGTTCCTCAGTACATTTCAGTCCAGTCTCTGGTCAATTTTGGACACCAAACTCACTAAGTCCACAGCCTTCCATCCTCAAACTGAAGGCCAGATAGAGGTTATCAACAGGATGATCGTACACATTCTGCGCATGTACAACTCAAATCATCCATGCACATGGGACGAGAGCCTCCCCTATGTTCAGCACAACTACAACCAGACTCTCCACAACTTGATTGGCCACATCCCTTTTCAGGTGGGCTTGAGATTCTAGCCACTATGTCCCATTGATGTGGCCATGCCATTTGCAGCTACTCACGTAGATTTGGCTCATGTCCAGTCCGAAACAGATAAGGAAAACAACTTCATTGAGCACATCCAACATATTCGCCAACAGGTCCATGAAATTTTGGAGAAATCAAATGCTAAGTACAAGCAGTGACATGATCAACATAAGGTGCCACACAAGTTTCAGGTGGGCGACAAAGTTTGGTTGCATTTGCAAAAGGAACACCTTACCGGAGTCTATCGGAAACTTAGACCACTCCGATATGGTACTTACACCATTACCAAGGCTGTGGGAGACAATGCATTTGAGCTCAACATTCCCCCATTCCTTGGCCTGCACCCAGTGTTCAATGTGGACTGACTTCGGCTATACTTTCCACCATTACTAGACACATTCGATATTGCAGAACAACTCACACCCACAGAGTTAAATCCAGATTGCATGGAACAAGCTGCAACTGATCGAATCATGGACACACAGATCAAGCACACTCACCAGCAGAATATCCAACTGTAATGAGTTGTCAAAGCAGGACAACTCCTTCACTAGGGCAAGTGGCTCCCCAGGGACCAAGTTCAGTAGAAGTTTCCTCATCTCATGGAGGAACTCAACGCAATGGGGACCATTGATTCCTAAGGGGGGAGGAATGATCCAGGTGGATATTGGTGGCCACCCGCCAAGTCAACTTGGACCCCCACCATTGTTTCTTTCAACTTTTCAGTTTCTTAATTGTCGCACAATTTACTATTTTTAGCAGTTTTTCGGGTCTTGAACTTCCAAAGTCGTTTTGAGGCCCTAAACGATGTTTTTTGGGAAACCTAGGAGCAACATGGGTCCATGGATTGATGTTACTTTTCCCAAAGTTGTAGTTCTCGGATAAATCTTTCTGACGAGATATTGTGCGTGTCAAACAGAGATCGTATGCCAAAGTTACGACCCCGGGAAGTTGATGTACCAATTTACCCAAACAGGGCCCACAATTTGTCGTTTCATCTTCTAGGGTTAGGTTTTTGGATGTTTATGGTTTTCCATTGTTTCTCAATAATAAATAGGCCTTTGAGCCTCATTTTAATGCAGTTTAGAGACATGTAGCCACCACATCTCTTCTCAGAGATAAGCTACCATCGCCCTAGCCGGTTTATTTCCATTTATGTTTGTAAGCATATTTCAATATTTTACATTAATGAAATGAAGTATTATTTCCGCTGCATCTTTGTGTTTATGGTTATCTCTATAATTTGTTGCATTCCTATTTAAATCCATATCAGTCGTAGATGTGATTTCTTTGATTGTATCTGCTTCCTTCTTGTCTTCTGGTTCTTTCTTGTCTTGAATCTCTTCCTATTTGAATACCTTATAGTGATATCCTTGCACTCCTTCCCACCATTTGGGCCTTCGGGGGATTTTTCCAGTCTTTATTATTCTTAGAACATTTGGGGCAATTTTTAATTACATGCCCCATTTCATAGCACGCTCTACACTGAAATGAAATATTCTCATAGTCAAGATTTTGAACATTGTTGTAGCTCCCAGAGACAACCTTGGATTGCTTATAAGACCAGTGCTTAGACACATCTAGATTTGAGGGTCTCAAATGATTCTCAGTAAAATAGAAACCTTACATATACTCTATATGTATATAATAAGATAGAACGGGTTGGTTCATTCATCTAAAGGAGTAAGACATGGATTTCTGGTACTTCTTCACATGTACAAATCTCATAAATATATGCATAAAATAATGGAGGCTGAGTAGTTCAAGGACTTACAATTTAATAAGCTTTAATAGAGAAATGGGAGAGGACAAGAAGAAAAAAAAACTCATCACATAGAGCTTAAAGCTTCAAGAATTCTACCTTTAACACATAGAGCTTGAAGCATTAAGGATTTCTACACTTGTTTGAGTTACAAGTAGAAATAATGGATAAAAGAGGGACTGAATGCTATGATTCATGGAGAGCAACTTTTAAAGATATAATTTCAATGATCCATACATGCACATGCATTAACAATGTCGATACAAATGAATCTGTGAATAAGTTACAGGCACATGCATTAACATATCGATACAGATGAATCTGTGAGGAAACTTGAAATATTTCTAACAGCTATGATTACATGAATTCATAGAAGAAACATGAACATAATGGGTTTTAACAGAGGGATAACATACTGTAATACTCGAAGGTGGAATCACCACCATTTCCTTGATGTTCTGAAAGATCTGTATTATAAAGTTATACAGTCTGAAAATATAATGTAGCTTTTTATTTAGAATTTATGAACCTTTGTTAAGTGTTGCTTCCCCCTATTTATCTGGAGAGGGGGAGCATTGAATATTCATTACATCAAAAAATCTTCGGCCGAGTCTCAACTGTCAGGTTGACTAGCTATCTCGGCCAGGGATGGATCTATGGCCCAAAAGCATTACAAAAAATTAATCGCCTCATTAAAGGGAGACACCTTACAGGATAACAAATCAGTCAAACACATAAGAATGTCAGCAAAATATCTTTGTGCCCATCCTGTGCTCACTTCTGCTTCAGGCTGTAATTTTCTCATGGTATGGTCTCTTGTTCTACTTAACCAACTCCCATCGCTTCTGCCTTTACTACTTGAATCATTCATCATTTAAAGCTGGGACTGAGTGCTATCAGTTTCACACTATAGTAGTGGAGCATAGGACCCCTAGGTGGTACCTTGTTTCCCCTCTGTATGCGAGACCATGTTGGATAATTAAATCCTCCCAAGCTACTAAGTCCATTTTTACTCTTGTCAGTGTTGGCCATGGTTTCGTGTCACAATGGGCCTTTCTAGATCATCCCATGCCAAGTTTGAATGCACCACCTGTTTTCTTAAAAGTCATAGCTGCTGACCCATCATGCCTTTAAAGTCCTGCACCATACTATTGGTGCCCTGATATGCCTGGTGATGCGCTTATGGTGTAATATGGAGAACTTTCCGGTGCGGACCCTATCAATAAAACACTGTGAAACATGCGAGTCTCAATCCCCTTTAGGCCCCTTTGCTTTGGCCCCTTTCTGTAATATTCTTCATATGACCGGGTTCTTGAACCAAGTGCTTAGCCTGAAGGCGCTAGAGCCTTTAAAAGCTATTTGGGGGCCTTTTTCCTTTAATACATGAAATCCCACACTTCGGCGATTTTTGATGTTTTCCATTGATATTTCCTTTTGACCCTTGCGATCACTGATTTACGGGGTTGGGCCCACCAAAGGTATCACAATTGCCATACAGGAGAGAGAGAGACTCCTTTACCTCCTTTCATAGCGTTGACCGACAGTCTGGACGTGAAATCCTCATGAGATATAACACATAAAATATCACGTCTGGGAGGATCTTCGCATATCACAATTGCAAATCAGAGAGAACTTTGGTGGAGGAGGGACCTTGCCTTTCGCAATCGATGATCGCTGATTTGCGATGGGTGACATCATTACTGCCACATGCCACCCTATGAGTGGTGATATGTGTCACCTGGAAATGCCCCTTGAAAATGCCAAATCTGCATGCCACGTGTCCGTACTGCGACGTCATCTTCATACTGCCACATCATCATGACATCAACTGCCATGTCATTTATAAGGACCAGTGGTATTCCGCCACGTGGCCCCCTGGAGGAGGGAGAAAAAGGCTCACCCATCCCTATTTTTGTGTCGATTTCCTTTGTTAAATGTTTTCGGCCTTCCTCGGCGACTTAACACTACAGGCCCGAATCTTGGCTATTTTAGCGTTATCGACGTATTCCTCTTGTCATTCCCTTAAGGGTGATCCATTGTAGATGCCGACTGCCGATTGCGATATACGTGGGCTCCACCGATCATTGATTTGCTGATTCGCCATGCCTTAGATCCGTCGATCTATGATTCACGATATCGGTGATCGACGGATTGCATATTTTGCTGTTTACCTCTGCCACTGCCTCAGAAGAGCCCCGATTGGTGACTTGCGATGGCCTGACCCTTAGCCATTTTTCCATTGTCTTCTCGCTTTGGAAGGGTATCTTCACTCTGATCTAATTTCTAATCCAGGAGTCCATTTTTGGACTTCCATATACCGTTGGAAAGATTGTTCCGAGCACTATGCAATGGAGAGGTTCCAATTTGGCTTTGAGTGCTCCTATGGCCTGGAATATGGCTTCAAAATTTATTTTTCTTTGGTAAATTTGATCAACTGAAAACTCATAATGCAGTGAGTGACAACATTGGCTCCAACTGGGGACAATGTCTTGCTGGCAAGGTGCTGAGAACCTGCAGACCAGTAACTTTCCTTCCATTGGGCATGGAGTCATTTCTAAACAAACGATAATTCTGTGAAAATGGACTTTTTAACATAAACTAAAAGTTTCATATAACAATTACAATACACACACCGATATTTACAATGAGTGCAGGACAAGTACCTCTAGTTTTGGAAATAGAGTTTGAGGAACTGACCATTTACCGACAGTTCCAAAAATTCACCATCTAGATTTTCAAGCATGTATGTGTTATTTACCCTCTCTTCTACAATCTTGAAAGGGTTGAACCATAGCGGTTCGAATTTTCCATGTTTTCCTTTCTCTTCCCGTTGGACATCCCATCGAAGAACTAGATCTCCTAGTTGAAGAGGTCGATCCTTGTCCTTCTTGTCAAACAAGGATTTCATCCTTTGTTGGTAATTTGACAATTTGGACCCCACCTACTCTCTGTTCTCATGAAGCTCGACTAGTTGATTTATCCTTCGTGTTAAGGCACTTGGCTCTTCTTTTGCTTCTTGTAGTAACTTCGGCATCGACATCGCTAATTGGATCAAGAAGACCGCAACCTTATCGTACACTAGCTCAAAAGGCGATTTCCCCGTGGATCGTTTAGGAGTTACCCAGTTGGCTCATAAGGAAAACTTCAGTTGGGAGTCCCAGTTCCTTTGATTTTCGGTGATGGTCTTTTTTAGCACCCTCACCACAGTTTTATTTGAGGACTCATTGAAGCCATTACCTTGAGGATAGTAGCTAGTGGAGTGCCCAATGATGATTTGAAGTTATGGTAGAAGCTGGTGAACTTGGAAGATTTTAAGACCTGAGCATTAACAATGATAATTTTGAAGGGACAACCAAAGCAAGATAGTATGTTCTCCTCCATAAATTTGATTACCACTGAGTCTGTAGCATTTATGGATGGGATGGCCTCTACCCACTTGGTGAAATAATTCATGGACATCAATATCCACTTGTGTTAGCCACTAGATGGTGGGTTTATTTCTCCTATGAAATCTAGCCCCCACTCTCTAAAAGGTTCTTCCACATGTACTGGAATCAGGGGGAGAGGAGAAAGCTTTTGCCTCTCAACAAAAACTTGGCTCTTTTGACACAACCTGACTTGGGAATGAACATTCCCAAACAATGTAGGCCAATAGAACCCTGCCTTAAGAATTTTATATGATGTGGTCTTCCAGCTATAGTGTCCTCCATAAACTCCTCCGTGAAAATCCTCTATCACCTTATGGGTTTTTCCATCTACCAAACATAGCAGCAATACCCCCACCAGGTCCTTCCAGTAGAGTAGACCATTTGATATGATATATTTGTGCACTTGCAATCTCAGATTTCGGTATTTGGATTTATCCAGCCCCAATGGGAACCTCAAGAATAAGAGATAGTGAACGATTTTCTTATACTAGGGTGATCCCTCATATTTGGCATAGATTTTCTTCTCAGATGTTTTAATCCCACTCTGATGATCCTCTGGTCTACCTTCCTCTGTGATTAGGTTTATCCCTAAAGCTTGGCAATTAGATTTGGATAAGACCTTGGCCAACCCTTGGCCTTTTATGAGCTTGGTAGGCTTTATGTCTAGCTCATATTCTTGTATCTTAGCTATCCACCTACCCCTTTTTCCTTCGCTATCTCCTTGCACCAGGATGTCCTTGATTGTTGTCATTGGGACAAACACTGTGATTTCTGATTGCAGCACATACATATGAAATGCCTTCAAAGCCTTGACTAGTGCATAGGCTTGTTTCTCCAATATGTTATATTTCAGCTCAACATCCCTTAGGACTTGGCTGAAGAAGGCGATGGGTTGTTCATAACCCTCTTTATTTTTCTGTAGCAGCACTGCAACAATAGTATGTGGAGAGGCGAAAGAAAATATGTAGAAAGGCACTGAATAGTCGGGGTTGACTAGTATCGGGGCTTCAACCAAAGCTTCTTTAATTCTAATGAAAGAATCTTTGGGGGCAGGGCTCCACTTGACTTCATTTTCTTTCTTAAGCATGTCCGTAATACCCTTGACAATTTCTGCGTAGTTGGGTATGGACCTCCTTAAGAAAATTATTCTACCCAAAAAGGCTTGGACCTCTTTTTTATTCCTGGGCAGAGGAATATGGCTGATGGCTTTGACTCATTTAGGATCGATCCTCACACCTTCCTGCACTACTATATTCCCTATTAGCTTCCCCTCACTGAGGGCGAACGTGGATTTCTTCGGATTCAAAGAAAGACCATACCTCCGATATTTCTAAAAGGTGAGCTTTAAGTGGAGGATGTGTTCTTCATTAATCTTAGAAAGGATTGTGATATCATCTAATTAAACCACCATGAATTTGTCTTGCTCCCCTATGAAAGCTATGTCCATGGCTCTCTGAAATGTGGCCCTTGCATTAATAAGACCGAAGGGCATGCGAGCGTACATGAATGTTCCCCACGGGGTGGTGAAAGTGGTTTTCTTTTGATCATTAGGGTGGGATGCCACCTGGTTGTAACCAGAAAACCCATCCATCATGGACATTCTGGCTGAGCTAACAAACTTCTGCAATATATAGTCCATCTTAGGCATCATGTAGTTGTCTTTCAGTGATGCCTTGTTTACATTATGAAAATCTACACATAGCCTTATTTCTACGCTCTTTTTCTGGACAGGGACTAGGTTGGCCACCCACTCAGAGTACCTTAAAGGCATTATGATCTTTGCTTGTAACAATTTTCTCACCTCTTTTCAGTGGAGGGGAGTAAGAGTGGATTTATCTTCTTGAGTTTCTGTTTGCATGGCTTTATTCCACTCTTCAAAGGAATCTTATGCTGAATGATGTTAGTATCAAATGCTTTCAAATCCTCATAAGACCAAGCAAATACATCCTTGTAGATTTTGAATAGATTTAAATACCTTTGTCTGTATTGCAAGGGGATTCCTTTTGATAGCCTGATCATCTGGGGTTCCTCCTTTGAGCCGATGTTGCAGTCTTCTACTTGATCGTCTATCTCTGGGGCCATTGGTTTGGAGACTATGTCGTCCTTATTAAAAATCCTTTCTAGTGGGACCAGTCCGCAAGGGATGGTATTCCCTTTCAGTTGCAAAATTTTGTGCCCAACCACTGTGTCTTTCCATGAAGTGGCTTCTTGATCTGTTTCTTCTTCTTCTTGATCGATGGTGGAGTGGACGGACTCCCCAATGAATTCTATGAATCTTTTCACCTCATACCTGAGGAGCGGATTTTGAGGGGGCTTAAAACTGCTTGCAGCTACAACAAGGGAGTCGGCCATTATGTTTCCTTCCTTGGCAGAAATTGGATTTTAAAGGTTAGGAAGAAATTATCAATTAGATCCTACACTTCATTTCGGTAAGTCCTCAATCTATGGTGTTTGGCTTGGAATTGATTTATGATCTGCCATACGACTAGCTCAGAGTCTCCATAGACCGTTAGGCATTCAATACTTTTTTTTTTTTTTTCGTTTGTAACTCGAGGAGAAATGATTTGTACTTCTCCACGTTATTGATCGCCTAAAATTTCATATTGAATGAGAGGGGTATCAGGCTGCCCTCCGGAGATACCAACAATATTCCAGCTCCATTTCCCTCTTTTGAGTTTGCTCCGTCGAAGTACAATTTGCATACTTATTTTTCATTTGTGCGCTGGTGCTCTAACTGCCTTATTAGGTGTACTGATGTTTCCTCTAAGAAGGTCTCATCTTCTTCTAGGAATAGGCAGGAGAGGTCACTTTCTTTCCCATGCACTGGGGAATTTTCTGAGCCTTTAGCTGGGGTCACAGTTTTCACAAACATGGATTCTCTGTACAACCTCCTTTTCTTTCCTCCAAAAGTGGGAATGGTGGCATAAGTCAGATATAACTTGATAGAGCCCCCCATCTTGGAACCCCAAGATTTTGATAGGAGCATGCCAAACAGAGGGGAAATGTCAGCCACTACCATGTTCATTACCACGCTCTTCACATGGATCTGAGTCAGGTTTACCACTAGATCCTTTATCGTTCCTAAGAATTTGACCCTCATAGAGTCAAAGGAGTACAAGTCCTTGTAGGGCCTGATGATCTGCAAGCCAATTGTTCCATCACTGCCAGGGGCATAAGGTTGTGTGAGGCTCTAGAATCCAGCATGTAATTATGCAATAAGAGGTCATATATTACCAGAGTCACATAGAAGGGTGCGATAGAAGGATCAAGTTCTTCCACATGCATCCCAAAAACAACCATTGGCCTCTCCTCTTGGAGGTTCAAACTGTCATGGGTTGGTGTTGAGGTGGATGGATGGATGAATTGAGAGACTTAAGCTTTATAAGTAGGTTGCTTTAGAAGCTCAGTAAGAGGAACAAGAATTTTTACCTATTCAAGCTCCTTCTAAAGATTGAAGGTGGGTTGGAATTTTTCTATACCTCCTGCCTCTGTTCCTTCTTCCTCACAACTGGCAGTTTTTAGCAGAACGTGCGCCTCCTTTTCTGTGTGTCCCTCTGAACCATTGCTTTCCTTATTTGCATAAAATTTTATCTTGGAAGGGTCAGGATTTATCTCACCTTTCCCTTTGTCTGGTACTGAAGGAATACCTTGTGGAGGAGTTCCCTCTTGTTGTTTTAGTTCTCTTGACCTCTTCTTCAAATATCTTAGATCATAATTTTTTTGTGGCTGTGTTTGCATGAAATCCGCAAAATGTTTGCAATAATATTCTATATCTTCCTCATCTGTTGCTGCTTCTCTATCGTGACTGGCCTCCTAGTGAGCCATATTCTCATGTTCTTCTTCGGAGAAGGAAGAATACAAGTTCCCCTGTATCTCGTGTGTATCCGACGATTGTTCATCGGGATCATCTTCTAAATATAGAGGAGGAGGGATCTAGTCATGATGTTCCTTTCTCTCCCTTGGAAGCATTTGCAATGGAGGCCTTCTATACTGTGGGTTGTAACCCTGATTGTTGACTTGAGCATTCCGTTTGGAGAGGCTCTTGTTCTCAATTTCAAGCTTTCCAACCTTCTGTGATAAACTCCTGATGAGTTTTTCCGGCTCATCCAACTTCAGGTCTGGTGATTCTTTAGCTTGACCCAAGGAGGATGCTTCTTCTTTCCATCTTTTATTCTCATTAGGTTCTTTCTTTCCTCTTGGCTCCCCTACTAAGGTGAAATTTGCTTCCACCTCAAGTGCATCAATTTGGAGTTGATCTAGAGTGAGAGACTTCCTTTCCCTCAGAGTGAAACCAAATTTGGATTCAAAGACTCCCAAAAAAGCCACTCGAGCATTGGCTAGAGGAGGCTTCATCTCACCCGACATGTTATTATAATGTTTATTGAATCTCTTTATAAAATCTGAGACATCCTCCTTGGGCTTCTTATTTATAGCGTTAAACTCTGTGAAGAGGTACTCATGATTTCTCTTTTCACCCCATTTCCATGTGAAATATTCTCAAGTTCCTCCCAGGTAGTGATGGAGGCATTGGGTAGGGCCTTAAATCATTTTCTTACCTCTCCATCCAGGGATTGTACAAAAAGCCTCATTACCACATCCAACTGTTCCACGCTTAGTTTTTCAACAAAGGCACAGAAGGTTTTGATGTGTCTTTGTGCAGTGTTATTATCCTCCCCATTGGACCTAGGCATAAGATTTAGGTAGTATTGGGGCATAGCACTTAGAGGTTGAGGTAAATTAAGAGGGGCATATTTATTTAACAGAAAACCTGGGAGAGCCATCTGGATTAATGGAGGGGGACTGAGGTTTTCTTGAGGAGCTCGGGCCAAAAACACAGTGGTAGGAGTGGCTAGATTGAAAGGAGGGTATGTAAGGGTCATGGAGTAAGTCCTAAGTAGTAAGTAACAAGGGGTTGAGAGCTGGATGAGGAGGCTTCAAATACTGATGAGACGATAGTGCAGGTAGTAGGAGTTTTATCCTTCCATACTTTCCTGAAAATTATTTTCTCTGGGTTAGATACAAATGGGGCTTTCTGCTGAGAGGTATCTGAGTGAGTGTGAGGCTTCTTAAAAGCCAGGATGATAAATGATTATGGGGTGTGTGGAGTCACCAAGGTGATGTGGATGCAATCAGAACGTCTTTGCTCACCTACACAAAGAGTGCTCAATTTTTTGTATCCTAGAGGAAAAATCCTTCAATACGTTCCCCGACAACAATGCTAGAAGATGTTGTAGCTCCTAGAGACAACCTTGGATTGCTTACAAGACCAGTGCTTGGGCACATCTAGATTTGAGGGTCTCAAATGATTCTCAGTAAAATGGAGACCTCACATATACTCTATATGTATATAATAAGATAGAATGGGTTGGTTCATTCATCTAAAGGAGTAAGACATGGATTTCTAGTACTTCTTCACATGTACAAATCCCATAAATATATGCATAAAACAGTGGAGGCCAAGTAGTTCGAGGACTTACAGTTTAATAAAATTTATTAGAGCAATAGGAGAGGACAAGAAGAAAAAACAACTTATCACATAGAGCTTAAAGCTTCAAGAATTCTACCTTTTACACATAGAGCTTGAAGCATTAAGGATTTCTACACTTGTTTGAGTTACAAGTAGAAATAATGGATAAAAGAGGGATTGAATGCTATGATTCATGGAGAGTAGCTTTTAAAGATATAATTTCAATGATCCATACAGGCACATGCATTAACAATGTCGATACAAATGAATCTGAGAGTAAGTTACAGGAACATGCATTAACATATCGATATATATGAATTTGCGAGGAAACTTGAAATACTTCTAATAGCTATGATTACATGAATTCAGAGAAGAAACATGAACATAATGGGTTTTAATAGAGGGACAACATATTGTAATACTCGAAGGGGGAATCACCACCATTTCTTTAATATTCTGAAAGATCTGTATTATAAAGTTATATAGTTTGAAAATACAATGTAGCTTTTTCTTTAGAATTTCTGAATATAATATATTATTTAAGTATACATTTAATACTAAATCATGTGTTTATGTGTTATATTTTTCAATATAAATCAAACGTAGGTATATTGCGTTAGAAAAAACTATTTTTCTTTACTATTTATATGCGTTGGTGCTTTTCTTTTAGTGCTCAAAGCTTTGTATTTTGGAGGTGTATATGATACTTGGGCTCTTGGTGGTAGAGATGTAAGAAAAATTACGAATCCAACTCTTAAGGCGAGTGTTATATTTGGTTATTTATTGAAATCTCCTTTTGGAGGAGAAGAATGGATCATTAACTAGGACAATCTAGAAAATGTACTTGGAGGACATGTATGGTTAGGTTCCATTTGTGTCTTTAGCGGTATCTGACATATCTTAACCAAACCTTTTGCATGGGCTCGTCGTGCATTCGTATGGTCTAGATAAGATTATTTATCCTATAGTTTAGCTGCTCTACCTATCTTTGGTTTTATTGCTTGCTGTTTCGTTTGGTTCAACAATACAATTTATCCCAATGAATTTTATGGGCCCACCAGCCCAAAAGCCTCTCAAGCTCAAGAATTTAGTTTTTTAGTTAGGCCTTCCTAAAGTTGAACAATTGTCAAAAGCTCGTTGAATAATTAAATATTAATGAATCTGAATGAAATTTTTGAAAATTGGACAGAATATATGATAATATTTCTTGGAAGCCTTTGGGGTATCGTAATATCTAATTACTCCACTAGAATCGATTACATCTTAAAGATTGTCTATCATACTATTTCCCAAAGTAAATGCATTTCCCTACTATAGGGATGACCCTAATCCGTAATATGAACCATAGAAAAAGACACCCATTAGACCAATCACGATAATACCAGTTATAGTACCTATCAACCAAAGAGGGATCCTTCCAGTGGTATCGACCATTTCTCTTACTCCCTTTCACATTTTCTTAAGTGGTCATGCTCAAGACATAAGCAATCATAGCATAGATAATTACCAAAAAATGCAGGTCTCCAAAAAGTTGTAAAACCATGTAAGGGGATGACACCTGCCCAGTGTTGGAAGGTTAAGGAAGTTGGTGACCTGATGAAGCTAGCGACCGAAGCCTCGGTGAATGACGAACATAACTATAATGGTCCTAAGGTAGCGAAATTCCTTGTCGAGTAAGTTCCAATCTGCACAAAAGGCGTAATGATCTGGGCATTTTCTTAGAGAGAGACTTAGTGAAATTGACATGTTTGTGAATATGCAGACTACCTGCACCTGTATAAAAAGATCCTATGAAGCAGAGAACAAATTGTATTGGGTGCAAGGAGGGAGCATCTCAGATCCAATGACAAAAGGTTCAAACTAAAATTTCTAGATGAATAGAATAGAGTATTCGTGCATCTGATATACAATTTGAATGCATGATTTTATCCTCAAAGAAGGGAAATATTGAATAGAATGACCAAAAACTCTTCCATTCATTCATCCCTTCCACATAATATTTTGATCGTATAGAGAATGAAACTTCCAAGACCAATGTCAGTTCTTTTAGTACCAATTCATAATATGAACTCTTCTTGTGATCAACTAATGGATTTGGATCTCAATTCATCATTAAATAAAAATTTTTTTGCTAACATTTTTTCAATATATTCGATTCATAATGAAGTAACTTCGACCAATGCCTTAAAAAGGGTTTCAATTCAAACATGGGTCTTATTCAAACTCGATGTTATCAATTCAAATTTCATGGGGAATGAAGAGGAGAGAAAAGGGGAAGAAAAAATGAAAACAACAAACAACTTTATTGAATTGCAAATCCCTTTTGCCGGAAGAACCCTATGGAGATCTCGATATTTTATAGATTGATTTGATCCATCACAATTGAAATAGATTGAACATATATTGTTACATATGAAGAAGTGATTAATGATATCTTCCTGGAAAAATACTGCCACTTGGATTTGAACCGAGATGCTCTCGCACTACTTCCTAAGAGCACAGTGTCTACCAATTTCACCATGGCGGCTTCGTAAGAACCATACTAGCTTATTTACACTAGATCGACAATCTCTGATGGTTCAATGATAAGGGTATTTGAAGTACAAACGAGATGGATGTTTGTTGTCCCAACCATTCTCACTACCCTTCAGAAAAGGCTAATGCATATGGGCTATAACAAAGCTTTTGTGTTGTCAATTTCCATATGTAGTTCTTTCTCCCCTCATGCATGCCTACTGTCCTGATTCTCTATATCCTAGGTCTCTCTATTCCATCATCTAACTCATATTCTTTATGTAGCATTTAGAATGAATGACTTACATTTAATACTAAATGATGCGTTTATGTGTTAATTTTTTTCAATCTAAATCAAATTTAAGTATATTGAATTAAAAAAACTTATTTATTTTTTTTAGTATATTAAATTAATTTTTTTCTTTTTCTTTATTCTTTGTTTAAATATAATGATACACTTTATCTTCATTAAAACCAAATTCAATAAATACTATGATAAATTTCAATTTATTCATTAAAATCAAATTTAATAAATGTAATAATAAATTTATTATTTATAAAAAGAATAAAAAAATCGGGATCTATCATATTTTTACACAGGTTTATAAAATATAAATTAATAAATAAAATTTAAATATATTTAAAAAATGTTAAATAAAAAAGAAGAAGTAAATACTAAAACATAGTCTAAAAGATTTTAAAAAGGGGAAATTGAGATTGCTGGCTTTTAAATAAGTAAATGTTGTGGAGTTTATAAATTAAAATTAAAAAATTAAGATATGGACTTAGATATTTACAATGCATACCTTATTATATGGGTATATACTTACAGAAATTGAAGCTTTAAGAGTCGATGATGATAAAGAAGGATAAGGCTAAACTTTTATTGAAGATTTGGGACATGATACACATATAATTATCACATGCTACACACATAATCATTATCAAAAGATATGATTTTGTAAATGAAAATAAGAAGAAATAGAAGGTATCACTAAGAACATTGGTCTTAGAATCGAAGGACAACTTTAAATCCAGGTAAAAACAAAGAATTTATATCATTCTCTTTTATAATTAACTAATTTAAAAATAAATAGAAAACCTTCCAAGTAAAGAAGGATGATCCAAAATGAATCTACATAGTTATTCTATTTATTTATTAATGTTGTAGAATGAGAAAAACAAAATTTAAGACCTACAATTGATACTTGGATTATATCTTCAAAACTCCAGTAATGGATTAAAGCTAACAAATTATCCAATTAAAAATTTCCTTTCATCTTTAACATCAAGTAAAATTAATTAAGATATTTTTAACACATTCTAAAGTGGAGTGATTTCATCTTTAACATTAAGTAAAATTAATTAAGATATTTTTAACACATTCTAAAGTGGAGTGATTTGGAGTGATTTCATCTTTAATATCAAGTAAAATTAATTAAGATATTTTGAACACATTCTAAAGTGGAGTGATTTCAAAGGATTAATTGTTTGTTTCAAACACAATTTATATCCAAAAGTTATGTCTCAACAAATTAAAAAACATGCTTTTAAGTATAAAAACATACATTATACATTTAGTTGTATTCCTCCATACAATATTGTCTAATAAAAACCCTAAATTTGAAACACGTAGAGAGATCAATACTAATGATCTACCTGATTAAGCATATTATGTTATTATGAAACCTCTTATATTTTATTTATTAAGAACTATTGGATCCCTTATCACAATAGTAGATAATAAATTACACATACTTTCCCCACTAACAAATCTTGAAATTTAAGAACAATAGAGAATTTTTAGACTTGATAATTACTTGTGAATATTTAATGTTTTTCTATTACTATTCAAGTGTTCTTCATCAAGTAATTATACAAATGTTCAGAAAACAAAGAGATAATATACATAAAAATTAGGCTCCAAGCCGAGGAAAAACCCACAAGGGGAAAACCTGTCAATCCTTTCCTTATAGATCCTTCATCAACAATACAAATCCAAGTCAAACAACCTAGTGATCAAAGTTCTAATTCAACCCTCAAAATTCTGCTTTAACTTCATCAAAGAGTCTGGTCACACAAATGCCATATGTCTTTCCTTAAAACCCATGTCACACATAGATAAAAGCTTGCATAAACACTGATGTAGTTGCATCTTAGGTATCCCATATTCATAGAAGAAATGATGCACATAAAACTCAAATGTATGCATTTATTGTTGCCTCAAAGAACTTGTATATATGCTTCAAAGTATTTCGTATTGTAGCCTCAGGAGTCTTCACATCATAGAGAGGAACATGCCATAGTGACTTTGCATTATAGAGATAAAATATTTCTTGGAAATTCACATTATGGAGATAGATGATGCCACTGAAATTTCACCCCTTTCGAGCCTTGGATTCATGCCTCAGACCTAAATTAGCCATCACAAAAGAGATCTGAATTATTTCCAAAATGATGAGGAATTTATGTTAGTATATAGTTGTTTCCATATGTGAAGAGACACAACTCTTGGGCAGGCCAAATTGTCATCTTAGAGGGATGACTTGGCAACATGGAGGAACACATGACACTTTACAAAATTCATTTTTTATTTTTATTTTATAAGGTCACAAACAACATGCCCTTTGACTTTTTCTTTTGACCAATAAAGCATGAAGAACATGCTTGATAATAATAATAATAATATTTTTTTTTGCTTTATGTTTTTACATGAAATGCATATTGGTACAAGTACAATAATTATGAAGACCGAACCTAGTTACAATTTCAACACTCCCTCCTAACTAGGGAGGTATTCATAGTGAATTATCGAGATATTCTTAGGTTGAGAACTTCTACAAGAAAGGATCTAGATTGATAAGCATCAATGATGATTTACATTATCGTAGCCAACATTATCAAAATAGCAAGGCCTCTATTAGCAAGCTCTTTCTCTTGGATTAAGTACTTGACTTATGGTGATTATTCTTCGTCAAAATACAAATCCTCAAAGAATATTAGTTCAATATGCTTATCCAATCCACCATTCTCCTTAATAGTGCCTTTACTAGACTTACAAATGTTAGTCCTAGCCATAGTACATGACACATGGATAATACAATGTCCACCTATGGAGAATACAATGTCCACCCTCACTCCCTCTAAAACAGGGAGAAATAACCATAATCTTAAGCTTGTCCCAAAAATACTCTTTCTTGAAAAGGAACTTCACCAATGCATCAACAACCTGCTCTTCCGTGTAAATCTATTATAGCTTCTTGGATCCTATTTGTATTACATCATAATGAGCTTCAATCTTCTTGGTTTTTTGAGTCCAATGTGCTATCAAATAATTCATCACAACATTTTGTAGAGCCAAACTTCTTCACAACTGATTGTACAAGCCATTACATCTTCTTCCTTCTGCTTTACACTTTTCCAAGAAATTATATTAACTCCCAACCATCGATAATATCTCTAACAATATCAACCTAATTGATTTCTTCTTGAGTTCGATATATCATGAAACAAATCAGAGCTCCCTTTTTCTAGATGAGGTAAGTGAACTTCTTGCTTTCATGCTGCCATCTAATTGACTTCTTGGATGCATACTTTTAACTTCTTTCTCCTTGTTCAATTACATCTGTTGGGATTCATAGAAGTATTTGTGCTTTGTTGCATTCTTCCAATTCTTCCATCTATTACTTAACTTTAGATAGCTCTTATCTTGACCTACAAGCTGTATTAGAAGACTATGAAATAATAAAAGGTAAATTACAAAGACAATAACATTCGTAGTAATCAAGGAGATGTAGAGTACTTATCTTTTGAGGAAGGTCAATTACCTCTTAATATTGGAGTTGTTTACTAACTTTGTTCTCATTAAGGGTTATATCTACTTGTTACCGTGGAAGCCATTAGATAGGGTTTTGTTCATAGGGTTCTTCTTAGTCCAAACTTTGATAGGGTTTACAAAACCTAGATCCTAAAGTATTCAAGACTTGTTATTTAGGAATTACAAATTCTACAAACATACTATAGAGTTAGTTGCAAAACCCTAGTGATACTATTAACAAGCCTACTATGCATGAGATTTCATTTCTTGATAATAAAAACCTAGTCTTTATATACAAGTAGAGACTTCAATGATATATCAACGATTTCTAACATGTTTACATAGATCTTTTAATAATATGACACTATTTTTTAAAATTGCACAAGTTCATTAGCTTGTTTCTCATGTGAGTTCACCATGATCTAGATAACTTAGCATTATATGCAAAAATGCTTTGCAAGACAACTTTGAAATGAACAAGAATTATACATACCTCTTTTGAACTTACCTTATCCATTATTGTAGTCTATCTTTCAAAGGGATATTCCAAAGACTTTTTCTTCAGTTGACATGTATCATCTTCCTCCAATAGAGGTACCTTCAACCATCAACCTAAGATGTAGATCATAAATATTTCTTTGGACTCCTCATAATGTTCTTTGTCTTGGTTCACGTACATCATTTGTAGAGGATGCTTAGTTTCTCCATAATCTCCAATCCCTCTTAATCATATCTAACAAACTTCAAAATCCTTGTCAAAAGTTTGATCATATTTAGATGCTAATAGGATGTCATAATTTTTGTTGTAGTTACACACTCTCCAACGATGCTTGGTCTTGGATCTAAGATAATCACACCTCAAAAATTTGGATTATAGCTTACTATAGCTAGGATTTATAGAGATGATGAACCTATTTTAGTGGTTGTAACAATAATATAACTCAAACCTTGATCCATAGGGAAAAGAGATTTGACCTATATACGGAATTCACTTGGTTCGAAATTATGTTTTAAACAATACCACATAGGTACAATTGGATTTTGGCATGCCATCTTGATTTGTAACTTTAACTTCTTCACTTCAGATTATGCCACAAAATCTTAGAGATGTAGAATTACAAACTTGTATTGTAGTCATCATCATGGAGATAGGGCAGAAAACTTCTATTGTAGTCAATATACTTTTGGATTCTTCACAATGTCTTTGGATTTGATCATAAAAAGAGATTTATTAAAGAACTTAAGGAAACTTGGATCAATACCATAACTTTAGATCAAGTATTGAAGTGATTTGGACTACATTTAAGAGATGTTTTAATAAAAAACTATCACAGAAATTCAGATTCCATTTGAACCTTGAGCAAAAGTCACATATCTTTGCTTTTGATCTTAACAATAGAGGTATTGAATTTTTATTCTAGGTCTTTGTCTAGACTCCTCTAGGGCTCAACCTAGTAATTATTCTCACAAACCACAAAAAAATATTTTTGAAACAAATTTCAAATAACAATGAGAGTATATATTTTAGACCTTCTTGACATACTTTGGATAGATGCTACAAATCTCAAAATTCTGCCTCAACTTCAGATGTAGGCCAAAAAATTGGATTTATGCAACGAACTAATCACAAAGTTTGAATGTGTACCTTAGAATTCGATTAAATCACCAAAGGGTTCAGATAGGAGTCACAAACCATGATCAAGCCACCAAACTTCGAATTGACGTCTCTTGAGAAATTTCTTCTCTCCAACATCCTTGAACCTAACTTTGATACCATGTTGAAATTATAGAGAAATAGAGAATTTCTAGACTTGATAATTACTTGTGAATATTTAATGTCTTCTTATTACTATTTAAGCATTCTTCATCAAGCACTTATAAAAATGTTCAAAAAACAAAGAGACAAGAGACACAAAAATTAGGCTCCAAGCCAGTGAAAAACCCACAAGGGGAAAACCCATCAATCCTTTCCTTATAGATCCTTCATCAACAAGAGAAATCCAAGTCAAACAAACAAGTGATCCTAGTGCTAAGTCAACCCTCCAAATTCTGCTATAACTTCATCAAAAAGTCTGGTCACACAAATGCCATGTTTGTCCTTACAATCCATATCACACAGAGATAAAATCTTGCATAGATACTTATGTAGTTGCATCTCAGGTAGCCCATATTCATTGAAGAAACAAATCATAGAAAACTCATATGTATGCCTTTAATGTTTCCTTAGAGAACTCGTATATATGTATGAAAGTATTTCATACTGCAACCTTAGGAGTCTTGTCATCACATAGAGGAACATGCCATAGTGACCTCGTATTATAGAGATAAAATATTTATTGGAAATTCACATTATGGATATAGATGATGCCACTGGAGTTTTTCCTTTTTCAAGCCTTAGATTCATACCTTAGACCCAAATTACCCATCACATAAGAGATCCGAATTGTTTTCAAAAGGATAAGGAATTGGTGCCAATATATAGTTGTTTCCATATGTGAAGAGACACAACGCTTAGGCAGGTCAACTTGTCATCTTGGAGGGTCGACTTGGCAACGTGGAGGAACAAATGACACTCTACAAAATTCATTTTTTTTATTTTTATTTTTTTATAAGGTCACGAAAAACATGCCCTTTGAATTTTTCTTTTGACCAATAAAACATGAAGAACATGCTTAATAATAATAATAATAATAATATACTTCAAAATAGATATCGTAGGTTAAAAATGATTTTCCTTTCCATATATAAATTACCATGTTTTAAAGTACATTTACATGGCTTAGAGTTATCTCAATTTTCATTCCATACTTATCCTTTTTCAATATCACCAATATTTAGTTATAAAACTTTAAGTTTGGCATTGTGTTTATGATATGAATCAAGTGTTTCCTTTTTTTGTATACCTGGTTTCTTCAACTTCTCACTATTTGTTTATTAATTCTGAAATAAATCCCCATTCTTTGTGCGTAAATATGTAATATTAAAATTTTAAATAATCTTATATTTAAATAATAATTAAAAAATTTTAAATTAATCCTATTAAATTTAAACAAGTCAAATTTTTATTTTTCAAATTTAAAAACAAGTCAAATTTTTTATTTTTCAAATTTAAAAACAAATCAAACTTTTACTCCAAATTATGTTAACATATACCTGAACTATAATCACCACACCATCACCACTTCTTTTAATAGTGATTTAAATTACGGTAATTAACCCACCATCACCACTTCTTTAAATAGAGATTTGGATAACAAGTTTCTTTTTTAATCTATTTTACAATATTTATAAATTTTTGGACATATTTTAAAGCAAAAAGGAATTTAATCATTGCATTTATTAGATGTTTTTTGTTTTTGTTTTTGTTTTGTTTTGTTTTTTTGTTTTTTTTGTTTTGTTTTTTGTTTTTTTGTTTTTGTTTTTGTTTTTTGTTTGTTTGTTTTTTTGTTTAATCGCTGAAAACCATTAAGATTGACACACATATTTCTATATATTTCTTTTTCTAAATCTCTAAACTTGATATATTGTTTATAGCAATTTTATAATTTTTTAATAAAAAAGACTTCTACAAATAACACGAATCTGATTGTGACCAACTTAACTATTATAGTGAATGTTGTAGCATAATATTCTTTTTTATACAAAGAAAAACCTTTGACAACCTATTTTTTTGTTTGTATAGTATACCATACAAATGTCACAAATTTGATTGCAACCAACTTAGCTATCAGAGTAAATGTTGTAACATAATATTCTCTTTTGAGACAAAAAAATCTTTGAAAACCTATCTTTTTGTGTATAGTAAACCATATGCATCAATTCTAAACATTACTAAGTATTGTGATATATATATAGAGACCGGTGGAAAATTTCATGAGTACAAAATTATAAAATAAAATTTATTAAGAATTTTGTAATAAAGTATAAGTAAGAATTAGTGTTGTTATATGTTATAAGAATATAACTTGAGTGGACTTAATAGTTAAGAGTATGTGTTTCCTCTTAAGAGGTTATGGGTTCTAATCTTCTTCTTTTTTGGATGAAAGATACCTGTAATCTCATTCACAATAAAATGTTGAAGATACATTTTGTACAGACACTACTATGAGTGTATTCTTGCAATTTCAATTACTTCTATACATATTTGGCTCGCCTGAGAAAAAATAGACCAAAATCTCTGTGCATAAAATGATTAACATTGCCATATTTGACATATATGAGAAAAATAAAAAAAAGAGTAGTACTGCCCATGTGAGATGCATAGATATTACATAAAATATGATAACCCAGAGAATAATAGGTAATCCTAAGATAGCTGTAATCAAAGATGTACCATTGGGCATGGACTGGCCTGTAAAAACAAAATTGTCCCAAAATAAATTGATATTTGTGGATTGTGAGAGAAAAATGCCAGTTGATAACATTGAAATTGTCAAACAAACAAAAACAAAAATATGTAAATGTAAGATAAGAGTAGACCCAATGATTCGTGCACTATCATCAGTTAGAACAACGACTTGAACCCTATATTGGTGATGGGTTTGTTCAAAAATTTGTTTATTAATCTGTTCCTTTATTGCCGAAAAATCCTTTGCTCGAATGGGACCATCCTTTGACATGCAATCATTGTCATGGTTCCTCTCCCCATAAATATGAGAACATGAAAAAGATGAGTAAGTGTCAATAATGTGAAAGATCTCCTCGAGTATAGGTAGAAGAGGGGTATTCTTGCATGAAATAATGACATTTAACCAATTTATAGATAACATGGAATCCCCGAAGATGTGTAGATGTGAGTAGCCTTTTTATTTTGTAAACCGAAGCAAGTTTTTGCATGCGAGGAGTTTAACTTTGTTGTTTTTCCTAGGACCCAAACCCATCTTAACTATGAAACTATGAGATGTAGAAAGAAATAAAACAAACCCTCCTCTAGAATTCTAGCCATTATTGATTGAGGCACCATCAAAGTAAGCCCATGGTTTTGAAGTGTCAATACTTTCTGGAATGATCGTTCTGGGGGAAACAACTCATTTTCTTATGGAAAGTGGCTTAGCATAAGCAACACCTCATCAACAATATGTACAGGGACCAAGATCTTATCCAAAAAGACCGCTCTATTTCTTGACGACCAGATGCCCCAACAAATAATTAGTGGGAGGGATATAAAAGGGTGACTGTTGTGTTTGTTATTTCAAGAGAGTCAGGAAACCTCAAGATCCACCCTTATCCAAGGAATGGAGTGACACAACGCATAGCTACATACCCACCATCCCTGTTGAATGAAAGGGAAATTCATGAATAGATGGCCAACAATTTCCTCATTGTTTTGACATAATGAACACCAACCTAGCCCATATAAAAACCTTCGTTGGAGTACCTCCCAAGTCAAAACTTTTTTCAACATGAGACAGCAAATGAATAATTTAGCTTTCCACATTCCCTTCCACCACCACCTCTACTCCACATTCACTCTATCTGCCACGAGGAAGATGAAACCCAACTTTGGAGTGTAAGAACCAATGGGGGAGAAACTCCAAATCAACTTGTTAGTCCTATCAGTTAATCTAGTGTGGCCATCAAAAATGGATTGCGTGTATTCCAACCATAAGACCTGATACTCCCCCTCTAAACTGAACTCATCTGTAGAGAGCCAACCCTGCCCCCAAATAGTAGTAAGATTTGGATTTGCAATGTGAGCTAGTTTATATATACCCTTATCTCTCAAATCGTTAATTAAAGGAAGGGATAGTTGATGGCATTTTTCACTGCAAACCCACGGGTCAAGACCAAGACACACCCTATCTCCTCTTCCAATCTGCCAAACAAAACAGTAAAACCGTACATAGTGGACGATAATATTGAAAACAAACTATAAAAGTAATAAAAAAATTAATGATATAGACACCTTACACAAAATAATTATTTTTTAGCATTTCTCTAAAAACGCCTATTTATTTTTTCTTAAGTTAAAAAACCATGTTAATAAATTTATACATATATATATTTTTATGTAACGCATCTTTTCAAATCCTTCTTAAAGCAATACCTCATAAATTTATAATAATGACTTACAATATTTCCATATCAACTTTCTCTCATACATGTGGCTACCTTTTAAGAAAAACCTTCCTATAATCCAAACTTGATCTCTACACCTATCCACCCAACTTTTAAATTCGTCAAATCTCCATTCCTCCTCATCAAATCTACACTTTATCTTTCAGGGAATTAATGGCTTCCATGGTCCCTTCACGCATTGAATCTTCTAGTGCAGAGATTGCTAATTCAATCCTAAGCTTAATAGGGTTTTTTTAATGCTAAGTGGGGTATGACTATCTATAGCTTTGATATACTAGAGGCTTTAGTCTACTTTGTTTTACACATAGTTCAAGTGGCCAAGGTAGTATGCTCACCGACGGCATATCGCAGATAAAACAATGCCTAGTTTCATTTTCATGAACACCTACCACGCCACTAGAAGACACAATATACGTCTAATCTAATGGGTGACAAACTCAAGTGGGCATATTCTTTGACTCCTTTGCTGCTAGTCATACCTTTTATTAGAATAAAGGAGGGAATCACCTGCAACCCACCTCTTTCATTTGTCACGTGTCACCCATGTGGGCGTTTTCTTTACATGTTTGGCATGCTTAAAGAGTACTAAAACTATTGCTCATCATTAAGGTGTTTTTTAATATTTGTGTGATTCCTATGGATATTAATAGTAAATGCCCACGGTATCTTCCTTTCGGTACAATCGACGAAAAAGTACTTTTGTTTGGTTGGATGGAAGTGAACTTAAAGGTTTATGATTTGCTGACTGGATTATGCACAACAACAATTTTTGGTGAAATGTCTAAGGTCGAAACATCAAAGTTCCATGTGTGATTGGTTCAAGATCTGAATGATTTAATTGAAAATGGAAATGTTTTCTCAGTTATACCAAAGACAGATTCTATTGTTGACATACCTGCGCTACCTGTGGATATTGCAATTTTGCCTTGGAGGCTTCAACAAGTTTGTTGTTACATGTTGTAAGGTACAAGGGCACATTGGTCAAAGTGTCGTTTTGAATCACTGACATGATTACACAGTTGGGTTGCCCTACTTTGTTTTTTTACGTTGAGTGTAACTGACACAAAGTGGCTTGACGTTCATAGTCTTATTCCTTCAAACATACATTATCAATGAGAAAATGAGCATGCAAGAAAAATTGAAAATGTTATTCAATATCCACATATAGTTTCTATGTATATGCACCAAAGATTTAATATATTCAGTGAGTTAGTTCTGTAGAAACATCTTGGTGCTAAAAACTTTTGGAATAGGTTTGTTTTTTTTCCCTTTCCCATGTTGTTGAAGGATTTTGAAGAAATAGGAGGAACCATTGAAGTTGCTATCATTTTGAGGTGTTTATCTTCAATAGACTGTAGTGCTTTGGCATAGCTTTGATACTGATATGAATATTTCTTTTATTTGTTGTTGTTACTTCCAAAAATTGTATGCACATCAATAAGTTGTTTGTTCTACTTCTCGATGATTTGAATAGATTTTCTTATAGTTAAGCCTAATAGATTAAATAATAAAAAAAAATTACATGGGTCAATGATCTTTTTGGTGTTGTTGTTGTTTATTCGATTAGTTTGTAGCTATTTTTCCTTTCTGTTATGCTTGATTTATTCGATTAGATTGTAGCTATTTTTCCTTTCTGTTATGCTTGTTTTCAATCATATTAGATTTATGTCTCATTATTATTTTTATTCGATTCTTGTATATATATATATATATATATATATATATATATATATATATATATATATATATATATATATATAAGTTTGTGTGCTAATTTTAATATTAACCTTTTCTCTTTGAAATGCAAATATGGAGAATAATGATGTCATCTATTACACCTCAAAGGTAAATGCTATCGCTGGAGCAATAAATTTTCTTGCATACATTCAGAAAAGGCTTGATAGAAAACTTGGCTTCCATCCTGGTTTTGTTGATGAACATATTTGTGTCTTAGATAAAATGAAATTAGATGTGAAATACTTGTTGCATGTGCACCAGAGAGAACCAAGAAGGAAAAAAAGAAGGGATTGATTGGAAAGCGTGAAGGGTCGTGATCATTATGTTGTTGATTTGAATTGATACTTCTTTTGTCATCGATCTGGATGTGTTTTGGAAGAGGCTATTTAATAAATGCCTTCTGATCAATTGTTTAAATTTCAATTTCATAGTGGATTTTGTTGATGTAATGACACCAAAAAATATTTCTTAATTGAAATTATCTTTTTTCGGTTTTAATGTTAGTAAAATCGTTTTTTTTTGTCATTGGTGTTGTTATGTAAAAAGTGTGTATGAATGTTCTTCACATTTCGTGTCATGTTGTTCTTTTTAGATTCCAATGTTTTCAAGTTAGATGTGTTTTTTTTACTTTCGTGTTGCGACGTTGTCTTCTATGCCAATACAAATTGTTTAATTCCTTCATTTCTCTTCCTATGCTTTGATAACAATGTTTTAGTTTAATGTTATTCTCTTGGGTTTGTAATTGGTCGAGTTTTTAGTATCAACCCCTTGGGTTTATTGATGCCTTTGGTTTATAAAATATTCTTGAGGTTTATAGTATTAATGTATTGATGTATTAATATTAATGTGTTAATGGTTTAAAATTTATTAGTGATTTAAAATGTATTAATATTAATGTATTATATTAATATGTTAATGGTTTGTAATGTTTGTATATTCTTTATGTTTATAGTATTAATGTGTGGGCTTAATGGTTGAAGAGGGTCCATCGTCCCATTGTGCAAAAGATTGTATCAAATTGAAAATCAACCATGACCATACATTGACTGGCATGTTTATTAGGTGGTCTATAATATTTTTCTTAGGGTTTATATGTGTTGGGTTTATGTTGTTTGATAGGGTTTAGTATTATTCCCTTGGGTTAAATATTTTCCCTGTGTGTTTATAATCCATCCAGTTTCCTTTATTTATTTCTTTAGTTTTTTATTCTATTGGGTTTGTAGTGTCCATCATCGTCGACTGTGGTCAATAATGGTCAAGCAAGGTTGACGATCAATTGTGGTCAACCATGGTTAATTATGGTCAGGCATGGTGATGCGTCACATATTGACAAAGATTGTCTCAATATGAAAATAAAGCATGGTAAACCATGGTACAATGTCACATTGTCGCAAATATTGTGTTGATTTGAAAATAAATCACGCTCAAGCATGGTCAACCATGGTTCTACGTCACTTTGTGATAAGGATTTTGTAAATATGATTATGGACCATGGTTAATGATGGTCAACCATGTATTTTAAGGGTTCATATACCTTGGGTTTATAACATTATTCTCTTGGGTTTAATATTATTCCCTTCTGTTTATAATGCCTTTGTTTTTTGCTATTTCTCCCTTAGGTTTGTTATTCGCTTGGGTTTATAATATGGATCATGGTTAGCCATGGCCAATCATGGTCATGCATGGTCATCCATAGTGAACTATGTTGTATAAAATCCATAATGGTCAACCATGGTGAATAATGGTCTGCCATGGTCGAACGTTGCATTGTGACATAGATTGTCTCAACATGAAAACCAACCATGGTCAACCCTAGTCCAATGTTGTATTATGATGAAGATTGTCTTGATATCAAAATAAATCACAATCACTACATGAGTTACCATGTTCGAAGTTTTCATTGTGACAAGGGCTCTCTAAATATGAAAAGAAACCATGGTCAATGATGTTTATTTTAGGCTTTATAATATTTATCTTATAAATATGTACCTAGGGTTTATAATATTAATCCCTTCAGTTTAATATTATTTGCTTGGGTTCATAATCCCTTGGGGTTTTAGTATTAATCCTTTGGGTTTATTATTCGCTTGGGTTTATTCCTAGGGTTTAATATTGTTCCCTTTGGGTTTAATATTACTCCCTTGGGTTTTTACTATTGATCCCTTGGGTTCGTAATATGAAACATGGTCAACCATGGTTAACCATGGTCAATCATGGTCAACCATGGTCAACCATGTTCTACCATTTTTTGTAAAATTAATCATGGTCAAGTATGGTCGAACATCATATTGTGACAAAGATTGTCTCGATATGAAAATCAACCATAGTCCAACGTTGCTTTGTGATAAACATTGTCTCGACATGAAAATCATTCATGGTCAAGTGTGGTCAACCATGGTCCAACTTTGCCTTGTGACAAAGATTGTCTCAAAATCAAAATCAGCATTAGTTAACCATGTTTGTTTGAGAGTTTATATTATTTATTTTAGGGTTTATATAACTTGGGTTTATAATATTAATGCCTTGGGTTCAATGTTATTGCCTAGGGTTCATAATCCCTTAGGGTTTTAGTATATATCTCATGGGTTTATTGTTTCCTTGGGTTTATAAAATCAATCCCATGGGTTTATTAATATCAGGGCTGAACCATGGTCAAGCATGGTGCAATGTCACATTGTGACAAAGATTGTCTCGGTATGAAAATTGACGATGGTCAACCATGGCCAACCATGTTTATTTAAGGGTTTATAATATTTATCTGAGGGTTTAAATACCTTGGGTTTATATTGTTATGTTAGGTTTAATGTTGTTCCCAAGGGTTTATAATCCGTTGGATTTTTAGTATTATTGGACCATGGTTTATTATTCACTTTGCTTTAAAATAATAATCATGTTGAATCATGGTCAGCAAATGTCAACCTTTGTTGACCGTGATCAATCTTGGTTAACCATGGTCAACCATGGCCACCCGTGCTGTATGAATTCAATCATGGTCAACCATGGTTTGATGTTGCATGGTGACAAAGATTCTGTCAATATGAAAATCAACCTTGGTCAACAACGGTCTAACATCGCATTGTGACAAAGATTGTGTTGATATGGCAATCAATGGTGGTCAAGCGTCATCAACCATCATCGTACGTCACATTGTGGCAAGGATTGTCTCAATATGAAAATCAACCATGAGAAAACATGGTAAACAATGTTTAATTTAGGGTTTATATTATTTAACTTTGGGTATTTATAAATTGGGTTTATAATGTTCATCCCTTGGGTTTGTTGAAAATTGGCAACAAGAAATTGATAAAAATAGAAGTGCTAAAAATAGAAGTTCTATTTTTAGCAGTTCAAGTTGGATTCCTATTTTTAGACATTCCTTGGTCTAAAATAGGAAGTAAAATTTGAAATTTGGTCTTACCAGCAGTTTGGAATATTAATTAATTAATTTTCCATGAGTTAATAGTTAAGGAAAAGAAAAATTGAAGTCTTTGTGAGAACATGTAGTTATTTATCCACTAATTGGGGAATGTGTCCTTGATTTGCTCCACTAATTGAGGAATTAAGGATGAGTTCTATATTGAGAGGATTAGCTGACTTAGTTTAAGTTAGTCAAGTTCAGTTAGATTAATTTAACAAGTTATTAAATTAATGGGATACAGTTTGTTGATGCTTGCATGCATGTGATAACTGTTATTTTCAGATAACTGTGTATTCACTCATGGATAATTGATGCATGTTAGTTCTGTCAAAGACCTAGTTGAGATTAGATGAGGGACAATGTACTATCAGTTAGATGAATATTTTTCCTATAAAGGAAGCTCATCCATGATGAGGATTTATCTCCTTCAAGTTTGTGTAGTTAGATCAGAGGTTAGTGAGTGTGTGAAGAGGCCAATTCACACAGGTGGCAGCACTAGACCCCAAGGAAACTGCACAAGGAAATAGGAGGCTTGGAGGGCAGAGGAGAAGGTTTGTGAGAAGCCTTTGACTGTCTATGAGCAACAAAGAGATTGTACTGAGATCTGGATAGCTTCCGAGCTAAGGCTTTGTGTAATCCGAACTATATTCCCACTTGTATGATAATACAGAGATGGAGTTTTAGGTAGGTGCTTTCCCCGAGTAAATTCCTCTGTGTTATGTGTGATTGATTCCTTCTTCACAGTTATATGTGTTCTTATTGATATTGCTCATGGTTGATTAAGCTTTAGATAAATTGTTTGTAGAAGTAGATCAAGTGTTTTGCTTTAGTACATTACATTACCAGGTTGATCTATAGGGGGGAAATTTCTACATGGTATCAGAGCAGAGTTGATCATCAGATCTATTATTCAGAAAGTGATTACATTTTATTTCTTCGGGCAGAGTCTATAATCGGGCTAGGTAGCCTCTAGATTCATCCTTCTTTTGGAAGGTGAGATATTCGGTGAATGCCCATACAGTCAATCTCTGTACGAGAAATACTTTGTTCTCAGGATTTTTAGATCAGAAGCGGTTGAGTTTTGAGTTGGTGGAATTCGAATTTGCAGCGGTGTTTTCTTGGTGTCAAAGTTGAAATGTCTTTCAACAGATTGCGATTGGAGTATGCTCTTGAAGGCAGCTTGAATTATATTGCATGGAAAGACAGGATGAAGGCGGTGTTAGATGACAATGGGCTGAAGGAGTTCATAGAGGCTGAGGTCCCAAAGCCTACTAATGATGCTCATGTTGAGGCTTGGAAAAAGAAGACAACAAAGTGTTGAAGGATTCTGTTAGAGGGCGTGAAGGATCACATTGTATCCAGCCTGCATGGAAAGGCTTCTCCATACTTGATGTGGAAAGCATTGACAGATTTATTCCAAAGCAAGAGCGACCAGAGGAAGTTGGCACTCAAGGATAAACTCAGAAACATTAAGTGTGAGAATGGAGACAGTATGCCCAAGTATCTCATGAAGTTCACCCAATGCCGGGATGAGTTGGGAAGTGTGGGGGTGACTGTCGATGATGAGGACTTGGTGAGCTTGGCTCTCCTTGGTCTTCCGAAGAGTTGGCATTCCTATTAGGACTCTGTCAATGGTCGGGAGAAATTGCCAGGATGCGAGAGACTTTGGTCGGATCTTGTGCAAGAAGAGATCAGGTGGAATACCAGGGACGGATCTTCATCAAAGGCATCTGATGAAGAAAATTGTGCTTTGGCTGCCAAAGCAAAGAAGGGGAAGGAGAATGTTTCTCTTTCCGAATCCAGTTCTTCCAATGATGGGAAGAAGGTTGACAAATCGAAAGTGCGATGCTTTCGTTGTCATGAGGTGGGCCATTATGCTTCAAATTGTCCACGGAGGAAATCCAAGAAGGGATTCAGGGAAGGATTTGAAGGTGAGGCACTTGCTTCACAGTTTGATTTGGATTTCACACTCTTCGCATGCATGGTTTCATCCATCGTGGGAAGTGGTTGGTTTCTTGACAGTGGAGCTTCTTTCCACATGACCGGTGACAAGAGTTTGTTCAGTACTTTGGAGGAGAAAGATCTCCAGATACTCATAGCGATGGGTAATGATGAGAAGTATAATGTCTCAGGTGTAGGCACGGTTATTTTTCAGAGGGAGCATGGAGCTCGCCTTACCTTGATCGATGTCAAGTATGTACTAGGACTGAAGAGAAACTTGGTGTCGATCGCGATGCTGGAAGACAGATGCTATGATGTAGTCTTCAGTAAGGGAAAGGTTTTCCTTAGACACATCATCACTAGACAGGTGAAGCAGATTGGTTCATGGGTCAAGAACCTGTATGCTCTTGAGGTTCAATATGCATGCAAAGCCTTGAGCAGCGAGGCAACTGATGGAGACTTGGTGGTTAAGAGGGAGCATATATTACCTCTAAACATGCAACGCCAGAAGAAGTCTCAGATAATTGTGGAGAAGCCACGATTGGTGCAACGACTTCAGAAGGTTGTGGAGCAGCCACAATAGGGGAAGATAAGAGGAGATTGAGTAGAGACATCTACTCATGCAGAGACCTCCAGTAGGGAGAAACTTCGAGCCAGGTGGGTAGAGGGATCACATGCAGCCATACCTCCAAGTAGGAGGTGGGGCAATGTGGAGTGATCATCCCATGGAGGAGGGGCAGTATCCTTGAGCTACCCAACCTCTTGGATGAGACCTTGCTACGGGAGCCCCGATAGTAGCAGGAACTGACTGATTGGGTAGAGACAGATGCGGATGGAGCGACAGAGAGAGCTACAGTGCAGGGAATCCCAGGACAGCACAGAGCATGCAGGTTGCCGTAATGCGAGAGTCACAAGTGTGTTGCAATGTGCAGGGTAGCACAGAGAAGGGTGCAACAGTGCGAGTTGCATGGAGATGTTGCAGTAGCGTAGAGGTCAAAGAGGGAGCACTTGTCAGCAGTAGGTAGAGCTTCAGTATCAAAGTATGTTTCTAGCCCAACAGAGAGGTCAGTTGGGAGTTTTTTTGTTCCGAGAGTTACCGGAGCAACCACACTTGGTAGAAGTGTTGCATGCAGAACATTCCGAAGGTACAGGATCAGGTTCGAGAGGAAGCCTTTCTTGTTGAGAGGGAGTGTTTAAAATTGGCAACAAGAAATTGATAAAAATAGAAGTGCTAAAAATAGAAGTTCTATTTTTAGCAGTTCAAGTTGGATTCCTATTTTTAGACAGTCCTTGGTCTAAAATAGGAAGTAAAATTTGAATTTGGTCTTACCAGTAGTTTGGAATATTAATTAATTAATTTTCCATGAGTTAATTAGTTAAGGAAAAGCAAACTTGAAGTCTTTGTGAGAGCATGTAGTTATTTCTCCACTAATTGGGGAATGTGTCCTTGATTTGCTCCACTAATTGAGGAATTAAGGATAAGTTCTATATTGAGAGGATCAGCTGACTTAGTTTAAGTTAGTCAAGTTCAGTTAGATTAATTTAACAAGTTATTAAATTAATGAGATACATTTTGTTGATGCTTGCATGCATGTGATAACTCTTATTTTCAGATAACTGTGTATTCACTCATGGATAATTGATGCATGTTAGTTCTGTCACAGACCTAGTTGAGATCATATGAGGGACAATGTACTATTAGTTGGATGAATATTTTTCCTATAAAGGAAGCTCATCCATGATGAGGATTTATCTCCTTCAAGTTTGTGCAGTTAGATAAGAGGTTAGTGAGTGTGTGAAGAGGACAATTCACACAAGTGGCAGCACTGGACCCCAAGGAAACTGCACAAAGAAATAGGAGGCTTGGAGGGCAGAGGAGAAGGTTTGTGAGAAGCCTTTGACTGTCTATGAGCAACAGAGGGATTGTACTGAGACCTGGATAGCTTCCGAGCTAAGGCTTTGTGTAATCCGAACTATATTCCCACTTGTATGATAATACAGAGATGGAGTTTTAGGCAGGTGCTTTTCCCGGGTAAATTCCTCTGTGTTATGTGTGATTGATTCCTTCTTAACAGTTATATGTGTTCTTATTGATATTGCTCATGGTTGATTAAGCTTCCGCTAAATTGTTTGTAGAAGTAGATCAAGTGTTTTGCTTTAGTACATTGCATTACCAGGTTGATGTTGAGTCCCAAACCTGCACTTCCCTATATACCCTTTCAGCCTTCTTTTTCCATTTACTTCATCCACCAAGCTGTCAAATCATTGCATATTAGTCTAAAAAGAGCTTATGAAATGGTTTCCTAACTATGTTTATGACTATTGTTTGATTTAGATTTTTGTTCAAACAGCTGTGGAAACTTGTCACTTTCTGCAGCGAGCTCAAGTTTCCACAACCATTTTGTTAAAGGCTATGTTACAGGTGTCCAATGGAGAAACCGGCCA